>OX388325.1:16598572-17180291 GCA_947579605.1 Athripsodes cinereus | reverse complement strand
TGTACGAGAAACTGGATGAATGTAGAGGAAGCGAAAGAAGTATGTAAGGATAGATCTATATGGCGTTCCTTTCTCTCTGCCTACACCTCCTGGGACATGGCGTGAGGGTATAGTCCTAGTAGTATAGTATAATATATTGCTCTAATCGTCGAGTTGTGGTCACAACAAATACCTACAATTTATGATGAGAATGTTTTATAATAATGTACAAATGAATGCAGTGCCTATATAGAAATAAAACTCACTATTTTTATTGTATATATTTTATGAATATTGTACCTACTTGGTATGATGATAGACGTAATATTGTCTTAGACTTTTGCTGTTAATTAATATATAAATAAATAAATTAGGTTAGTTTGAAATAGTACGTGCCTCTGCGATAAACACGCCCTCTGTTTATTGATTGTATGTATTTAGTTTCAATGTATTTCTTTATGAAATTGTTTGTAATCAATGTACAATATGGGTTCCCCCTGAATGTTTTCAGGGATGAGCTCCTTTATCATCCAGATTCAACGAAACATCTCTTTTTTTCAAAGGGACGGCTCAGGGTTTGCTTGAAGAGCTCCCCCCGACAAAAACCTCCCCTAAATTACAACCCTTAATGTCCCATAGAGGAGGTACATATATTCACTATAAGACATTACTTTTTTAAAGATATACCTATCTGGGTTTTTGTTATAAACCCAAATACAACCTTGTGCACCTTTCACAGTATGCTACTAAAAGCTTGTGACGTGAAAGGGAAGTTTGCCGGTACCTGGTACAGAATCACGGACCTCTTGTTCACGAGGCCGAGACTCTACCTCCAGGCTACCGTCGAACTCACTTAATTCAATATTTTTACAGTTTCGTATTGCTACGTACTAAAATTAGAATAAATACATTAAGAAGTTCAAAAGATATATTTCCTGAAATAAAAAAATATCTTACTTTATTAAAATTTTCATAATTCAGAAAATTGAAGTTGGTTTTTGTTCTTTTTACAGCTGTCGTCGGATTCAAGTGCCCAACCAAAGTGCCTTCTCACGCCCAAGCAGCTAAATTCTGGCCATTCCCAAGGTTCCCAGTTCCTGGAGACTGTCACAGACTGATCACATGTGTAGAAGGACACCCAAGACTCATCTCTTGCGGAGAAGGCAAAGTGTTTGATGAGACAAATCTCACATGTGAAGACCCTGAGGTTGCTCGTTGCGGAGGACATTAAAGGAGATTTGAAAATTCCTACCACCAAAAATACTTGTATTATTTAATCTTTTTTCACTCAATCTTATTTAAAAACTTAACCTATTATCATGTACACCTTTAATTCTATTTTCTTCACCTTTGATCCTCCTCTCAAGAGCTACAAGATCTTTTCTCTGAATCTTTCCAAGCTTAACGATTTTATTTTTGAGTAAAGATACACAAATGGTCTAGGTTTTACTATTTTTCATAATCTAGATGTATTTCTCATAATCGAGAGTACCTACTCAATAAACATTATCAAATAACTTTCATTTCTACTTGAACCAATAATATATTGTTTTTAGTCAAAATAGCCAATATTATACTAGATTGTCTATTCATATACAATGTAACACCGTGACACTCTTTTTATCTCAATTTTTTTCCACAAAATATAAGTTGCATTATATAAAATAAAAATCATTTGTCTAAACTTAGATATAATAAATGTTTAAGTAACAACATGGCATATTAGTAAAATTAGTTTGACAATAATTTAATAATAAGCCTAAACCTAGATTATTAAAAAAATGTGAAACATGAACCATTTATATATGCTTCTTCACATAACTTAGTATGGAGTTTAACAAAATAAACCACAACTCAATTGATAAGACTAAAATTCTGTTCTTAGTCACCATTCATAAGTTACATATAATCTAAATCTTCTCCATTTTAAGTATTTTCTTACTCGGTATTGCTTATACTTATGCAGTATTTTAATATTTTTTTCTTCTTTTGTGCAAATAGTGGTCTCACATGTTGATGGGGTTTGCCTTTTTCTTCTGTCTCCACCAGTGCAATATTCAGGGTAATGTCACAGTCTAATATGTAGGTATCTGCTAACCACCTCTAGCCACCTACCCAGATTTTTAAATCGTTGCGCAAAATTTAATATAACTGGCGCTTGAAGATCTGTACAACTTATTTTCACACCAATTATTGCGCCTTTAATGTTCGTATAATAAATAATTTATCATACAATTAATACTCTCAAGAAATAATCAAACAATGATTTGTAATATTGAAATAATTAGAATAAAATATGTGTATTGTATTTTGTTTATTATTTTTATAATTTTGTACATATTTTTGTAACTTATCAATAAATTAATAACGAGTGATTTTGTAAATATTTCTGTGTTTTAATCCAACCCATATCATTATCAGACTCTTTTCTAAAGATAGAAAGAAGGAAAGTGGCCGGTGCTAGACTAGTAAACGGTGCACTTCGACCCATTGTGAACTACAGCAATGTGTCGAACATGGCTAAAATGCTGGTGCACAATACCATTCTGGTACCGTCACTTACGTATGCAAGCGAGACATGGACGTGGTTGAAGATGGACGAAAGTGGAATAAATGCAGTGGATATGCAATCGTTGAGAAGAATGGTTGGTAAAACACTGCGTGATAGAGTTAAGAATGAGGAAATTAGAAGAATGAGCGGATACAAGAAGAGTGTTGTGGACAAAATGCGCGTGAATAAACTACGGTGGTTTGGACATGTTGAACGAATGAACGAGGTTAGAATGACAAAGAGCATATACTTCTCTGAAAGAAAGGGTGTGAGGAAACGCGGGTATCCGAGAACCACGTGGCTTGATCACGTGGATCAAATTCTCAAGGACGGCCGTGTGTTGAGTAAGAGGAACCGACGTGCGTGTATGAGAAACTGTATGAATGTGGAGGAAGCGAAGGAAGTGTGTAAAGATAGATCTGTTTGGCGTTTCGTTCTCTCTGCCTACCCCACTTGGGACACGGCGTGAGGGTATATAGTATAGTATTTCTAAAGATCTGCTTATATCAGGCAGTAAAAAAGAAAGTTTGAACAGCTTTACTAACAAAGCAATAAAATTTATAGCCTGCATTCTTCATTTAACACCTAATAATAATTCAAAAGCTGTATACAAAGGTAAAAATAGAGATATTTCCACACAAGTGTTCTAAACTATTTGCTTATATGTATCTGTTAAAGATAATTATGTACATGCCAGATATGAATGTTACAAAGAAGAAAGTTTAAGTGTTTGAAATACATAGAGTAGGTACGAAAGAACAATTTGCAAAATAAAGGTTTGTGAAAAATGTTTGGAGCGAGTAAGCAAGTATGTACATTTGGGAAGTTTGTTTGCGAGGTATGGTAGATGCGATAGTGGCGTTAAAAGAAGGAAAGTGGCCGGTGCTAGAGTGAATGATGCACTTTGACCCATTGTCAATAATGGGAATGTGAGGTTTTACCTTCTAGAGGACACTCGAAAACTTACAGGAAAGAGTGGTAAATCTATTCTTTACCGGAGAATCCAGGGATTACATAAAGTAAAATAAATATATGATACAGTATCCATGCACCTATCCACATTCGAGTCCTCCTGATAGGTTTCTAACCCAGAGCTTTTAAATATGAACATGGTTTTCTGACAAAACTTCTATGGTAGCCTCAGAGCTTGTCAACAAAACTACCCGACAAAAAATGTGAATAAAATGAAAAGATCTTTTGTCAGGAAAATGGTCATTTCGACTCAGAAATCTGAGTTGTATGAAGTGAGCCATTGAGAGACAAAACAAGAAATAAAAGAATTTTAAAAATCTGAAAGTTCTGGATATTATTGTCAAAGTCTCCAAGTTTATAGTTTTAAAAGAGGCTAGCAGATTCCTAGAGCCCTAGACCATGGGAGGATAAGACAAGCATGAGAAGATCAAAAGAGATGAGTGGATGTGTTGTTCAAGTGATGGGAAAGAAGCGGGTTCATGTTGCATAATATAATGATTTAAGCGTAAGGAAGAACCTTACTAAAGCCTTCGTATGGAGCATTTTGCTTTATGGTTGTGAGACATGGATCATCAGCAAGATTGAAAGCGGACGGTTGGCGGCCTTTGAGATGTGGTGCTACAGACGCATGCTGAAGATCCATTGGTCGGAACACGTCGAAAACGAAGAAGTATTAAACACGGTAGGCGAAAAAAGGCAACTCCTTAAGAGAATCAGCCAACAACGAGCTAACTGGATTGGCCATAACATCAGGCACCCAGGACTCCTCATCGCCATCGGGGAGGGTAGGACCGAGGGCGCAAACGGCAGAGGCCGGCCCAGAGATGCGTATATGGACCAACTGAAGAGGGACATGAATTGTGGCTCATACGTAGAGCTGAAAAGACTGGCTGAGAATAGGGAGGAATGGAGAAGAAAGACAAAACTCGTTGCAGACCAATCCAATGGATTGTAACTCCTTATATATATAATATAGAGATAAATGAAAAAGCTTGAAGATGTCTATATTCGGCAGTAAAAAGATTAGGGCTAGTAGTAAGACCTAACTATCTATAACATCATGACATCTCGCACAAGTGAAGCTATCGGTGGATTAATTAAAAAAGTAAATTGTAGGTAATAATAATTATAATCATCATAATAAGCATTTTAGTGTCAAAATAAATTGGTACAAAAGGCGTACATATTGCCTTGAGGCAATGTCTTCCAGTAAAGTTAAAGTACTTTAAGTACCTATGTACTTGTAATTATTAATATCAATTTTCATATCTCCCAGACGACAGTGCATTCTATTTGCTAATTAAATAATTAGATATTAATAACTCTAAAGTTTGTACATTCACAGAGTGAAAATTCATTATGATGATATTATACTTTAAATAACACACAGTTTACTTATCACTAAGATTTATTCAAATCTTGAGCGCTTTCGTCAATGTTAATGAATTGAGTTCTTGAAAATGTCAATTCATTAACATTGACGAAAGCGCTCGAGATTTGAATAAATCTTAGTGAAAAGTAAACTGTGTGTTATTTAAAGTATAATATCATAATTAGATATTATTCATATTTTTGAACCACTCTAGATTAATCATTCCAATTGATCACACTCAACTGTGTGTCGTGCACTCCTTAAGGAAGTTCGCATTATGTATTATATGTGTATCGTATATGTATGTATTAAATGATATTAACCATGATGCATTACTAGCGTTTGTGTTCTTATTAATGAATATTGGATATTATGAAAATCATATGATGAATGGTTGCGAATGTGAATATGAGTATTTGATGTGTTCACGCGCAATTAAGAATGAGTGTAGTGTCTGTATATATATGATAAATGTTTGTTTGACTGGGGCGAGCTGGAGTAATATAGCTCATGTGGTCCTGTGGTATTATTTGTCTTTATTAATGAATGTAGGCTGTTATGTAAGACACGTGCTGAGTGAGTGCGGATGTAAACATGAATTCTTTGTGCACCCATTCATAGTCGTCGGCAAGAATGTCATATCTAACCTTTTGAAAATGATATATTACCGATATTTGCTTAATCACTGTATCTGTTTGTCTGATTGTAGCTTTTTCGACGGTATAATCATATGGCTGAGATTGACATTGGTTACGGTGGTACTATTGTACCTTTTACATGGAGCTGTGCGGGCAATCTACTGCGTGCTGATTGGTGTGAGGTATCTTATGGAACATAAACGCTATGCTGAGTGTATGGTAAGAGAATGGCTTTACTACAAAAGGTTAACGTGTTCCCGTGAACGATGCATTGTTGATTTGGTAATATTTGCTTACTGCGTGCCATCTTTTTTCCGTGTGAAGCCTGATTTGTGTTGTGCTCCGGACTACTATTGTCGGCACTCGTATGCATTTGCTATGATATACATTTTTATATTTGGCTACTATATATACATAGATAATATGGATATAGTACTATTCAACAGATTGTCGATTTCAGTTATACAAGATGATCATAATTGCTGTTATTTGCTTGTAAATTATAAACGGCGATTTTTTGTTCGATAACATAGATAATACATATAAAATAGATGAATATGTATGTGACACTGTTGAAGACTGTAACAATGCATTGCGTGGAGGTCATCACGACTTCCTAGTGCTGCAAATGAACATACGAAGTATCAGAAAAAACTTTGATGAATTTTTACTGTACCTAAATCAATTGGAGCCGGCTCCGGGTTGTGTGGTGCTGACGGAAACATACACTAATGAATTGGAGTGCAACATACCCTGCTATACGGGTTACTGCACTAATCGCATAATTAATAAAAACAGCGGTATTGCGGTGTATGTGCATAATAGATATTCTAATATTATTGTCAAAGAAGATACTAATATTGATTTGTGCGACTGTCTCCGACTACAGGTTGACATCGGTGGGTCTTTAAGGGTACAAATCATTGCTATTTATAGAACTCACGGTTCTGCTATGAGTGATTTTATTACTCAACTGAGACACAGCCTGCTGAATACTCATAATATCATGACAGTTATTGTAGGCGATTTTAACATAAATATAGCTGATAACTCTGTTTGTAACCTGAAGGATGAGTTTCTTAGTATGATGGCTGAGCAAAACTATAAATCGTGTGTAAACAGCTACACCCGGGAGGTCCCTGGACAGCAGCCTTCTTGTATAGATCATGTGTGGTGTAACGTCAAGCATACTGAAATAGTTAGGAGTGTTGTATGGAGGATAAATGTTACTGATCATTATGCGTGCCTCTTTAGAATACAACTCAAAGCCACAAAAAGAATAACATATCCAACACCTAAAGAGATTACTAAAGTCAATTACAATAATTTAATAGAATATGCTAAACAATTAAATTGGAGCCAATTGTATAATACTACCGATGTCGACATTATGTTTAGGTATTTTGAAGATATGTTAGCACATTGCGTAAATCTTGCATCCCATAAAACGGGCTTGTCTTGCAATAACAAAACTAGACGGCTGAAACCATGGATCACGCGGGGATTGTTGGTATCGGTTAGGCATAAACAGAAGACATTCATACTTACCAAAAGATACCCCAACAATGAAGGTCTACTAAAATATTACAAAAAATATAGAAATCAATTATGTTTACTAATTAGAAAGTCAAAAAACGAATATTTTGCTGAAAAGATTAGGTATTCCCAAAATGATAGTAAAAAGATTTGGTCGACAATAGATGAGGCGACAGGTAGAGAAAAGAAAAAGGTAGATATAAAATACATCAACGACGGAGTTGTTCGTATTCATGTGTCGGACAGGCCGGAAGTAGTAGCTAATATGTTTAACAAACATTTTTCTAGTGTCGGAAACAATCTTGCTGAAAGAATTCTCTCGGGTGGTGCCTCCCCTTCTGTCTGCCCGACGATTGCTGACAGCGGGGCAAATTGCTCGATTGCATCTTTTGAAGAGGTAACACAAAGCGAGATCGAACGTATAATCACAGGTATGAAAGGGGATTCTGCTCCTGGCTTCGACGGGATCACAAAAAAGATACTAACTACAATAAAACCGTGTATCATTGAACCGTTAACATATATCATAAACGTTTGTCTAAAGACTGGAATTTTTCCTCAAAATTATAAAACTGCAATAGTTACACCCATTTTTAAGTCTGGTGAACGTGGAGAATTAAATAATTATCGTCCAATCTCTCTTGTCTCATGCATTGCCAAGATTATTGAGAGGATCATTAAGAACAGGTTATTGGATTATCTTACCAAGAACAATATTATAAATAAGGGGCAGTTTGGTTTTATGCCCGGCCTGGGAACTAGTGATGCCATATCTGCTTTTACTTCTGAGGTTTACGGTGCCCTGGATGCTGGTGAGAAATGTGCGGGAATATTCATCGACCTGAGAAAAGCTTTCGATAGTGTATCACATAACTTAATGATTGCCAAATTGAAAAACATCGGAGTTACGGGTAAAGCTTTATCACTCTTTGAAAGCTATCTTAAGGATCGAAGGCAGATTACTAAAGTCAATTGTACTTTCAGTCGACCGGAGACTTCGGAATACGGGATCCCACAAGGGACGGTCCTGGGACCGATTTTGTTTGTCATTTATGTAAATGATATGTTCTCCCTCCCCATTAATAGTAGAATAATTGCTTACGCGGACGATACGGTGCTTATTACTAAAGGTAAAACATGGCTTGAAGTTGAACACATTGCAAATAGTGATATGGTTGTATTAAAAAGTTGGTTTGATCGAAACCTCTTATCATTGAACACGGAAAAAACTGCGCTTGTTCCATTTGCCGTTAACCGATCCGGTGAACCCTCAGGTCTAAGCGTGTGTGTCCACTCAACGCAATGCGGGAACACCCAGTGTGACAGATCTTGTGCGAGACTTAGTTCACTAAAAGAAATAAAGTACCTCGGAGTTCATATCGATACTAATATTAAATGGAAAACACACATTGAGAAAACCGTTAAAAGGCTGAGGAAACTGATTTACATTTTTCTAGAACTCAGAAATTTTCTCCATGAGGCCCACTTGAGATCTGTGTACTTTGCGTTGGCTCAGTCAGTGATCCAGTATGGTATCATTGGCTGGGGGGGAGCATATCCGACCAACTTGGCACCACTGTGTATAGCTCAAAGGCTGTTATTAAAAATAATGTTTAAGAAGCCCATTGACTACCCGTCGAGAGAGCTATATTCAGAGGCAAAAGTTTTAACGGTCGACAGCTTATACGTGCGGTCTGCGATACTTCAGGTTTTCAAGGAACATAGGACTTCTCCTGTGAGACGAGAAATATCAAACAGTAGAGTCTTAAGACTAATAAATAAATTGCCCATACCGTTGTGCAGGAAGGATATAGCACAGCGGCACTATTCATACCTAGGAATAAAACATTTCAATGAACTACCCAGTGAAGTGCGATCCGTTCTTTGTTATGAGAGGTTCAGGGGATGTGTAAAGGAATATGTTGTAAAGACAAATATGAATACAATGTGAAATGCGATTGATAGTGATGTGATTCTAGGGTGGGAAATGATTTATAAGAAGTGAAATTTTGCATGTCTTGTATTTTTGGTTTATTTTTTCTGATAGATATGTGTGTGTGTGTGTTTGTGTGGGTGTGTGAGGGTGTGTGTGTGTGTGTGTGTGTGTTGGATGGTGTGTTTTTGGGTTAGAATGAATTGTGGTATGTGTTGGTGAGTCTTTGTGAATGATGGATGGTGAGATAATATAGTTAAGTATAGTTATAATGTGTAGGTTATGATAGGTATATAAATAGATAAATATAAGTAAATGAAAAAGTATATAATGTTTAATAGGTGTGTTTTAATTGGTTTATACTCCCTCCCTATACACGAGATATCTCTAATAGGGAGGTAGTTGTAATATTATTGTGATTGTTTTTCATTGTTTATTGAAAATAATATTGTATTGTGTACCTACTTTTGAAATAAATATATTTATTATTATTATTATTATTATTATTATCATAATTATACAACATACCTACCTACCTATTCAAATTTCAAATAGGTTGACTATCTGTGAGTGTGATCAATTGGAATGATTAATTTAAAGTGGTTCAAAATATGATTGACATATACACTTCTAGTAAGTAAAATCCAGTTCCCGACATCCAATTGTATCATTGAAGGAGACCCACCGTCCACCGGGATAGCTCAGAAGTCTAGGGGCTTCCATTTATCCGATTAAATTTCTACACCAACAAAGTTGTTCACACAAGAGGTGCCATGATGGGCAGTCTGAAGGACTGGCCGGCTAAAACCCCCACGTGCGGAATCTTTTGTCTACACTCCTTCGATGTCCCTCTAGCCGAGAGAAGCATCCAATTGTATCAAAAAAATCATAACATTTTGGAGATTTAACAATATCTTCAATTCAGCGTTGATTTATACCACCCGTCTTAGTTATACCCCCATGCATGCAGCACTTGCATGTTTATTATAATATTATGCACTTGGTCCGCTGGCTACCCCACATGAGGGAGAATCCTACTTATATAATTATAATAATAAAAATAGTTTCCTCAATAGTAAGAACACGTTGAATAAATAATTAAATAAATAATTATATAATAAACTATATTGAACTTAATTTACAAAATAAATAAAGCACATATTTGCTTAACAACCATTGATTCAAATCACTAGATGAACTGCCAATATATTATATTATACCCTCACAAATCGCAAGTGGGGTAGGCACAGAGGACGGAACGCTATATTAATCGAGTTCGAGTTCGTCGGTAGCCTGGAGGTAGAGTCTCGGCCTCGTGAACAAGGGGTCCGTGGTTCGATACCAAGTGCCGGCAAACTCCCCTTTCACGACACAAGCTTTTAGTAGCTCACTGTGAAAGGTGTATAAGGTTGTATTTGGGTTTATAACAAAACCCAGATATATCTTTTTTAAAAAAAAGAAAAAAAGAATCTATCCATTCCTACCCTTGCAAAATATTGTTTGTTAGAATATTGTAGTAGTGTGTAGTGCCTTGTAGAAAGGATTTCCTTCAAGGCACATTTAGGAGAGGTTTTTGTCAAGGGGAGCTCTTCAAGCAAACCCTGTGCCCTTTCTTTGTTTCATTGAGTCTGGGTGATATAGAAGTTCAACTCTTATAAACATCCAGGGAAAGTGGTGGGAGATCCTAAATGTTTATTTATCATTGTATACTTCTTTCGCTTCCTCCACATTCAAGCATTTTTTATTTATTTCATGGACTTTGGATTCTTTAGGGACGTTAACGTTTACATGATGTATTTGCGGATTTTTTTTTATTGAAATAGCTCGAGCCATTTCTTATTTGCCCTTGCCTATATCCCATTTATTTGGGATCGGCTCTCCTAATCTTCATCCTCCAAGTCATCCGGCCCCTGCACCCTCCGAACACAGCTTTGCCTCCCTCAGGTCCCTGACAATTGGACATGGACATCCAGGTGATCACTGGTCTGCCTGGGTCCCATTTCTATGTCCATTATCCTTTTTATCATTAAAATATTATCCTGTGGTAGTCTCTCCTGTGTCCGTGTCATTTTAATCTATTTTCAGTCACTTTCTCCGATTAGAGCGACAAGCCGTGTTTATTTATTTATTCAAATATACACGGCTATAAGCCTTTTATATGTAAACTAAATATAAAATACATACACAGATAAAACAATGACATAAAAATGTGTAAAATAATTTATGGTGTCGAAGATCAAACAGTAACCAGATAATATTATAATAACAATTGAAATAATAAAAAAGAAGTTTTTTTTTTTAATATTTTTATTTAAATAATTTACAATTTAATAATATTAAATACACACCTTATTACTAAAAAAACACATTTATTACATATTTGACCCTCAAAATTGAGCAGTGCTCGTGCTTTGAGGGTTTAAACATATTTTATATAATTTAGATAAAACAATAGCGCTCACCAAACAACAATAAAAATAAACACATATCTACAATACAAACAGCAACCAAATACAGTTTCTTAACAAAACTCAACAATAGAGCAGTTAAACAGCTATTTAAAAATATCTTTCAGATTCAATTTAAAACTCAGATTTTTTTTTGTAGAATCATACTTAGATTTTTTGTCCAGCTTATTGTACCACACAACACCCAAATGAGTGTAGTGGTGTTGTCCAGCAGATGTTTTTCTGGGAGGTACCTTAATTAGGCCTCCCAGTCTTGGACACGCACTAATATCATCCGGCGAGTGGAGTTTTTGTACAAAATACTCTTTACAAACCTGAGACACTGCTTTCTCTTATAAATATTATCCAATGTGGGCACCAGAAATTCTTAAAAAATTCTGAGGTTGGGTGGTCCATAGGTTTTTTTAAGAATTATTTTTATAATACTTCTTTGGCTGACGCCCATGGAATATATCAATATTTTGCGAAATAAATAAAAAATAGCATGTTCATTATTCAATGCAACAAAAACAAAAGTTCGATACTACATGGAAGATGAGTTAATTTCATTATTTGATTGATCACATAATAATATTTTACGTGCAATCTACATCTAGTACGTGGTACATCTATTTCAATGTTAACATCAATGTTACCATAGTAAATAATAATAATAGTCTTAAACAAACTTGCCAAACAACTTTCAATTTCATAAAAAGTGAAAGTGAAATACACAATATCTGACTTTAGAAATCAGCAAGGCGTACATTATTCAAAAGGTTTTATTAAAAATAGCGTTAATGTTATCTACGTCTTATAATATGTATTGTACTTTTTTATAATGTGCGTAATTTATACGTATATTTCAAGATATCTCAAATTAAACCAGTTGTCCTTGTTATATTATTGAATTATTATATTGTCTGTTTGTATATTATGTGTTTGTATAGGTATGTCAGTTATATATTGGATACTAGTATTAAACCCTGCTTCTCTCAGGTTATTATTATCAAATTGATCAAAACTCCTACCCCAACCAAAATTAATTATGTATCTCAACGAAATTCAAATTCAAATATTTATTATTGAAATAATATTTTTATAATATATATTAAATAAAGTATTGCAATGATAAATCATAATGATTCAGCAACATCGTCACTTTATTTAACGGAGAGCTAAACTTTCTACTATTTTCTTAATTCTATGCATGTGCTACAAGGCATGTCCTTCACCACTTAATCTATGAAAGCATATCTCTTAGTCGGCCTCTATAACTCCTCCTTTCGGTCATACTCTCCGCGATGGTCATGAGCAGACATGAGTGCCTGTGGGCTTAGTCAAAACACATTTTAGCGTTACGTTTTCGTTTCGTTTTCATTCAAACGTAGACGACGTTGCGAGAACGCGTCAATTTTCGTAGCAACTTGTGTACTTTAGCTACAAAAATTGACGCGTTCTCGCAACGTCGTCCACGTTTGAACGAAAACGAAACGCTTAATGTTGAAATAACTTTATTTCTCGGATATTGCAGGAATCCAAGGACTCCTATTTATCCGTTTAGGTGACGATTTATTAATATTTTAATTCTCTCTAGTTTAATACCACTATGCCAGTGTTAGCATCTCCGATCCTAACACGTCAGTGGGCGGGGGACCCGGCTGACGTAGCAGATCCCATCTTGAGACCCACAAAACGTAAAAATGTGTTTTGACTAGGCCCACTTAGCCAATCCAATTTCCTCATTGTTGGCTTATCTTTTTAACGAGTTGCCTTCTTTCACCATCACTATTCAACGCCTCATCATCTTCGACATATTTTGACGAAAGAATCTTCGGAATATATTTGTAGCACAACATTTTAAAGGCAACCAAAGACCAAACGTCCACTCTCACTCTTGCTGATAGTCTAAGGGCAATAAATATAAACTACTATACTATACTATACTATACTATACTATACTATACTATACTATACTATAACTCAATTTCTGGAGAGAATAACCAAGCGTTGCGCATAGTACCGCCCTTTTGACTGCGCTGCTACCCCCTCTACAAGAATTATTTTGTAACCTTCCAATGACAGAGAAAATAAATGGGGTACAAAAACACCAAGAATTTTTTTGAACATGACACAGTTATTATTTTAAATGCAGTACATTATTATAAATTCAGAAAAATTATCAGCAGTATCTACTCTTAGCACACTCTTAGCAAAATATATTGTTTTAAATACAAAAAAAACAAATTAAGTTTTGAACTACTATAGATGACTCGCACACATTGAATTGCTCAGAAAAATGGACATTAATATTTTTGCCCAGACTGAGGATCGAACCCACGACCCCTCGCTTGCAAGGCGAGTGTGTTAACCACTAGTCCAACCTAATGAATTAGGTTACATACTAGTTAGGTATATTATATATACCGTTACATACCTAACTAGTATGTTACCTAATTCATTAGGTTGGACTAGTGGTTAACACACTCGCCTTGCAAGCGAGGGGTCGTGGGTTCGATCCTCAGTCTGGGCAAAAATATTAATGTCCATTTTTCTGAGCAATTCAATGTGTGCGAGTCATCTATAGTAGTTCAAAACTTAATTTGATTGACATCCACACTTCTGAGTAAGTGAAAATCCAGTTTTCAACACAACAGACTGTGTTACATACAATAAACAAAAAAAACAGTTAAACATTTAATACATATACAAAGAACATATTTTTACTGAAAATGTATGGAAATAAATTAAATATTTTATTATTTTAAATACAACAAATATACAGTTAAACGTTTAATATCTATACAAAGAACATATTTTCTACTAAAAATGCATGGAAATATATTCAAAAAACAAGATTACACATTTGAAATATGTGGTAGCAAAGCATAATTTTTAAATTAATAAAATTTCGGTAATATTTTTAAAAATAAATAAAATTTCCTTACAAACACTTTTTATTCAAAAAAACACTTCTGAAAAAATAATTATAAAAAAATAACACTACCTGTCCTTTTTTATTTTTTTAATTGGTGATACTTTTGGGTTAATATTGTCCATTTTATTTATCACGGTCACTACTCGGTTAAAACTCAACAAAAAAATTCTAACACTCCTGCGCAAGGCTGTCGATAGATTGATAAGGGCTATTATTGGCAGGGACATTACACAGATGGGCGTACCTGCGCAGAACAGTTCTCAATTTGGTACTTAGCTTGGTTATTCTCTCGAGAAATAGAGTTATATACTATACTATACTATACTATACAATACTATACCATCACGGCATATCCCACAAGTGGGGTAGCCAGCAGATCAGCTGCATGCAAGAAACATGCAAACTGTCCTCTTCGTGCCAATATAAAATCAAGACATTCAGGATGGGTGGCAAGCTTCATCGCTGAATTTAAGAAGTAAAATGTCTTAATTTTTTCGAAACACCTGCCTTTTACAGGACACTCGAAAACTTACGCAGAAGAGTGGGAGACCAATTCTTTACCGGGTGCTCCACGGGTTTATATATAAACACATGTTCATATTTATAAACGCAGTCAAATAATATTTCTGTGTGTACATAACATTCAAGTTTTGTGGTTTACTGGTATTTAGTTTAATTGTTATGCAAATAACTTGAGCTCCGATAACAGGAAGTCTCAACAAGTTTAGTTAAGATTATTATGCAGTTCTTAACATTTAATGATCTTAAAAGAATGGGTGGGGAGTCATTCATAATTATTGAAATTTTAAAACAAAATGATTGAATATGAGACAAGTGAGTGTATGCAAATAAATTGCGTTTGTTTGAACATGTTAATTTTCTATTTAAATCATAATATGCTAGTAATGCGTTACTAATTTTCTCAGAAAGCAGATTCTTAAATTATCAGTAAATGATAGGCTTTTGCCGATTCACTACAGAACATAAAATAAAGCTGCTCTAAAATGCCGAATGCTGCCGATTCACTACAGAACATAAAATAAAGCTGCTCTAAAATGCCGAATGCTGCCGATTCACTACAGAACATAAAATAAAGCTGCTCTAAAATGCCGAATGCTGCCGATTCACTACATAACATAAAATAAAGCTGCTCTAAAATGCCGAATGCTGCCGATTCACTACAGAACATAAAATAAAGCTGCTCTAAAATGCCGAATGCTGCCGATTCACTACAGAACATAAAATAAAGCTGCTCTAAAATGCCGAATGCTGCCGATTCACTACATAACATAAAATAAAGCTGCTGCATAAAATAATTCTCTCTCGCAATAATGTGTAAGACTAAAGTAGCATTCACATTGCTTCACTTTGGATGATCATCCAGAGTGTCAAGGTCAAACCTGTTCATCGAAACTGAACACGTCTATTCATCCTATGCTTTCACTGGCATGTCAACACTCACACTCATGTTGTATGTAGTTTGACGTATTTTCCTACAAAAATAATTAAACAAATTCAAAAAATAATAATAACACATAAAATAAATTAATATAGCTCTCGACTGCATAGTAATTTTGTACATGATTCTGACATTCAATACAAATTCATAGAAAATAAAATAAGATAAAATTTGTTTATGGTCGTTTCAGTGAAAAGATCTTTCATCAAAATTATGACGAGTGGTAATCTCTGTCCTCCGTCATCGCTAGTGATCACTATTGATGAAACGCCCGTTCACACCTGTTCATCTTGTGCCGTGTACAGACAGCTGGATGCGAACGTCAATCATCAAGCATCAAGCAAAAATCTTAAATCTTTCGGCGACAATTCGGAGCATTCTCCGAAGAAATATTCGAATGAATGCCTTCGTTACCATTCCATGAGACGTAACGAAGGCATTTATTCGAATATTTCTTCGGAGAATGCTCCGAATTGTCGCCGAAAGATTTAAGATTTTTGCTTGATGATTGACGTTCGCATCCAGCTGTCTGTACGCGGCATTGGAGGATCATCCGGAGTGATCACTGAAAGTGAACAAATGTGAAACGACCCTTTAGTTATAATGGTATCCTTGTAATGAATGTCCTTCAAATTTAGTTAGTACTAAGAAGAAGAAGAAGAGTGATTTGATTAATTGATATAAAGTCACATTTACAAATCCGCCTTTTGGTCTAATTTTGGTAATTGTCACATTATTTGTAATGTTGAGTTTTATTGCATAATATGTATTTGTGTAAAATTATGGCCAATAAATATTTATTTATTTATTTTGGACCCACGTATCGATTGGACTCATTGTGATTTATTTTTAGGATTCTAGTCTATGATATGAATCAAATAGATGAAGAAAAAAAGTGTAGATATTTGCCTGAAAAAAGGGCACAAGAAAATGTTTCTCGAGTAAACAGGTTGAATAGACGTTCCCTCTTTTCATTTTATCCACAAGTGTTGCGACGTGAAGCGAGAAGAAGAAATTGAACAACAAAAAATTCATTATGATGTCTCTAGATCTTTTCTACCTTCCCTGCAGATAAGTGGCCAAAATACAGGTGCTTTGCACTCAGTGGAGCAACAACAGCAACGCATTGTCAACCGCGCCAAATAATATGTACCCACTCTAATGGAAAATTGTATTGAGAAATATTCCACGAATTAATAAATTTGAATGTGTAATCATATCTCACAATATATAATTACATTTTACTTCGGATAGGTAACTCTTATTCCATATAACCTATAAGTGAAACATTGATATCTGCGTATGTACCTACCTATGATCAAATTCAGACTTTTTTTATTGACTTATTTGTTTTTACTTAACAACACAATAATAATAATAATAATAGGTAAGTACATAAAATTTAAACAATCCGTCAAGCT
The DNA here is from genome assembly GCA_947579605.1 of Athripsodes cinereus. Classification (NCBI taxonomy): domain Eukaryota; kingdom Metazoa; phylum Arthropoda; class Insecta; order Trichoptera; family Leptoceridae; genus Athripsodes; species Athripsodes cinereus. Next base: position 17,163,045 of record OX388325.1, on the reverse strand, counting down.
ACAGTGTCCTAATTATACAAATAGAAATAGTTTGAAAAAAAAGCATAATTGTTTGTTGGTTTTGATTAATTTAAGTATAAAATTATTTTATTAAATATAAGTGCTATTTCTCACGAGGACGCCATGGCGACTTCGTCAGCTACGTAGCCAAATAATTCATATCGCAATGTATTGGGACTAACTCACGTGGCTGTGGACTGGCCACGTTTCCAATCGTAGCATCATTTGGCTACATAGCCGGCGACGTCGCCATGGCGTCCCGGTAATGTGGTGTTCTCACTTTGGCGAATATCGCCAGGCACCAAAATATCGCCAGCCATTTGAACCGTGTGAACAAAATGACAGCTAGTCTGAAACGATAAAAACCAGTAGAAACGATATCGTCTCGAGTTGACTACCTTGCAACATTTTCGGCCAATTGAACGATTCGCGCATGCGCAGACATGCGCGGCGTTCGTATCTATGGTAATAACTTTATAAACTATAAATTTTATTATGTTTCCCGCTTCGTGACAGCTGTTATCTTTGTTGTTGGTTTGTGGCGTTTGTTTCCTTAATTAAAAGGCGCCTTATAACCTCTACTATAACATTTTCGACTAAAAATAAACACTTCGCGATCTCCATCTCGACGCCATTTTGAAAACAGTGCCAAAATCGAAGCGCATCTGACAGATCGTTTCTATATCGGTGGAATGTGTGAACAAGTGAGAAGATCAATGAATGTCCGGCGAATTTTGTTTTTTCGCCTGGCGATATATTTTGAAATTCGCCTGGCGATATTCGCCAAATGTGAACACCCCATAAGGGATGGCACTAAGATTAAAAATTAAATAGAATAATAAAAAGAGTAGTTGAAAAATGTAAAAAATTAATTAATGAGTAAAAAAACGCAGACGTACAAAAAAAAAGTTGAATTCAGCTATGAGGCTTGCCACCTATCGTGAATGTCTTAATTATTTGTTGGCACGGAGAGGACTGTTGGTCATGTTTATTACATGCATCTGCTCTGCTGGCTACTCCACTTGTGGGATTTGCCGTGATTGGTTATTAGTAAAACTAGTAGAAGTAATTCTTTGCAAGATATTTCGTGCAAATGGAGTTGGCGCTCGAGTAATATCTACAAGGTTGGGTGTTTTACTTTAAAATATATCCTATATTTAAACTTTTTCGATAGATGGCTCGAAGTGAGATAGCAAGTTTGAAATCTGGTTTGTTATATAACAGAGACAAGTCAATATTTAAGTAGTCTTAATTTTGTCAACCAAACATTACTTAATAGTTGTTATATCATTACAAAATTTTAGAAATTCCAAACATTTTTGTTGACTTTACACTCTATTGAAGATGTTAAAAACAACAACAACAAAACGGGTTTAACGCTCGACCGTTCGTTGTAGTTTTGTCATACAAAATAATATTTATTGCGAATTATAAAACTTTTATTCACGCAAGCGTGGAATATTTTTTAACAGAAATTATGATTGCTTTGTTTTTTTAATTTATTTATTTTTGTCTTACGCAGTCTTGCGTGCAGTAAACTATGAAAAACTTGATATTTTATGTTATCAGTAATATTGAAAAGACATCATATTCTACTAAGACGATTACAGATTTCAGCCAATGCAAAAAACAAAATATGTGTTTATAGATCTCGACATTACATTAAGTAAGTAACAAGGGGTAACATTCTGATTATTTTACTGGGAGAAAATCGGTGTTCCTTATTTCACTCATTTTCTGGTGCTTTGCTACAAATATTATACCCAATTAGCTATCGCTGTTTACCATCACAGTCTATCAAAAGTTGGGTTGTCTGCAGAGTGCTCATCATCATCATCATCGCCCTCATTGCTCCTCTCGGGAGCACAGGGCAGAAACCAGCCTCCTCCATTCAGAGCGTCTCTGTGCCAATTGCATCACCTCTTTCCACGACATTCCTTGCGCTCTGATATCGTTGTGAAAGAGGGACGCCCGGGCCGACGGAACCCCTGCGGACGGAAAAACAGTGCTCTTTTTGGCCAACTATCATTAGGCATTCTCAAAACATGTCCCAGCCAGGACCATCGTCTCTCCTGTATTACGGAGATTACAGGTCTCTGCTGGGTGCGCCGGCGCACAACATCATTTGTAACATGTTCATACCATTTGACATCCAAAATCCTTCTAAGACACTTGTTTTCAAAGCTTAGTATCTTCCGCTCTTGAGCCTTGGTTAAGTGCCAAGACTCACAGCCATATAGAAGAATTGGGATGATGCACGCATTGAACATGCGACATTTTGTCCTGATGCTGAGTCCAGACGCCTTCCAAACTCTCTTTCTTAACAAGCAGAGTGCTACATCTACAATAATGTTGGTATTATAACCGCTCTTTATACAGATGACTTGTTCTTCGTTGAGATATGGCTGTTATCATAGACTCTTTGCCGTAGTTTGCAGAGCGAATAAATACAACCCAAAGTACAGAAGATACCAATGCACACCTGCGGGAGAACATTTATGTCCCAAATACCTACGACAGAGTGTGCTTGTCTCGGATTGGTCTATTTTGTCATCTGAGATGGCATTTCAGAGAGGATGCAGCACATTCAGATCCACTGTGAACCTTCAGCGCTCACGATACTCGCCTTATCGAGTTATTGGCATTAATATACATACATATTACTTCTAGTACTCTACTTCTATACCATCACAGCATTTCCCACAAGTAGGGTAGCCAGCGGACAAACTGCAAGTAATATATTGCTTTGTTTATGTAGGCATGTTAAGATGACCGGAATGTTACTTTTTTTAAAAATAATTGTGGCGCATGGTGTTGGATGATAGCTGATCTCTGAAAGATTTACCTTTTTCTCTGTACTTTATAATAAATATAGTTATTGTTCGTTTTGTGCTTATAATGAATAATTAAATAAATAGATTATCTTACTACTATTTAAACATAACGGTTTATCCTAATTTTAATTTTTGTTGTAGTTGTATGAATATTTGTGTGTATATGCCTACATAAAGTTCTTATTATTATTTTTTTAATTTGATATATATTTTTTAGTCTAAGCGATTTATTCACCTTTTTTTTATTGCTTTATCATATTTCTTTGTATTTAACTTTTACATGCTTGGTTTGAAGCCACTCCTATTTTATTTTTGTAAAAATCATTGTCTTTTTTTAAGTAACTTCTTTGATTGTAGTTTTATTTTTCTTCTTTTGTATTTAAATATTTGGTTTTTTATTATCATTTTAACTTTCTTTTTTACTATGAAAAAACATTCGAATACAAATGTGCAATCTGTAAATGGGTTGATATGTTTGTATATTGTAATAATATATTATATTTGTATAAAACCTGTAGATGTGCCAATAAAATAAATAAAAAAAATAAAAATCCTACGATTGGAGTAGCCAGCAGACAAACCGCAAGTAATAAACATGCATATTATCCTTTCCATAGCAATAAAATCAGGATGGATGGCGTGCCTCATCGCTAAATAAAATATATTGACTTGATGCTTAACAAATACCCACCTTTTACAGTGAGACATTCGAAAGCTTTTAGAGAAGAGAATGAGACATCGTATTTTCTGGGTCTCCATGGAACAACATTTTATCATTATCTTATGTGCCAATTTATATAAATATGAAGGGCAAATTTTATCTATTTATCTATTTACATGGAACACAACAGATGAAAGACGTATAAATATAAACATGTAAGCGACAAAAACATTCCAATAGTCTTACATCTAAACAGTGCACACTTCAGCAATAACACACAAGACAATTACTTTTAGAAAATTTTACACACAATACATCCATTCACCCAATTTCGCGCAACATAATACATTCATTCATTCGCACAAACACATTCACACTTCCAAAATATATGCAATAACAATACAAAAAAAAAACTCTTAAAATATGAGTGCGTCGGTAGCCTGGAGGTAGAGTTTCGGCCTTGTGAACATGAGGTCCGTGGTTCGATCCCAGGTGCCGGCAAATTCCCCTTTCACGACACAAGCTTTTAGCTTACTGTGAAAGGTGTATAAGGTTGTATTTGGGTTTATAACAAAAACCCAGATATATCTTTAAAAAAAAAAAGAGGAGGCTGTTTTCTATCCTGTGCACCCGAGAGGAGCGTTGAGGGCGATGATGATGATGAAGATTGGTTGTGGTTAGATGGAAGAAATCACTTTATAGTGATAATCTCGCCACTGATTTACCGGATTTGGGTGCAGATGACAAAACCAATCAGAAACCTCGATTGGAGAACCATGTTTACACAATGCAACATTGTGTAAAATCTAATCGGAAGAACTGAGAAAGGTGTCCCAACGCTTACGAATTGGCTCTAGGCTGGCTTAAGTGATCACTTTCGGTGTCCATGGACAACGTTCACCAATTCCACCATTCTCACTGTCACGATGTAAGGTCCACCAATCGAGAGACGCTTTATGCAAACCTTAGAAGCAACCATCTTTTTGGGATCTCATTTTTCAGATCTCAAATAGATCGCGATCTCCCTGACAGTGAGAATGGTGGAATTGGTGAACGTTGTTTCGAGGTTTCTGAATGACTGTTAGCTTTGTAGAAATCCAATACGACCAATAAGGAGAAGAATGAGGAAGAGTAAAATAAAGGACAAACAAAAAAGTTTTCTATAATTTTTTTTTTTTTAAGTATAAAAATACAGTTTATTGTTTGAATATATTTACTATCTTCATATTATATTATAAATGTTTCCAGACAGTCTTTGATTTTAATAAAATCTATATTTAATAAAGTAGCTAAATTATATAAAAAAGGACTATTATTTTCAATGACATAATTAATACTAGACCAGACACCTAATGCCAAATAAAGGCTCCAAAAATGCAAAGTCAATTTACATTTCTAAATCAATTTAAAAACATAAATGCGCCAATGTTTCACTCACACTTATTTTATACACAGCACCGCTATTAGTGCAAAAAACACTATCAAAGTTCTTCCGGTATTTTTAGGTTATCGACAGTGAGAAATTGGTCAGCCTGCTATTGGTGTTGTAAAAAGATGCAATTTTAATGTATCGACTACCGATATATTCCATGCAAATGGTCAGTTTTTTTTATTATAAGTGTTGTAATACACACCACTTCCTTTTATATATAAGATGAGTATAAGATGAAAATCAACTTTCCTCGACCAACGCTTTTAAAGACTTATTGAGATGTAAATTTGTATTGGACCAAATTGGTCTAAAATGATGGTACTAATTTTTTTTTAAAGCTTCTAGTCTAGTAATTAATAATAATCATGAATTGTTTCAAGATTGTTGAGCTTATTTTTCAGGCGCTTCTTCAGTGGCTCTCTGTTGTTGCTGTCCCTTTCTTTGAGGTCTCTGAGGCTTTCTCTTGCTGACGAAGCCTGAAGATGATTTGGGTCTTTGGGTGGTTGGTGGATTCTCCAGAGCGTCTAATTCAGCGGCAGTCAACTGGCCGTCGTACCAATCGGCACTGAAAACGAAAAAAAAAAAACAATTTGATGAAACGTTATCAGCATTCTCAACAGAGAATATAGATTTTCCACTCTTTTTTGTAAATTTTCAAAAAGTGTAACCAGTCAGACATCTCAATTGGAGAACCATATTTATTTATTTACTTATTACAATCACAAAACAGACAATAACAACATATTATTATAAAGTACAGAAAAAAAGTATATCTTATTCAGAGATCATCCAACACCATGCGCCATATTTAGACACTGTAATATTATACAAAATCTAATAGGAAGAAGTGAGAAAGGCGTCCCAACTCTTACGAATTGGCTCAAGGCTGGCTTAAGTGATCACTTGCAGTGTTTGATTTCTGATTGGTTATGTCATCTGCGCATTGTGCTCAAATCCGTTTCAGCAGAAAAATGAGTAAATATTCTAAACATTTAAGAAGAGTACTTTTTAGAAGACAGTTTTTTTTTTATATAAAACATCCCTTAAAAGACATTTAATAACCCCCATTCAGCAATGATGATGTACACTGCCACTCATTCTGAATGTCCTTGTTTTATTATTAACATTATTATTTTTTGTGCATGCTGCTTCAAACTGTATTTTTATCTTCGTCTGTCAAATTGTTATTGTTGTTTTTATTTGTTCTAAATTTAACATGTAAAAGGCTCTGCCGTTTAAAAGTGTGAATAAATATTTTTTTAACTGAAAGTTTAAATTGTTATTGTTGTTTTTATTTGTTCTAAATTTAACATGTAAAAGGCTCTGCCGTTTATTTGTTCTAAATTTAACATGTAAAAGGCTCTGCCGTTTATTTGTTCTACATTTAACATGTAAAAGGCTCTGCCGTTTAAAAGTGTGAATAAATATTTTTTTAACTGAAAGTTTAAATATTATTGTAAATACTTTTTATAACAGTGTTTTGTTTAAAAGTCTTCCTGTCCATAGACGATTCCTTGATAAATGGACAAATCAAATAAGATCTGTCACTTGGTCAACAACAGGGGTAGAAGCAATGAGGATTGTAGCAAGTAAGTCAGGAAGGCTGGAAAATTGTCATCAATCGTATAGCAGAGCCGAAGAGACTTGCTGATCATTACCATCAGCATTGAGTAAAACGACACAGAGGAAATGTTTTACCTATTTCAACAAAACTATTTCTGTATTCAGATTACACTACTTACCATTCCGCCACTTTTCTAGCCCATTCGCATCTCTTATTGCTGTCGTCGAAGACTTGTCCACGTTTGCAGCCGCTCCTCCTTGGAGTGTCTCCGTTGATACAGACGTAGAAATATTGACAGTCCTCAGGATCAGCGTAGCGAGGGTGTGTCAAGGCGAAAGACTCATTCACTTTTGGGCAGTCGAATTTGAATACCTCTGAAAAATAGCAGACATGTAGGTATGAAACAAAAGTTTTGTATTTGAGAAATCAATTTCAAAGTCTTTTGATAAAAATATATTAAGGGGCCCCTTTAGCAAAAACGATAATACATTCAATTTACAACAAGTTTGGTACACAAACTCTCAAAACTTGTTGACCCTACGAACATTTTGATTTGATAAAATATGAAAACAAATATTAATTACCAATATCAAACTTTAACCTAAATAAAAAAAACCTCGATTTTAGCTTCATGGTATTCGTTTATAAAAAAGCATATTCTAAAAAATCGAAATCGGAGGTGTTTTTGGTACATAAATGCACGAGAATCCTACAAATTTTCATATATTTATTTTAATTTTGAGAATATTGAGATAGTTGTTACAATTATAGAACAAAAAAAATCTATTTTTTTTGTTTTTTTAATGGATATTTTTTTTTAAATCGGTGTTATTTTTTCAGAAAATCTGTGTTATTTTCAAGAAATATAGACGTTATTTTTTCAAGTAAACTAACTTTGTTTATATTTTCGGCATTAACTATATAACATTTTTTAGACATATTGATATGATTTTAGATTCACTATGTATTAATGGTTATTTTTTAAGCTTTTTTCGCTACCGCGGTTTCGGTGGAGCGTCCACCATTAACGAGCGTATATCTGAAACTTTCAGTTTTAGATAAACGTTTTACATAAACACTCTTTAATGGTGGACGCTCCACCGAAACCGCGATAGCGAAAAAAGCTCAAAAAATAACAATTAATACATAGTGAATCTAAAATCATATCAATTTTTATTATTTTTAAGAAATGCATTTTTTTTACAAAGAAATATAAATAAAATGAAATCAACACAAAATTTAAAACGGAAAATCCTATTTGCACTGTAAATGATAATATGCTTAATTAATTTATACAACGAACATTCAAAATTGTTTTAAAATTACAAGCAAATGGAACAATGTCATCCTAAATTCATGATTATTGGGTTTAATTTGCTGCAAAAATGCATGGTTTTGCTGCAAACTTCAGGCTTGCCCTATGAGGACAATTTTGATTTGAATGTGCTAATAAATAGGGGTCTACCATTCCTGAGATATCCAGGTGTGAGGTGGGTCTTTCTTCAATACAATCCACAAGGTTGAGACCAAAGAGAGAAATGTGCATTTTCTCTGTAAGTTTGATTGATTGCGTTGTGTAATATATTTTCTCACCTTTAGTACCGCAGCCCTTCTTCTTAGCTTCATCAGCCCATGTACAGATTCCAGTTCTCTCATTAAAGACAAGTCCAGCTGGACATGTGATCATGTTGAACTTGCCATCAACGCAGTAGAAGAATTGATCGCAAACAGAACTGTCTGGATGAGGGAAATATCCGTGAAGACGAGGACAGTTCTGAGAAGGACGAGGTTCCTCTGGAATGAAAGAAAATTTAGAAATATAATTGATTTACAGTATATTTTGTAGCCAGGGCATTTTCACTAATACCACTATGTACTACTGTGCCATCACGGTATCACCCACAAGTGGGGTAGCCAGCAGACTAGCAACAAAAATTAAGAGATACAGAATGGGTGGTAAATCTCGTGTTTATTTTTCGAACACCTGTCTATCACAGGACACTCAAAAACTCACAGATAAGAGTGGGAGACCAATATCTTTACACATGTTTTATATATGGAAATGGTTTTATTATTGTCTCATTGTATTTTGTGTATCCTTCTCTCAGCTAGAGGAGTCAAGCTTAAAGTTCCATACGTAGAAATTTTAGCCGGCCAGCCGAAGAGCTTTCTTTCGATTATAAAAGTTATGGATACTGTTTTTATTTTCCAACTTACGCAGTTTGGACCTTTGTGAGCAGTCAATATTGAATGGCAAGTCACACTTCTCCTGATCTGGACTGTAGTCGTTAAATACCATACCATCTGGACACAGCTTCTCAGTTAAAGCACCATCCCTAAAAGAGAAATAATACATTTATTGATTATTTAGAATATTTAAATGTAGAGACTCTGGATCACGTTTCCTTAGACTGTCCAATTCGTTAAGACTAGTGTTGTGGATTTCTCAAGAAATAATTTCGGAAGTAGAGAAATTTCGGAGAATTTTTTTTATTTTTTATTTTACAGTATAATAATAATAAATACTTTATTCAATCAATCAATTACAATGTACAAATGTTGAGACAATTTATCACCAATATGGCTACAATTAATTATGGAAACAAAAAAAAATTAGGTACCTACATAGAAAAAGTGCTAATAAATTATGAAAAATCTTGATTTTTGACACCACACATGCCCATATTTAAGTTAAAAAAAAATTGCAGGTACGTACATCGGTGTTAATAACCTCTGATTTGGGCCTTAATCAGCCCCACAAATTTTTGGATCAATCAGGTTGGTTGCGAAGTGTACTGGGCGAAAGGTCATACTACCACTAAGAAAAATTATGGAGAAAAATTTCTCTTCCATCAGAGGAGAAATTTCTCGTTCTCGAGAAATTTCTTTGGAGAATTTTCTCTTCTCACATCACTTGTTAGGACCATGGTCTCTATGATAATATCATGGATGACGTTGGACGATCTTTTAATATGATTTACCTACTTATTGTCTCTTTACACTCACAAACTTTATAAAAAACATTATTTCCTTTTTGAAAATCTAAATAAATTGCATTGTAATGCTCTTATTATAAAATTATTTTAGTATTATTCACTTATTCTTGTGTATTTTTAAATTACTAATTTTATTGTTTATTTAATATTACAAAGACAAAAGCGTTGTTAGTATTTGAAAGAGAGCACAAGGAATGGTTCGCGAAATAAAATAATATTGATTTAGTGTGCAAACACAAAGAAAGCAGGTTGCCAGCGCCGATAAGCGCCGGCAAAGTAAATCGCAATCGGCGTTCCTGCTTTTACTATGTTCGTATCCATTGAAATGCATGTAAACATTCTCGGCGCCGGTAGACACAGGCATCTGAAAGCAGGTACCTAACGCTTTCTTTGTGTTAGCACCATTATGAATGTTTGGAGTAAGTAAGCGAGTATGTATATTTAGGAAGTTTGTTTGCGAGGGATGGAAAATGCAATAGGGATATTGAAAGGAAAGAGACTGGTGCTAGAGTAAAGGGTTCGCTTCAATCCACTTTTAAAAATTCAATGAGTGAAACACGGCAAAAATGCTGGTGCACAATATTATTCTAGAAAGTAATATATAATCACATCTTCTATCTATTCTATATCTGTATATAAAAGAAAGTGGTGGTAGTTACACCATTTATAACTCAAGAATAGCTGTACCGATTTGAATGATCTCTGATTTGTTGGATTCTTCTCCGCTCCGAATAGCCAATAGGCTAATTCGCAGGAAGCAAAATTACGAAGAAAATTATTTACGCCATTCATCTTTAATTTCAATAAAAAATGCAATGTGGAGAATTATGTATACAAAATCAAAGATGATGTTTTTTTGTAGATTTATTTATAGAATAATTTTGTATACATTTTCAAACAAGAATCGTATACTAAATTAAAAAATATTAAAAGTAAAAATACTTTAGAATTTTAAATTTTTTTATTCACCAGTAACATATTATGTTTCGGGTTACAGGCCCATATTCATTGCAGTATGAATATGGGCCTGTAACCCGAAACATATGTTACTGGTGAATAAATAAATTTAAAACTCTAAAGTATTTTTACTTTTAATATTTTTTAATTTAATAATGGAGTTTTACTCATTAAGTGAAAACGAAAACAGTGAGAATCGTATACAATTTTACATCTGTGGTTCCGAAATATCAATTTTGAAAAAATCACGGATAAGAATTTTTATAAATTCAAAATGAGTAGGTATATACCTAAAAAATAAATTAGTACCTACATAGGTATATTATTTTTTACACTATACAATGACACACTTGGACAATTATGTGAGTTTGTAAAGATATTAAAAATATTAATCATTGTTTATAGACAAAGAGTAAATATTCATTTTCTTTTACCTCAATATTGACATTCATTGATTGTTGGGCGGTATGAAGTTTATTTATTGATTTGGCGGTAACGTTGTGGTAGTTTCTAAACATAGGTACTTACAAATGTTTGGAGTCAAAAAACTTTACAAATACCACTAAAATTAATATACGCGCGACCAAGGTTTCAACAGGTAACCTGTCATTCTCAAGCGCAATATTTGACTAATCTATCTAATATAATCTATTAACCTACAACCTATGTGACCGTTATGCGGGGGATGAAGACTTCTCCGAATTGGGAACTGTGTAAGAAGGTGTGAATTTGAAGTTAAGCTCTTATTCACTAGTGTATTGATGTTATTCAAATTTTTATTAATTTCCAGTATCTCCAAAGAAGCAAGTCTGGGGTATAGTGGTTAATATTAGTGTGTAGGTACTGAGTTATGTTTTTATCAAATGAATGGCCTTCCTCAATTATATGGTTGGCGAATTCGGAGAAATTATCATTACGTAAACATAATTCATGTTCCCTAATTCTTGTCTTAAACTTTCTATTAGTCATACCATTAACACATAGGTTGTAGTTTTATAGATTATATTAGATAGATTAGTCAAATATTGCGCTATTCAAATAATGACAGGTTACCTGTTGAAACCTTGGTCGCGCGTATATTAATTTTAGTGGTATTTGTAAAGTTTTTTGACTCCAAACATTTGTAATTACGGTATGAAGTTCGCTGCACAAATAATATGACAAAATTAACATATTACCTGCAGTCATAGTATTTATCACATTGTTCAGCATCGGCAAAGTATCCATTAGGTTCGGGACACTGGCTGGATGTCTCCACATCTTCTCCACTTCCCTGAGCAACTTCTCTATCTCTCTGTGAAGACTTACGCCTTGCCTGCTCTTGAGAAGCAGCCTTACGAGGGACTTGACAAGATGACAGACCTATAAACAAACAAAAAATAAGACAAATAAAATTATCAGACAGGTGACAACAAAATATAAACTTTTCTGAATTGGAAAATATAGGTATTTCTTAGAAATTGACAATGGGCCACTTGCAGATTTTTTTTTATTACATAAAATTGTAAATTAGTATGAAAGAAACACAACCACAATTTATTTTATTTTTTCTTGCACTATTTTCTTAGTTACTAGCTTTTAAAAATTGGATTTTCTCGGAATGATCAAAAACGATATGGCGGTGCTGTAACGTCACGGAGTCCCATGTGTGTATGAGATTATAATCTGTGGTTGCGAAAGTTACTATGATTCACGGGACTCCGTGACGTCATCAGCTGTTTTGACAAACGTCAAATATTTTGGGTTTTATTTTTGGAAATTCTCCATAATTAAGATATTTAAAAAAATTTAACTGACATATTTCTGTTTTCCGAACTCAAATTTACTGAATTCGATCATTTTTATTAAAATCCCCCACGACTGCAAGTGGCCCATTATTACAACAGTACTTTTCAATTTGGCAAACATATTGCCAAAGTCCTCAGTAGGAATGACTATTTAAATGTTGACTTTATTTATTTATTTATTTTATTCTTCTTGCACATCAACATACACATAACAAAATCAACAAAGCAATTTGGATACAAAAGAATGTGATGATATGCAGTGGGAGATTATCACTTTATAGAGATTTCTTTCATCTAACCGTTTGATGGTTTGGCTGGTGACATTTTTATCTTTAACTTGACGTATGAAGAATTTATAAGGAAAATTGAATATATATTGTAGTTGTGTTGTCGTCTGAATACCGTTTGAAGTTATCTTCTGGGATCGCATTGGCCTTCAGCTGTTATGATCCTTGAAAGAATCGTCTTATTGTCAGTAATAATAATAATAAAAATTAATGTATACACCATGTATATCGTTCGGTGGAGCAGAAAGAGAAGACGGTTCTGGAGGGACCATGTGGACCGCATGAGTAGCGAAAGATTAGCCCACATCGCCGCGAACGAGACTCCACTAGGACGCAGATTGCCTGGAAGGCCACCCAAAAGATGAAAGGATAGTTGGTCTTCAGCGTCGCAAGAGGAAACAAATTCCGTGCAAACAGGTCAATGACCTACTGCAAGCAGAAGAAGAAGAAGTATACACCAATGTCTAATACATTTTTGTGACTATATCACATAATAAACCATAATCGGTACTCGCATGTATTTACATTAATTGTTGAAAACAACTATCGTATTTTGTCGTATTTAGATTGTGTCAAGAGTAACTCGTGTGTGGTGAAAGACTTAGTGTGGAGGACCAGCAGGCCGGGTTACTCTTGACACAACTTAAAGAGGATCTTGTCTTGATTTCAATTCTATGACGCACAAAAGGGCTATAGTATAAAAATCCCGTGTTAAGTAGCATTCACATTGCTTCACTTTGGATGATCATCCAGAGAGTCAGGGTCAAACCTGTTCATCGAAAGTGAACACGTCTGTTCACATTTGTTCATCCTATGCTTTCACTGCCATGTCAACACTCTCACTCATGTTGTATGTAGTTTGACGTATTTTCGTATAAAAATAATTAAACAAATTCAAAAATGAAAAATAACATTTAAAATAAATTAATATAGCTCTCGACTGCGTAATAATTTTGTACATGATTCTGACATTCAATACAAATTCATAGAGAATTAAACAAATAATAAGATAAAACTTGTTTATGGTCGTTTCAGTGAAAGGACCTTTCATCAAAATTATGACGAGTGGTAATCTCTTTCCTCCGTCATCGCTAGTGATCACTGGCGATGAAACGCCTGTTCATCTTGGAGGATCATCCGGAGTGATCACTGAGAGTGAACAAATGTGAACGCCCCTTTACCTCTATATCGAATTTGATTTGCATGTTGTATTTTTGACTATAGTCACTTTGCGCGTCATAATTATGACTAAAATCAAGATAAGATTAAGTTCTTTTTTCTGCATTTCTGAAGAGGCAACGGAAAGGCAAAAATCACTAAGACTCTGTCAATAAACATATGGTGCCGCGTAGAGGGAGTCTGGCTAACGATGTTGACCGTGCCTTCTGTGTGGCTGGTCCGTTGCTGTGGTACAAAGTTCTTAATGATTTGCGGACTTCGGAGAATGTGGAGGTGTTCAAGACAAGGCTCTAGCGGTGGTTTTTCCACAAAACGGCGCGTCTTAGAAAAGTTGTCTAGTTATTATTGTTAGATTAAATCAAGAGTTATACCTTGTAGATGTTCTGAAAGCAATTATAGCAATGGACAATAAGAATCATTGAAGGCGGAATAAGTTTTTAACCCAACTAGGACAAGGGAGGATGTGTGTATATAATAGGTAAAACAAGAAATAAAAAAAAATGGTTTGCCATGAAATTATTATTTATTCAAGAAATTATAGGTACGAAATATAATATTGAAATAACAGGTTCACATCTATGAATTATTGATACCTTGAAATGTCGCAGGCTTTACGATCTAGCACTTATTATCAGTGACGGAGCCGTAGTTTTTATATTGGTCATTGTCCATTCGTAAAGAAAAACTTAGCCGGGATGTTTTCTGTGGAAAGTTGGAGCTTAGAAATATAAATTTTATTATTTAAACCTTCTGCACGGGGTGAAAAATGTAAAAGTGATTCAAAACAGATTAAGATGGTACGTACACATTTTGAGACTATCACAGGACAATATGATAAAAAGGACAATGGACACAGAAGTAGAACCTTGAAGATCAATCTGATCAGTGATCACCTGGATGTTCACGATTGCCAGGAATCAGAGGGAGACAGAACTGCGTTCAGAGGATGCAGAGGACCCGAGAACTTGAAGGATGAGGATTAGGATGGCCGACTCCAAATAAATGGGATAAAGGCGAGGGCGAAGAAGAAGATTATTTCGCCTTTGTAAGATTGGTACACCTTTCTATTTTGCTTTCATTAATTCGTGGCTGTCGCGGGCGAACTCGTTTCTTCGTTTTTTGTACTGTCCTATCTCCCTTGGTGGAGAGTCTTAGGTCTTGGAGGGATGTTCCTTGGGGAGGGAAGCACTATGGCGCCTCCGGTGTGGACAAGATTTGTTAAGTGTAGAATTTCGGATAAATGGAAGTCCCCAGACTTCTGCGCTATCCGGGTGGACGGTGGGGAGGGAAGCGTGTCTGCGAAGACTCCAGTATCGGCGACCCTCGGGTTCACCGGCATGAATACCTAAAGAAGTTTCCGGACACCTCAACTCGGCTCTCTGCTCATTTTTTTATTTCGGTATTTACTTAATTTTTATTTCTATTGTTTTGTTTTAATATTGATTTGTTATCTAGTTTAAGGAAATGCCTTTGTAAATATATTGTTAGTTTTATATTATGAATGTATTTGCTTCTCTCGGCTCGAGGGACATCGAAGGAGTGTAGTCGAAAGATTCCACACATGGGGTTGTTTTTGGCCAGCCAGCCCCTCAGGCTGCCCACTATGGCGCCTCCGGTGTGGACAAACTTTGTGCAGTGTAGAATTCGGATAAATGACTTCTGCGCTATCCGGATGGTCGGTGAGTCTCCTTCAATGTTTCATTAATTTGTTCATACCATCACGGTATTGCTCACGGATGGAATAGCCAGCGGGCGAACAAATATGCTAGTCATTCTCTCGGTGTCAATGTTCTGGATGGGTGACAAACCACATAATTGATAAATTGAAAATGGGGTGTTTAACAAAATATGCCTGCCTTTTACAAGACATCCGCGAAAAAATACAAAAAATACTGGGAGACCTATTTCTTGCCAAGGACTCCACAATGGTACTTTTTTTTGCTTTTGACTTTCGTAGTTTGGTACAGAAATTCAAGAAAACCTCCAAAAATGCTTAGCGAAAAATGATTTTGTGAACCAATACATTAACTCTTCACCACTATAGAGATACTTAAACAAAACGATTGGTCTTAACACGTTGTTTATAAAAATGTTCAAATCAAAAAGTAATATCGAAACTCTATATTCTAGCGTAAAAGTTAACTTTCTATTATAAATCTAGCATAAAATATATTGAGTTTTAAAAAAGCTTATTCGTTGTTAAAACATGCGAATATAATTTTCATGTATGAAAAGCACCTCATTGTAGACGCGCGGTGTTTTGGTATTTTTTGAAATGTGTGGAAATCACACCACTGTTTATTAATATATTACAATAGGTATTCAACATTTACAAATAATTACAATAGTGATTCGGTATAGTGACAACAGGCTGGAGTGAGCGGTTGACCTTTACAAGCTTGACTTTCAAGAAAAATAATATTAATATTATAATTACGAGTATATTATTGGACGGAAACTGTATGGCAAGAAATTACCAAGTTTTTTCAACGTAATAACATTCACTAAAGTAATTCTCGGAATATGTTTGTGTCGTTGAACGTCTGAATTCACGGCAAAGAACAAAACTATCACTTGTTTCTGTAAGTTTTCGAGCGTCCACTCCCAAAACACGGATATTTGTAAGACCTATTAATTGTGTTTATTTATTATTATTATTTATCGTGTCGAAACCTAGAAAAAAAAACCAATCAAACTGATCTCCAGTACTGTGCAAAACGCACAGCAGGTAGAGATGGGTCAAAAATATCTTCCATAGTGCAAGTGACAGGGCACAATGGACATGCCAACAAGTGTGGCATAGTCTGTGCTGCACCACAGTCACATGCTCCGGATTCGTCCTGTAGGAAGCCCCATCGTTCTCTATTGTCGCGGCAGTTTCCCACACCAGATCTCAGTCGATTTAGGGTTTTCCATGTCCCATAGTTTAGATCGCCTCCTGCAGTAAGGTGTTCTTGGGCTAGGAAAGGTTCGCTTATTTGCGGATCCTCCGCCCACCTACGTAGGCGTTCAGAGGGAGCAGGATTTTATTTATTTATTTATTTAGTACATTAATCGGCATTTTAGCCTTTTTACATTGTATCACAAAGTAGACTTGATCATATTACATTACAATTATACACTCAAGGTACATATAGACTCCTATCTATACCATCACGGCATATCCCACAAGTGGGGTAGCCAGCAGACCAGCTGCATATAAAACATGCAAGCCGTCTTCTCTGTGCCAATATAAAATTAAGACATTCAGGATGGGTGGCAAACCTCATCGCCGAATTTAAGATGTAAAATGTCTTATTTTTTCGAACACCTGCCTTTTACAGGACACTCGAAAACTTATGGAGAAGAGTGGGAGACCAATTCTTTACCGGGTGCTCCACGGGATTCGTATAGATACATATAGACTACAAAAGATAAAAACAAATTTCATTACAAAAACATTAAGAACATTACAAAAACATGTTCGCACAAAAATCGATATTAAGACTTATAGTAAAAAAAGAAATTTGCAACGCGGCGCGAAATAATATTTCTCTGTATTTCAAAAAGTTAAATGTATTATCTGCTAAAGGCTTGTTTTGGCAGAGAGTTGTCCTTGACCAGTTTTCAAAAACCGAATATAAAGAAAAACCTCGACATATGCATCACACAAGATTTAAGTTTAATGAAGGATATGTAGTCCCTAAATTCAATAATAAATACGGAAAAAGAACATTTGAATATAACGTGCCAAAAATACTTAATATGATGCCGGTATCTACATATTAAGAAATGCAAGAGTAAAAATATTGCAAAAAAATTAGTCAAGGAATGGTTAATAATGTGTGGATTTATATAGGTATAACTAATAATTGTTTTTTGTATTTAGATTAATGTCGTGTTAGGTTAATATATTATGTATATAGTATGTTATAAGAGAACACGACGACAAATCTTTTAGATTTGGCGTGACTCATTATCCTAAGATGTATATATTTCTTATTCAATGTATTATTTTCATTAAATAAAAAAAAAGCGTTTTACTGCAGTTCATTTACAATCATAACAATCTGCTCAACCTTATAACAATAAAAACATAATTATAGGCGTCAAATCATTGATACATTACCTATTTCTATGCACACACGCAAGTACCTTCTAATAAACAAATGGAAATATTAATTATAACAAAATATGCATTACCAAAAGGTAATCTATACTAATATTATAAAGAGGAATGATTTGTTTGTTTGCATTGAATAGGCTCCGAAACTACTGAACCGATTTGAAAAATTCTTTCACTGTTGGGAAGCTACACTATCCCCGGGTGACATAGGCTATATTATATTTTAAAAAAAAACAAGGATTCTTACTTAAACTCCAATCTATCTATTTTTATTTATTACTGGAGGACCGCTAGTAATGAATAAAAATCTGTAAAAGGTACATAAAACGAATATAAATATAGCAAATAATACAACCATAGAGTAAGTAATATACTTACTTGATCATTGATCAAAAATGAGATCCAATTCGAATACAAATTTCCTAAAGGTTGTAGGTATTCGAATTGGATATCATTTTTACAAATTTCCTAAAATTTATATTCGAGATAGATTTTATTTTTGCCTAAAATCTACTTCGTAATAAAATCTACTTCGAATACAAATTTCCATAGTTTATATTTGAATTAAATTTTATTTTTGCAAACAAAAAAAAAAACAAAAAATATTTCAACAGCAACAATTTTCCTCCATAGGAAACTATATTTGACAGATATCTGACATTGGGGCCTACCATCTCAATGAGTTCCCATTGGGGCCTATCATCTCAATGAGTTCCGAAGATTGTTAGGTGCCCATTACCAGAGAAAAATACCAGAGAAAAAGAATAAAAAATAATTTTATCGATCAACAATACTTAATGAAAGTGCATGCTAAATTAGTGACAATAAATAGCTTTATATGTTGGATACTTTCACCATGACTTTAGTAGGTACTATCAATCGTGAGCCGACTTTTGATTTCACCTTATGTGGTGTTCTCACTTTGGCGAATATCGCCAGGCACCAAAATATCGCTAGCCATTTGAACCGTGTGAACAAAATGACAGCTAGTCTAAAACGATAAAAACCAGTAGAAACGATATCGTCTCGAGTTGACCACCTTCCAACTTTTCGGCCGATTGAACGATTTGCGCATGCGCAGATGTGTGCGGCGTTCGTATCTATGGTAAGAACTTTATAACCTATAAATTTTATAATGTTTCCCGCTTCGTGACAGCTGTTATCTTTATTGTTGGTTTTTGGCGTTTGTTTCCTTAATTAAAAGGCGCCTTATAACCTCTACTTCAACTTTTTCAACTTAAAATAAACACTTCGCGATCTCCATCTCGACGCCATTTTAAAAACAGTGTCAAAATCAAAGCGCATCTGACAGATCGTTTCTATATTGGTGGACTGTGTGAACAGGTGTGACGATCAATGGATGTCCGGCGAATTTAGTTTTTTCGCTTGGCGAAATATTTTGAAATTCGCCAAATGTGAACACCCCATTGGAGCGGAAACTCCTTAGGGCCAACGTAAAATTAATTAAATCGCAGATGAAGTACTAAATATAAGTAATTTTTCGAATGTTTCGTGATTAACAGTATTAACACTGTGGAATTCCATGTTTATTATTAATTTATATTAAAAGAAACTTCGTATTTTCCACTAGAATAACTTTAATTAGAGTTATAACGTTTTCGGAACTACTTGTTCCATCATCAGTAACAATACTAAACATATTATTTTCAAGGACAGTCAATGTTGTGGTGAAGGTGAAGGAGTGGTGGGCGGGGGCAGGGGTGGAGTATAAAGAAGCATAGACAAGAGTGGAGATGATATGGGTAGAATTTGGATATTTATAATGTTTTCATTCTTTTTTTTTTTTTTTTTAAAAAGATATATCTGGGTTTTGTTATAAACCCAAATACAACTTTATACACCTTCCACAGTAAGCTAAAAGCTTGTGTCGTGAAAGGGGAATTGCCGGCACCTGGGATCGAACCGCGGACCTCTTGTTCAAGAGGCCGAGACTCTACCTCCAGGCTACCGACGAACTCGGTATATTCTTTATGCAGCAATTATTCATTTCCAATGACTCCAATATATCCAACTTTCTTCCTTTGTCACAGTTATGAAACAATTCTATATTATCCATTCCAAGGAATGGATAACATAGAATTGATTCAAAGTTTCTTTTAATATAAATTAATAATAAATATAAGTGTTATTTTTTTACTATGAGCGTTAAATTATATTTAAGCTTTGAGTTTTACTCAGACATTATTTCGACATGCTTAACTAAATAATATGTATAAAGTTAACCCTTAAAATTAATTAACTTATCACTAATTTATTCCCAAATACTTTCTTACTACTACACAATCACAGCATACCCCACAAGTGGGGTAGCCAGGAAGGAGATCAACTACACGTAATAAACATGCAGATTGCCTTCTCTGTGCCGAAAAAAAATAAGACATTCAGAATGAGTGGTATACGTCATCGCTGAATCGTGTCTGTTAATTATTGTCTTATATATTTATTTATTTATCACTTGTACACGGCGTGAGCCTTTTACACGTTAAACATATAACAAAGTAGAAAAAAACAATTTGACAGACAACAACAATAAAAACTGATAAAAAATGAATTGGTACAAATTTATAAAAATAAACAGTAAGATGTAACAAAAATGGTAGTAATTTGAACAAAACAGCAATAGTAATAGAATAAAACAATTAAATTAAATTTGATTTGATTAATGCAAACATTAAAAGACAGAATGAAATATACAAATTAAAATAAAATAAAATATAAGTGAGAATACTTATAAGTGAGGTTTTACGAACACCTGCCAAAACACTCGAAATTTGTTTTCTTTTTGTATATTTATTTATTTATTATTAAACTGTACATTGATCACAAGCAAATTTACATAAAAATACATTTAAATCAAATACAATTATACAGTCTTAACTATACAGAGGGCGAGTAAACGCAGAGGTGCGACATCTTGTACCTAACACTATTTTATGGAACTTTCACAAAAAAAGTTTTATGAAAGGAAAAGAGAATGTACAAAGGAGAAGAATAGGCAGGAAAAGGGACTAGGTAACAGATGCACAATTTTGTGGTCCTTAACCGCCCGCTTGAAAGCGTGAAGGGTGGGGGGCAACCTTATTGGCGGCGTACAGACAGCTGGATGCGAACGTCAATTATAATCAAGCATCAAGCAAAAATCTTAATAATTCAAGAGTTTTTGTGTTTACACTGTGGAAATCCATTTTTAATTTTATTAAATAAAATATAAAAATATATTATTGAGCACTGTTAAATCTCCACTTTGTTAATGTATATAACAAAGTGGAGTTCAAACAGTGCTCAATAATATATTTTTATATTTTATTTAATAAAATCAAAAATCTTAAGTCTTTCGGCGACAGTTCGGAGCATTCTCCGAAGAAAGATTGGAATGAATGCCCTCGTTACCCGTCCATGAGGCGTAATGAAGGCATTCATTCGAATATTTCTTCGGATAATGCTCCGAACTGTCGCCGAAAGATTAAAGATTTTTGCTTGCCGCAATTCTGGAAGGCAAAATATTCCAACAGCGACGAGCGCCATGAACAGAAAATGTGTTCGTAAAAAAAGTTCTAGCTAGATGTTGCGGAAAAGAGTGAGAAATAAATAATAATAAAGATAAATTTAAAATGTAAATAAAATAAAATACTCACATATAACAAGGAATAGCACTAAAATTGAAACACATCTTTTACTAAACATTTTTCACAGTTGTTGCTAAAAATAACCGTTGAACACTACAACGAGACGAGTTAAGATTGTGAATCTATAATTTATAATTGAAAAATGAACAGTTTATTTCTAACTGCATTTAATATTTCCCGTTCAGTTGGTTCATATCCGTGAAGTAGGTACTATTAATTGTGTGGTACGAACTGTTACCTCGTCAGCGGTAAGTAAAAGAATGGATTGTTGTCGTGTTTAGAATACTCATTCTTAAAACCAGCTAATAAGATAATAAGTGATTGGATTTAGCAGGTGTTGTTTAGCAGGTGTTGTTTACTGATATTTTAGCAGGATTTTATTCTTTCCTTCATTTCTGTTTCAGTAATATTATTTTCATTTTCGTATTAATGTTTTGAATTCATTATTTAAATTATTGATTTTGCTGTCTCTTTCTTAATGAATTATTTGTTTGTTATGTTAAATATTTTATAATTATGTAATCCAATGATTTTGAGTGAGTTTTGTATCTACGTCCCAGTATCGTACAATAGGCCACTTGTTTTTTTTTTTTATTACATGAAATTGTAAATTAGTATGAAAGAAACACAACCACAATTTATTTTAATTATTCTTGCACTATTTTCGTAGATATTAGTTTTTAAAAATTGGATTTTCTCAGAATGATCAAAAACGATATG
Organism: Athripsodes cinereus; assembly: GCA_947579605.1. Lineage (NCBI taxonomy): Eukaryota > Metazoa > Arthropoda > Insecta > Trichoptera > Leptoceridae > Athripsodes > Athripsodes cinereus. The sequence continues at coordinate 17,140,876 of OX388325.1, read as the reverse complement.
GCGGCGCTGTGACGTCACGGAGTCCCATGTGTGTATGAGGTTATAATCTGTGGTGCGAAAGTTACTATGATTCACGGGACTCCGTGACGTCATCAGCTGTCAAAAACCATTTAGAGTGTTTTTCCAAACGTCAAAAATTTTGGGTTTTATTTCTGGAAATTCCCCATAATTTAGATATTAAAAAAAAATTAACTGACATATTTGTGTTTTGCGACCTCAAATTTACTTAATTCGATCATTTTTATAATCCCCCACGACTGCAAGTGGCCCATTGTTCTCGACAGCGTTTTTTACCCCCCCGGTACAGAAAAAACATAATACCAAACTCTCCTGTCGGAAAGGCTATAAAATTGTTTAATGATTTGAATGCTCATGTCGATATTTAAGCGTAATAAATAATGCAAATATAATGTGGTCTATACTTTGTGTTTATATTTGTTTAAATGTTTATTGTTCCTATACATAGAATTTGTTTCTGATGCTAAAGTAATTTAAATTTTATTAATTTGAGTTTAGCGTTATTAATAATGCAAATATAATATGGTATATATTTTGTGTTTGTATTTATTCAAATGTTTGATATTGTTCTTATTCATAAAATTTGTTTTATCACGCTATGTATAATTATGTTTAATTTTGTAAAAGGCGTAAGCCGTTTATTTGTTAAAATAAAAATAAATAAATAAATAACATACAACGAGCTTATCGTCAGGTTAGAGACTCTCCTTTGATTCTTTTTGATGATAATTATCTTTTCTTTTTTTTTTGGAAAGCTATTCCACTGGGGAGTTTGCCAATATGTTTGTTCTGCTTTGAGGCTGGTGAAAAAAATCGTAATGCCGAGAACGTCCATATGCATCGGAAACATATAACATATATTGAAATTTTCCAGTATTGTTGGATTAAATATGGTACATACCGTTGAGTAGCTTGAAAAAGTGAGGAGTACAGAATACCTACATCTCGGTGATGTTCCAAAGTATTATAACTAAGGCAACCCATATGAACATTATTGATGTAAAAGGCTTAGGACGTAGATGACAGAAATAAATAAATAAATCAACAATTTAAAAAAAAAAACATCTTAATTAGCATTCACATTGCTTCACTTTGGATGATCATCCATAGAGTGTCAGGGTCAAACCTGTTCATCGAAAGTGAACACGTCTGTTCAAATTTGTTCATCCTATGCTTTCACTGCCATCGGACACTCTCAGTCATGTTGTATGTAGTTTGACGTATTTTTGTATAAAAATAAATAAACAAATTCAAAAATGAAAAATAGCCCTTAAATAAATTAATATAGCTCTCGACTGCATAATAATTTTGTACATGATTCTGACATTCAATACAAATTCATAGAGAATTAAACAAATAATAAGATAAAATAAAATTATGGTCGTTTCAGTGAAAGGACCTTTCATAAAAATTATGACGAGTGGTAATCTCTTTCCTCCGTCATCGCTAGTGATCACTATAGATGAAACGCCTGTTCACACCTATTCATCTTGGAGGATCATCCGGAGTGATCACTGAAAGTGAACAAATGTGAACGCCCCTTTATATGCATCTGTAAAAAGTATAAGAGTTATGCAGCAGCAGGTTTATAGTCGTTGCACTTTTGTGAAGAAACATCAGGAAAGAAGCTTTTAAAATCAACAACTTATTAGGTACAACATAAAAACATTATTCAAAATGATTATTTGTATCAAACACTGAAATTCAATTTTTTAAAGAATTTTATCATCACATAAGAATATTAAGTTAATGTCCTTATGAGCGGTTCTATCAGCAATGATAATATTGTAAAGAAGTATAATTTTTGCGTTTTTTTAAATAAATTTGCAGATAGCATTAAGAATTTAGCAGGAATTTCAATGTTAACTAAGTCATGTCGTCTGCATTGTTGTCTCATAACCTGTTCAAACCATATTGTTCAAAAGGGGTTTGACTTTAGATTAACAGCTCAATATAAACAGCTAGATACAAAATTATATTTTAGAGAAATGCGCTCCCTCTTACTCGCCATTCTGCGATCCTCCGGGAGCTCAGGGCAGAAACCAGCCCACTCCATTCAGAACGTCTCTCTGCTGCAATCGATTTTTTCCCACATATTATGTAATTCCTGGTGTTCTGATATCGCTGTCGTAGGAATGGTGTGTTTTGTAAAAGAATGTCATGTATAAAAGAATGCCGAACGTGCCACGTGTTTCTTTTTTCTACAAATCTGTCAAGTGTTTGAAGGGCAAACAAATTTCCATGTGTTTAGCAGTGGTTAGCATCGTATTTACCTATAGATTGTAATCTGTGATTCTTATAAATGTATTTCAATAAACATGGATGCATTTATTATATAAGACAAGTTACATAATCGCAAATTACACTTTTATGAATACATCTTCAACGATATGGATTTGAGCGATATGTGAAAGTATTTTTTTTAACCAAGGCTGGTTTAAAACAGATTCTTAATACATCTATTGCTTGTATTAACAATTTTTCATTTGAATTTCCCGTCTATATTAAATAAAGGTCATTGGCTGTAGAACTCTAGGTATGCAATTTATTATCATAGAATAATAAATATATACTAAAGTAATCAGAAATCTGATTGGTTTTGTCATCTGCACCCAAATCCGGTTACCCAAAAAAAAAAATAGTAAATATTCTAAACATTTATACTAAAGCAATATTTATTATCTCAATTTATCTGTATACTCTTTGTCTACGGGTTTATGTTCGAGGATAGCCTAGTATTTACAGCGTTTTTAAAATGTTCGACGCCAGGCACCTCTACCGACGGACGCTCAAAGTAGTTAGTTATCAAAGTAGAGAGTGTGCATTATTTCTACGTAGATCCGTGTCCAACGCCGGATCTACCATAGGTGCAGTTGGTGCAAAAAACCAGGGCGCTACCTTAAAACGGCGCCACTAAAAGAGCATTATTTTTCTTGGTCTTTTTCCAAACATTTCATCTCGGAATAAAAAATAATAATCACACGTAGGTATACAAAAGTGCGTGCAAATCATTTTACTTTCATTCAAACGTACAGTCGTACATACTACATAGTAGGTATCTACCTACAGTTATAATACCCTACTGTCCTAGCTGAAGTAGCAGGTACCTACCCTACTATCTTAGTATTGTCCAATATCTATAAGGATCATAGTATACAAATACATAGACACATAATGAACACTACTCATTCACAAAATGTGTACTATAATGCCTAGGTCCTATATATTATATACGTACGTACTACAAAAAATATAATGTATAACAAGTTTTGAAGTCATTAGCATATAAACCATTTTTTATGTATGGAGTTTGCACCACTAGCTAGGGCACAAGAATAATGGGATGTCGTCTGTCCCATTCTTTTAAATTGAAAGCTTGTATCTTGGTACACTACCCGTCCCTTTCCGTTAGGTGCACTATGGGACAGCCGCACCATCCATCTATATGTACCTATAACGTTATGTTATAGTTATCTACACTACAGAATTACAGATGTCTAATATACATTATATTACTGTATATAGTGTGTAGGTATATAATATATATATTATATCGATACTATGAGAATTCATGTTTTGGTTTTGATATCCAATGAAGTTTTTTCCTGTGTGTCCTTCCCATTATTATTGTTCTATTTTGTTCATAGGCGCTAGGACAGCTAATATAATATTACTTTTTGATTTATTTAATTTCTTTTAATGAAGACATTTTTTTATTTATTATTTCATCAATATTCTCGTGAATGTTGAAACGATGGATGGAATATCTCAACGTTTTGTCACTTAATGTTTTTATTACTTTATTTACACATTATTTTATTTTAGTAAGTAGATACCTAATTGCATTGTTACATATAAGTGAATAAAATAAATCAATAATCGATATTTATTAAAATTACGTAGGTACTTCAATTTAAATTCATACAAGGTTTATGAACATAAACATTTTCTTCTGACGCCCTTGGTCAATAGATAGAAGGTCAATATTTAGTGGGGGGGGGTCATATTTTTGCACCAGGGCGCTGGATACTGTAGATCCGCCCCTGTACCGTGTCTAATTATTATTGGAAGAAGGTACGTAACGTATTTGTAAAATATCTCCGATCTACATATAACAATAAGAAAACAATTATACTATAAACAAGCCATCGGAGATATATATCGTCAATCTGTTTATTTTTTTATAATTGTATAATTTATCCGCGAGGTCCCGGGCAAAGATTGGTTCTCCCATTATTTTCTATAGATTATCGAGTGTCTTCACAATATAACATATTATTATATATCAATATAATCATCTACTAATATTATCAAATAATCTACAATTCTGCGATAAGGCATCCCACCAATCCGGAAACTACTATACCACACCGTCACAGTATATCTCTTGGGTGGGTAATCAGCACACCAGCCGCGTGTAATAAACATCAAAGCCGTTCTTTCTGTGCCAAGAAAAAAATAAAGATACTTGACGTGTAATTGAAAATTCGAGTTTCTTTTTTTTTCGCTACACTGCTTCACCATCACAGCATATCCCAAAAGTGGGGAAGCTAACATACCAGCTGCATGAACACCTGAAAACTTACGGAACAGTTGGAGACCACTTCTTTGCCAAGTGCTCCACGAAAAAAAGAAAGAATTACAGTACCTGTCCACATTCAAGACAGGCATCAACCAGAATCCCGAGAGATCTAGAAATAGCACCTTTTAATTTTGGCAATGATGATTAGTAAAATTCAACGTCCCTGAAGAAAGAGTTGTAATTTCTTCACGATATATATATTATGTCTTTATTAATTGTCCTTATTTTTAATTTTTTTTAATTGTGATTTTTAATAAATTGTGTTACATGAGTAGCTACTTACTTAAAAGAAAAAATCATTTTAATTTCCTTGCTACTTTTTCTACTTATATATTAATCACATTGTTTATTTGCAAAGTGTGAATAATTATTCTAATAATATTATAGCTAATAATATTGTTATTTTTGTTGGATTTTTCAGATAATAATTATAGCGTTATTAGAAAAATAGATCACATTTTACAACTGAACGCGATTACCTAATATTATTGGACCTTTGACAGCTACAAGTGAGGTTATGTATACCTAGGTAAGTATGATAAATAAAATACGCCCGTGCTATTCATACGTATAGGAACTGTTAAATAATGACACATGGTTTTATGTAAACAAAAGCACGCTGCTTTGACGTCTGTCAAATAAGTGGCTAAATGTACGTATTTTTTTGTAAACAATGCCACACTATTTTGACGTCTGTCAATATTGGCAGCAGTGTGACCAGATTTGGTAGTTTCCTAGTTTTTTGGTAGTTTTTGAGGCATTTGCAAGAATGTTTAGGAGTTTTTATGGTCAATATATACTTTAGGTGTGCCGAGGTCACGGTACAGCAGCACTCTAGCGATGAATAGAATATAATTGTACCCGATACTTACTGATCGAAAATAATTGTCGGTTCAAATACCGGATACATTTTAGAAAAAGGTACTGCGATAAAATATTGTTGAAGAAAACCGAGGAGTTTTTGAAATACTTCAAATTCCTATACCATTTTGAAAATTCGGCGACGGGGCGGGTAGAAATTTAAGCGAGTAACTTTTTTTCAATAGTTGGTATGAAAGTATCCGAAAAGTAATAACAGTCGGTCCAAATACCTGGTAAAAAGGTACTATGTTAAAATATTGTTTAACAAAACCGAGGAGTTCTTAAAATACTTCAAATTCCTATGGAAAATAAAATCTGGTCACACTGATTGGCAGTCGTAATGTCCGATGACATTTCTTATTACGTTTTCGGTTAGTTTGCTTTATGAGAAAGCAAATTTTCAATGCTTGAATAGTGCAATATCATTTAAACATTTGTCATCTTGTATATTTCATGTTTTATAGGTATGTTCCCGTATAAAGAGCATTAAGCACGTATATTTTGTCTGAGAACAAAGTAATTTTCATAACCGGATAAAGTATAATAAATCGATTAGAGCATGGGTGGCCAACCTTTTCAGCAACCGGGCCAAATTTCAGAATGAGATTTCCTACCGGGCCACACAACAATATACTCCAAATATAGAACATTTGATAACTTAACCTCACCTTAAAACTTCTACCCCCCCCCCTCGTCGCTAAATTTTCAAAATGGTATAGGAATTTGAAATGTTTCAAAACTCCTCGGTTTTCTTTTAGAGTACTACTATACTATACTATACTATACCCTCACGCCGTATCCCAAGTGGGGTAGGCAGAGAGAACGGAACGCCACACAGATCTATCTTTACACACTTCCTTCGCTTCCTCCACATTCATACAGTTTCTCATACACGCACGTCGATTCCTCTTACTCAACACACGGCCATCCTTGAGAATTTGATCCACGTGATCAAGCCACGTGGTTCTCGGACGTCCGCGTTTCCTCACACCTTTTCTTTCAGACAAGTATATCCTCTTTGTTATTCTTACTTCGTTCATTCGTTCAACGTGTCCAAACCACCGTAGTTTATTCACGCGCATTCTGTCTTTTAGAGTATTTTCTCAAAATACCTCTTTCAAAAAAGTATCGGGTACTAATACCGAAATTTATAAAAAATAGTGTGTACCACCACCTTTCACGATTCATTCATTTCCGGGCCATCCTAGTTTCACCAGCGATACCTAGCGGCCGTGTGTAGAACTGAACTAATAAATTAAAACAAGGCGCCAAATTTAAAAGCTGCCTCCCAATATAGTTTCTGTTTGATTCTTGTATCCAGTCACCCACTTTATGTTCACATGGCCACCCTCCTCCAAAGTAACTATTTTGCTATATAGATTTTATAAGACAAAGTAAATTTTATGTCATTAAAAACATGACCATAAAAATTCATAAAAATGATTGACACTATAACTCACTTTTGATTCTCAAGGCTTATTATTTATGAGATATTGATACTATAACAAAATTGGCAATAACTCACATTATATTAGTAAGTTAGTAAAAAAAACACAGTTTTTGATGAGTAACTGTTTTGTTTTTCGCTATCCCCAGATAAACTGATCCAACAGATTATTATAGTGATACGTTTTCAAATTTCGTCATTTTCGTTTTGACAAGCCAGAGCCGATTCGTAAGCGTCGGGACACCTAATACTTTCTCTCTACTATGCAAGTGATGCTTAGCTTCATATTAAAATCATACCTATCGTGTTACATCTCACATATAATTCACATACGTAAGTGAAAATAACCAGTTTAATACGAAAATCAAAGTATTCGCATTATAAATTCACTGGTAACAGCAACACACATACGACATTACAGTCTTAGTGTAGCGAGTTCAAAGGTCATTCGGTTGAATCCAATGAAGAACAATAGCTAAAAAAGTTGCAAACAAATTCGATAGGTGTCGATGCAATCATAGGCTGATTGTCATAGTGATAATACCTACATACTCTTGACCTACCCGCATACCTCAGTGGCCTAACGGTTAGAGTGCTTGACTCGTAACACAGGGGTACCGGGTTCGATTCCTAGTAGGTGCGGTTGGCTGGACGAAGTCGCTTTTCAGCGATGAGTGCAGTCACCCGCTCTGAAAGGAGTATATGAGAGAAGCATAAGAGAGAAAAGGTGGAATTGGTGAACGTTGCCATGGTGTAAAGCGCTTAAGCCAGCCAGAGCCGATTCGTAAGCGTCGGGACACCTAATACTTTCTCTCTACTCTGCAAGTGATGCTTATCTTCATGTTAAAATCATACCTATCGTGTTACATCTCACATATAATTCACATACGTAATTGAAAATAACCAGTTTAATACAAAAATCAAAGCATACTACTTAATACTTAAACATACTAAGAATCTGTACGGTGTTCATTGTTTATCTGGCTAACAGCATTGGTGATTTTACTTATTTTGTTTCTTTTTTTTTATTTCTTTTGCCACTAAATATTAACTTGTAGTTTATTATAAATCGTAGTAGGTTTTGGTTTCATATATCCATACTAGGGCCAATTCTGAATCATAAAATAGTTAGTTGCACTAACTAAGTGTGAAGAGATAGTTGAGTCATTATATTTAGTTCGAATTCGTATTCACAATTTTCCATACTAAAACTAATTTAGTTAGCTAGTTCATTTTGACACCTTAGTAAAACTATAAATTTCGAGAATCTATGGAATTGGTATTCTGAATGAAATTTTAGTTGACAGCTGTCATTTATTATTAGTTAAATTTGGTTGAATTTTATTCGTGACTTCGAATGTGCGAATATTTTTAGTTGCTGTCATTTTGCCGCATAAAATTGCTTTACTTTGGAATTTTATTGCTGGTTTCTCAGTTTTAAAGTTAAAAAATGGAATTTGTTTGCCGCCTTATCATTGAAGACGAACGCGAAAGGAGGTTAGTTTGATTACTTGTCAATTATTGCAAGCCAAATGTTACATCAGGGATTGTAGTGATCCCATGCAATTACCTGATGCTTACTTTGTCAAATTATTTAGGCTAAGTAAGGGTTCAGTGAATCTGTTGCTGACGCGTTATAGACCATCTTTAATGCCCCGTAAGAGACATGGAGTTCAGCCACTTATTAAGGTAAGCATGACTTCATATAAATTGATTTTAAATTGTTTAGATTTAAGTTTTATCAAATAGTCTATGTATTGTAATGTCTGTATAATTATTGTTAAATAAATAAAATAAAAAAAAAAAAAAAAAATAGAGAAAGAATAATCTAAAGGTTGTTCTAATAAAGGTATTTTGAGTATCCAAAAAATAACAAGCCTTTGCCAAGTATACATTCCATTTGCCAAACTTAGTTGTCGAAAGCCATTGCACATAATTGTCTTTAATTTATTTTACACCAGATGTTTCTAGGGACCAATGATCAACTTCAGCTTGATGGCTAATAACATGTAATGTGAATATTAAGCGTAAGATACCACGCTTATTTAAATAATAAATTGAATTTCAGATACTGGCTTCTCTACATTTCTTCGGGCATAGTGGTTACCAGACAACCGTAGGACATGGGTACACACTAGTTCTGAGCCAGCCCGCAGTTAGTAGGTAAATAACTTTTCAATTATTTTATGGGATATAGAACTTAAAATTTTATCTGTGTAGATCCAATACTAGGTAAACAAATACAAATAAGTGATGAATCAAAAGCAGAATAACTTAAGAAAAAAGTGTGTGGTGAAGGTGACAGTGTATACATACTGTGATGACCCTACCTATTTCAAACCATTCTAAGCTCCGAATTTGCAACATCCTAGCTTCTAAACTATACCTACTGTAATAAATGATTCCCAAACTAGAATTTACATCCCTATCCGACTAGCTAAGAATTGTATGAATTTTCGCATTGTTGCAAATATACGTACGAAATATCGCATTCCTAATTGAATTAATTAACGAATTTTGGCCTTTCGTGATCGTCTAGATTTATCTATTAACTATTTTCATAGATTAGGACCCAGTACGTTGTGTTTTGCCGATAATTTTACCTACGTTGTGTATTTTTTTTAAAACGCAAAATAAGTCACCTGAAATATACATTTCAATAATCAAAAAGAACAACAAAATCACAAAATCAATAAAACAATTTAAACATGAATTTTGATACATATTAACTCTGAGGTCAACTTTGACGTCAGATCACTTACCTTGAGATACTGTAAAATAACATAATAAGAATAGTGCATAATAAAACATAACGAAATATAACATAACAATCATCATAACATAAAATTCAAATAATATTATTCTATATCATTACGAGAATGTTGTATGGTAACTGGTTGCCGATCTATGTCCCTACATAAGATAACCATTTCATAGTTTCTATAGCCGATGTATGTACATATGTTCTACAACATACCTACTAATTCGTTGCGTCGTAAAGGACAGTGGCGCACCCAAAAACATAACTTTATTACTTTTGAATATTAATTAAATTTCAACACAATTGCTATGACATCATTTTCAGAGACTAACTACCATGTTAGTGCATGGAAAGCATGCTGTGTCCATGCTAAAGGAGCGCCGCCTTCGCTCCCTCACGTCTCAAAACTCGCCATGCCGTACTTTGAGCCCGAGTGCACTAATCTACACCGAATATATATAAAATAATATATAAGATATATTATCACTAGGACATGCAATATATTGCAAACATGCGGACATGCAAACATATAATGATATTAGTTCTAAAGATTCCTGATCATTGAGCCTCAACCAAAGGGCGCAGATAACCCCTTCAAGTTATACTCTAGCAGAAAATTCGAGGAATGGAGCTGTACCTGCTTCAGTCGGAGAACATTTGAAATAAATACCTTTTCATTGGTTAAGTTGATTTATACGCAGAGAAAGCACCACCAATCTCTACGCACATCCAACCATGTTAATGATTGCAAGGTGTGTTCTTACAGAACTGATAAGATAGACTACTAATATAGTTAGCAATATCACGAACAGTGATTTACCAACCAGTTAATAATAATTAAAGTTAATTAAACATAATATCCATTTACAAATGCCCAAAAACCTTATAATGGATTGTGGGTCCTCCAGCATATAGGGAAAGGAGAGAATTTTGTTAGTTGAACTATGTACTTATATTTACAAAATTTGATTTAAATAATTATCATGCATAATTATATACTACAATATCATATATTCTGTTAAGAAACGAATACCGTCGTACCCAAATCGTCTGGGGCCAAACAAACGACTGGACAAAACTGCATTCCCAAGAAGGAAAAGGGTTTATGTAGGGATTTTTGGATAAAAGGTATTAATATAAATATATTAATATAATAATACATAAACAATACGATATATCCATGCCTTGCAAAATGTTAATTAATACATTCTATAATGTCACAACAATATAAGTAGAAAAATCCAGTAAGTTTATAGAAGACAAATGACACCGATGATAAAATATGTAATTAATTAAATAATCAAATAATATCCTGCTCAACATAAAACTCCACTCCGAACTGCACAATCCTTCGTTTTGGTAAAATAAATTAAATAAAATATACTATTGGGTAGATCGGTACGCCACTGGTCTAGTTGTAGGTGTGTCGGAAGGCGCTATATAAAATCGGTCACAAGTACATATATACAATAATACTGAAAATAACATATATATATAACACATAATTCCTTTGTTTTCAAAATCTGTAAAATAATAAATCCTTGAGTACAAATATTGCCTTGTAGACAATAGACATCCTGAGAGTATCCTAGCACCTAGATATAAATAATAAAATAATATTAAAACACTTAGCTTTGCGGCTGGCAGGTAACTGACTCTGTTATTTAATACAATTATTATTTAGGATGTAAAATATTATATCCACTCTGTACGTGAATATCACTCCAAAATCATAAATAATACTTTGGTTGTGTCCAACAATTAATTATTCTTTAATCAATAAATTCCAACACTGCTTTTAGAACTAATATGGGCACAACCTAATTTCTTAAGAATTCAAAACGAACTGCCACGAGTCATCTATCCTACCTCTTCAGATCCTGAAAAAATGCCCTAGCAACACACAAAAAAACAACTTCCATCTCTTTATGACACACACCAAAATATACCTGTCTCTGTCTCCTACATAGATAGATAGATCATCATCATCCACTTGAAATTAAACTAAGTCTCATCCCTTTATTAATCACCTACTACAAACATTCGATCTAGGTATATGAAAATAATAATATTAAATTTACAATCTTGTATATATTCATTTCATCACATACCCCCCCTTGAGATTACGCGGAAGACTAAATGGCTGAGGCATTATCTCACAACCAATTATTTATTTTCTAATTATTTTTCATAATTATTTAATTCCAACTTTCGAGTACGCCCCTGTATTCCGATAGGTCGTAGGTACCTCGTCAACTGTGTTCCTCTATTCAAGTCATCAATAATTTATACCCCCAAACGCATCCACTTGAGAAATACTCGTTCAATATTATTGTCCCAACATAACATAATATTTTAATATTCTGTTATATTTTATTATTTCGGGTCTCGTTATTATTTTATGTCATAACATCTATAGAACATAAAATAATAATAACAAGTTCGTGCCAATACTTTAATATCTAAGTTGCATTTTGTTAAAATTCCTTTTCATGTAATCATGTTCACACATCATTATAATTATGCATCGATGTTGTTGCATTCCATACATATATATACCTACATGTATTCATTAGAGCGATCCAATCCGCTGGTAACACCAATCCTGTATCTCACGTTTTGCATTGATTCACCAGATGTGCTTTTATTCATGATACCTTTACCGTATCCGTAAGTCATCACCACTTCATAGCGATATTCCATGCATCGAAGGTTGTGTGACTTCCGAAGCAAGTTATACCATCTCTCCCCATGTTGTTTCTTATTGGACATTCAAATAAGTATATATGTATTATGTTGTGTTGGAGCTTTTATTATTTCGCCACGCTCAGCCATGGTACATCCTAAAAGCGATGCAGTCAGCAGTCCTGCAGCACACAATAGACATGCAAATCGTCCTCTCCGTACCTATACAAATTCAAGACATTCAAAAACGGCGGCAAACCTCATCGCTGTATCGAAGATGCTAAATGTCTTAATTTCCTAGAACACCCGTCCTCCCACAGGACATACGAAGACTCACGGAAAAAAGTGGGAGACCAACTCTCCACCGGCAACCCATCCTAAATAACCATTCATCCCTCAGCACCATCACGCTGCGTCTCAGATGGGGTAGACAGAGAGAACCGAACGCCAAATCCTTCCATCTAGGCACGCATCCTTCGCTTCCACCACTGCCATACAATTTTCCACACAATGCATACCGATTTCTCCTAGTCAACACGCAGCCGTCCATAAGAATTTGATTCACGTGATCAAGTCACCTAATTCTACAAGTAATGCAACATCCTCCAGCTAACCAGACAAAATTCGTGATAATATGTTGACAATGTGCCTAAATAACATCAAACGCGAACAGCTTACTCAAAATACCTATAATTACGTAAATTAAATCACCCATAATAATACCACAAATAATTAGGAGAAAGATAACATACAATGTTCTTGAAACATCCAGGGGTAAGTGGTGGGAACCCCTCCCTCAATGTGTTTACGCACATTTACGCATATAAGATACATAACACAATATTTAAACGAGTTGCATTGACAATATCTACATAATACATCCCAATATGTTATTCTATAATAGGTATATAGAATTACCCTCGTCTCCAATATAACAGTCACCTAATGTATATACCTACATATTAGGTATACATAAATGAATCTTCCTCATTCATTTCAAAAGTCCTGAAAAAAAAACCACTTATCTATTTCAAAACTATCACACACACAACTAAATATAATACACACAATTGTAACTCCATATGCACATATCATAATGTTCGTTCCACTTGTAAAATAATATTAAAACTAAACACTTCATAGTTCATTATTGAATAATATTATTATAATATTTGACACCACAATTTTAAAATTATAACACATTAAATTTTAAATAATATTCCATTCGTAACATCGATAGATCCGCAAATGATTCTCTAGCATCCATAGGTTGTACATCTTATTTCTCTATTTGGAAGACATGATGTGTTATATCAGCGAACACCAGCCCCCCTTCTTCTTAGAACATTTTCATAATTCGTTTCTTCTTCCAGTCCTCCATTTTAAAACGATAGATACCACCTTTCAGGGTACACAAAGAGTTCCAACGTTATCCAATGTGAAGCCCTTGGTTTTGCCCCCCCTGGCTTAAAAGAGTGTAGGTTATCCCCTCCAACCTGAGCCTGTAAGAATGAATATCCACTATTTCTTCCAGCTATACGTTTAACATATAACTGTAAAAATAATCACCTAAATCGTGATTTTATCAAAACCCATCATTCGATTATTACCTATATACTTATCCGCTTCATTCATATATTGTATTATGTATGTTATCAGATACTCATAAAATCTGGTCTAATATTATTTCAAACTCAATAATATATTCACCATTCTTACCTCGATCATAAATTTATTTCACACCCCAAATAATTAACTTGACGGAATTCTAAAAGTTTAAAAACAAACACTTAACTTACAAATACTGTAAAATGTTAAGACCATATCCCTCAAGAAATAATAATACTGTACCTACCTATTCTAGTCCCTAACAAACATCTACTTGATACATATCACTAACATCAAACTATATACCTATTATTTATCCATTTTACCCAAATACTATAATATCTAAAAATCCTAAAAACTCTAGTCATATACCTACCCATATACATAAAATACACTTCGCATACATAATACCCATGTTTACAAGTCTACTTGGGAATATAATATTCAATTTTTCTAACACCCAATCTTCTTATGAAAGTACATATTTTTGGTACCTATATACATTATTGAATAAACTAAAGAACTATTCATAAGGACATAATTCCAAATGAACTCTTAAGGGTTCACCATTCTTATGTATAATGTAAGATATATACCTATAGATAGCCAAACATAAATATAATATGTTGCCGAATTTGCCTAACACTATAATCCATGGGTAACCAACCCGCGGTTCTCGAAGTAAAAAATCAACAACCAATTTCCTCGCTACATCTCCCAAGAATAAATTTTATTCCTCCCCTCAAAAACCAAACACATTCCTCTGTCCATAACCCAGTTCTACTCCTCAAAACCCATTTATGCTTTCCCCCCCCCCTCCAATATTCATGATTTTAGTTATTTATCATCGCAAACCCAAAACCCACTTCTACTCCGTAAAAACCCAGTTTATGTCTGCAATGACAGACATAATATTCTGGTCCAAGGCACCATTTGTGATGACCCTACCTATTTCAAACCATTCTAAGCTCCGAATTTGCAACATCCTAGCTTCTAAACTATACCTACTGTAATAAATGATTCCCAAACTAGAATTTACATCCTTATCCGACTAGCTAAGAATTGTATGAATTTTCGCATTGTTGCAAATATACGTACGAAATATCGCATTCCTAATTGAATTAATTAACGAATTTTGGCCTTTCGTGATCGTCTAGATTTATCTATTAACTATTTTCATAGATTAGGACCCAGTACGTTGTGTTTTGCCGATAATTTTACCTACGTTGTGTATTTTTTTTAAAACGCAAAATAAGTCACCTGAAATATACATTTCAATAATCAAAAAGAACAACAAAATCACAAAATCAATAAAACAATTTAAACATGAATTTTGATACATATTAACTCTGAGGTCAACTTTGACGTCAGATCACTTACCTTGAGATACTGTAAAATAACATAATAAGAATAGTGCATAATAAAACATAACGAAATATAACATAACAATCATCATAACATAAAATTCAAATAATATTATTCTATATCATTACGAGAATGTTGTATGGTAACTGGTTGCCGATCTATGTCCCTACATAAGATAACCATTTCATAGTTTCTATAGCCGATGTATGTACATATGTTGTACATAGTATGTACATACATGTACATATGTTCTACAACATACCTACTAATTCGTTGCGTCGTAAAGGACAGTGGCG
Organism: Athripsodes cinereus; assembly: GCA_947579605.1. Classification (NCBI taxonomy): domain Eukaryota; kingdom Metazoa; phylum Arthropoda; class Insecta; order Trichoptera; family Leptoceridae; genus Athripsodes; species Athripsodes cinereus. Next base: position 17,125,253 of record OX388325.1, on the reverse strand, counting down.
CACCCAAAAACATAACTTTATTACTTTTGAATATTAATTAAATTTCAACACAATTGCTATGACATCATTTTCAGAGACTAACTACCATGTTAGTGCATGGAAAGCATGCTGTGTCCATGCTAAAGGAGCGCCGCCTTCGCTCCCTCACGTCTCAAAACTCGCCATGCCGTACTTTGAGCCCGAGTGCACTAATCTACACCGAATATATATAAAATAATATATAAGATATATTATCACTAGGACATGCAATATATTGCAAACATGCGGACATGCAAACATATAATGATATTAGTTCTAAAGATTCCTGATCATTGAGCCTCAACCAAAGGGCGCAGATAACCCCTTCAAGTTATACTCTAGCAGAAAATTCGAGGAATGGAGCTGTACCTGCTTCAGTCGGAGAACATTTGAAATAAATACCTTTTCATTGGTTAAGTTGATTTATACGCAGAGAAAGCACCACCAATCTCTACGCACATCCAACCATGTTAATGATTGCAAGGTGTGTTCTTACAGAACTGATAAGATAGACTACTAATATAGTTAGCAATATCACGAACAGTGATTTACCAACCAGTTAATAATAATTAAAGTTAATTAAACATAATATCCATTTACAAATGCCCAAAAACCTTATAATGGATTGTGAGTCCTCCAGCATATAGGGAAAGGAGAGAATTTTGTTAGTTGAACTATGTACTTATATTTACAAAATTTGATTTAAATAATTATCATGCATAATTATATACTACAATATCATATATTCTGTTAAGAAACGAATACCGTCGTACCCAAATCGTCTGGGGCCAAACAAACGACTGGACAAAACTGCATTCCCAAGAAGGAAAAGGGTTTATGTAGGGATTTTTGGATAAAAGGTATTAATATAAATATATTAATATAATAATACATAAACAATACGATATATCCATGCCTTGCAAAATGTTAATTAATACATTCTATAATGTCACAACAATATAAGTAGAAAAATCCAGTAAGTTTATAGAATGACACCGATGATAAAATATGTAATTAATTAAATAATCAAATAATATCCTGCTCAACATAAAACTCCACTCCGAACTGCACAATCCTTCGTTTTGGTAAAATAAATTAAATAAAATATACTATTGGGTAGATCGGTACGCCACTGGTCTAATTGTAGGTGTGTCGGAAGGCGCTATATAAAATCGGTCACAAGTACATATATACAATAATACTGAAAATAACATATATATATAACACATAATTCCTTTGTTTTCAAAATCTGTAAAATAATAAATCCTTGAGTACAAATATTGCCTTGTAGACAATAGACATCCTGAGAGTATCCTAGCACCTAGATATAAATAATAAAATAATATTAAAACACTTAGCTTTGCGGCTGGCAGGTAACTGACTCTGTTATTTAATACAATTATTATTTAGGATGTAAAATATTATATCCACTCTGTACGTGAATATCACTCCAAAATCATAAATAATACTTTGGTTGTGTCCAACAATTAATTATTCTTTAATCAATAAATTCCAACACTGCTTTTAGAACTAATATGGGCACAACCTAATTTCTTAAGAATTCAAAACGAACTTCCACGAGTCATCTATCCTACCTCTTCAGATCCTGAAAAAATGCCCTAGCAACACACAAAAAAACAACTTCCATCTCTTTATGACACACACCAAAATATACCTGTCTCTGTCTCCTACATAGATAGATAGATCATCATCATCCACTTGAAATTAAACTAAGTCTCATCCCTTTATTAATCACCTACTACAAACATTCGATCTAGGTATATGAAAATAATAATATTAAATTTACAATCTTGTATATATTCATTTCATCACAATACATACAATCATGCCGCTTCCCTCGCAGGGTAGGCAGAAAGGATCGAGTGCCACTTCCTTCTATCCTCGCATACACCTTTCGCTTCCGTCACTGTCATACAATTCCTCATGCATGCTCTCTTGTTCAACACGTGACCGTCCTGTAGGATTTGATTGAAATGATCTTGCCATTTAATCCTCGGACGTCCACGTCTCCGAGCACCATTCCTCTCAGCCAAATATATCTTCTTCGTCATTCTGTCCTCATTCATTCTTTCCACGTGCCCAAACCATCTTAACTTATTTACATTCATCCTTGTTATTACACCAACTTTCATTCCACATTCATTTCGTATATCACTGTTACGCACACAATCTCTCAGACTTTTACCACACATCCTCCTCAGTGATCTCATTTCAACTGCATTTATGCCACTTTCATCCTTCTTTAACCATGTCCACGTCTCACTTGCATACATACATAAGGTGACAGTGTGACCTTGTAAAATCAATACTCTCACAAGAATAACTTGTCGAGTGTTCTTCGAGTCATAAAGGGATCATTTAATTGTCCATTTATAGTTGCAAGCCCATAAACATTGACTTTTTTATTGCTTGTGTATTAAAACACTGATTAACAATAGTTGCAAACCCTTCAATATAAAGCTAGAGTAATAGACGGGTAATATATAAATATTTATAATTAATATTTTTAAAAATGACACCATATCTACTGGGACCATAACAGCCTTCGGCCACTAAGATCCCAGAGAATAATAAAAAAAAATGTTAAAATAACAATCAAATTTAATTTCACCTCAGATTCATTACGATGTATGGGATGCCTGGTGTTTTGGGAGCCGTAGATGGAACTCATGCCACTGTGTCTCCACCAAAGAACCATCCAACTCATCCAGGAATCCGTTTTTTTTAATAGGAAAGGATACTATAGCATTAACTGCCAAATGGTACTATTTATTTTTGAAATTATTTTATTTGGAAATATAATAGCTACAAAGAACAAATATTTACAACATAAGGAATGACTATTTTATAACACCAAGTTATGATATTTCACATATATACCAGTACTAAGGTAATGTTTGTGTGTTTTTAGGTTTGCGACTCAAATATGAGAATTATAAATTTCAATGCAAATCATCCGGGATCTACTCATGATGCCGCAATATTTCAGCTATCACAGCTCAATAGTACATTAAGATAAAGCTACTTAAGAGGATGCGAAGAATGGTTGTTGGGTATGTAACTTTTTTACTAATTTGTTAAATCTGCAACGATGCCAGTCCTGACAGATGAATTATGTTTTTGTGATGGATGGTAATAATATTTAAAATAAATAAATTTGGTATGAAAGAATAACAATTAATATTCTCTGTGAATGGCCAAGCAGCATAACATCACACCAGATATTTGAAGTTAGGTTACTCCAGAACAATGCAGTTAAGGGGAGTATTTTAGGTCTACCATTATACATAAATATCAATTATTGTACATGGTGACTATGATATTTCAATTTTATTTCAGGCGACTCTGGCTACACTCAACTTCCATGGGTTATAACACCCGTGGATCACCCCGAGAGTGAAGCAGAGCAGCGGTATAACCGTGCCCACATCCAAACGAGAGCTGTGATAGAAAAATGTTTCGGTGTCATGAAGAATAGATTCCGATGTACCCTAAAGCATAGAGTATTGCATTATAGTCCAAAAATGGCAGCACAAATAATATACACCATTGCAATCTTGCATAATATTGCCCTAAGTCAAAGATCCGATGCCAGAAGAACCAAGTATGTCATCTTTATTTTTATTATTTTATTTTACAGTCTTACCAAATCAAACAGTTATAACGTAACATGTGAACAATTAATACAATAATTTTTATCTCCCATGTTGATACAATAATAATTTATTATTCTTCCAACATTTATGTTTATTTTGATCATTACAGTGGAAGATACACTTGAAGAAACCGTGACTAATAGAAGTAATGATGAGGATAATTTTTTTTACGCCGCCAGAAATATAAGAGATAGGATTATAAACAGATACTTTTCCTAATATCACCAGCATCATGTTCTGGATTGGCCATAACATCAGGCATCCAGGCCAGGGCTCAAAGAGATAACACAATCTAGCATTACGTTTTCGTGTCGTTATCGTTCGAATATCGACGATGTTGCGAAAAGTGTCAATTTTTGTAGCTAAAATACACAACAGTTACGAAAATTGACACTTTGGCGCAACCTTGTCTATATTCGAACAATTGTGACACGAAAACATAACGCTAGAATGTGTTTTGACTCAGGCCTCTGCTTATGACCACCACGGTGGGCAAGACCGGAGGCAGGAAAGGTAGAGGCCGACCAAGAGTCAATTATATGGACCAACTGAAGGACATGAACTTTCATATATAGCGACATTTGTGTAACAGTTACATTACAATACAATCTATCAAGTGCTTAAAAATTATTATTAATTTATTTTTATTTCAGGCGACCGGTGTGGCGCGGAGGCTAACGCACTTGCCTTTGAGTCACGAGGTCCCGGGTTCGATTCCCGGCCAGGGCAAAATGAAGAATGACCTTTTTCAGATTGTCCTGGGTCTGGGTGTTACATGTATATGTGTTTAGTGCATTGTATATGTGTATCGCCGTGTTAGTACCCATAATACAAGATTCATATCTTAGTTTGGGACTAGCTCGGTCTGTGTGAATTGTCTACACGTGTTATGTTATTTATTTCAATATATGGCGTTAGTCTTTAACATGTATCAAATATATGACAGTTATAAAAGTAAATTCAAACTATTTAAATTTACATTTTATTTACAAATATATGTTAATTAATTACAACTTTTATGAATATTTTAGCTGTTGAAACTTGTTTTGTGAAATATTTTCTGTATTTATATAAATATTTTTTATGATTGTTATACTATAATTTACCTATTATATAGTAACCCTGTGTTATATTTATAAAAAGGTAACAAAATTTGAGCTAAAAATAAATATATCTAAAATAATAATCTCGGCTTGAATCTCAGGGATCCCCACCGTTGGAATTTGCCATTTTAGGCGTCTTTGGCTATAACCAACTTCCATGGATATCCGTGATACACCTCAAGAGTGCAGCAGAGTAGCGGTATAACCATGGCCACATTCAAACAAGAGCTGTGATAGAGAAATGTTTTAGTATAATAAAAAACAGATTCCTGTAAACTCTAAAACATCGGGTACTGCATTATAATCCACATGTGTATATTTTTTTTAGGCTGCACAATGTTATATCACTTATTAAAGGCAAACCACTTATTTATTTCAATTATAATGTTTGTCAGTTACATTTACATCTATCAAATGCTTAAATATTATTGATTAAACTTACATTTTATTTACAAATATATATATTATTTCAATTAATTTTTTTTTATTAATATTCAAACTATTGAACCTAGTTTTCTAAAAAACTTTTTTAAATTTGCTTTTTTGCATTTATATAAATATTTTTATGATTGTTTTAAAACCTACATATAAAGTAACCCGGTATATTTAAAAAAAAGCAATATTTAAGGTGTCTGCCCACTACACCGTACCATACCATGACCGGTATAGGAATGTATCAGGCACGTAACGTAGCACGATACGCTGTACTATGCCCACTAGAGCGGTCTGTAATAGTATGCTACACGTATGATGACCGTATGCAACGCGTATGTTGACCGTATGATACCCGTATTGATTATTATATAAGTATAATCTATATCCATCTCCTAGCACATATCTGAGTGTCCCATGATATCTTGTAACAGTGTACAGTGAAAGATAATAAAAATAAAAACAACTTTGATCATCAATATATATTTTCTAACTGGATACTATTGGATAATGTATTGTATAAATTAATTCAAATGGCATCAACAGTCCTCCTGATGATGCCAAGTAGAAGCCTTGGCGAAAACGTTTGAGGTGAATAAATTTAATTTGGAAATTATACAGTGTTTTTAAATTCATTTTAATTAATTCAAACGCCTTTGCATCGGTCATAATCTGCGGCTACAACGCGTATACTACGCGTTTCGCCGTCTGCATGCAGCGGTGTAGCAACGTCGCGTATTCTGCACGTAGCGTATCGGTAACAGAAAAATATTCTCGCCGACATTTGTTGCCGCACCGTGCAGGATACGTGACGGTGTTGGTCGGTGACGGAACGGTCCAGTGGGCATAGTCACATACATTTCAATACAAAGAATACTTTTTTGCCTGATACGTTCCTATGACGGTCATGGTATGGTACGGTGTAGTGGGCAGACACCTTTAAGGTACAAATAAATATATTTTAAAATAAGAATCTTGTCTTGTTTTAAATACTGTGTTACGAAATTCAAAAGTAAGAGTCTCAGCGACCCTTACTTTTGAATTTTTGCTAAATATTGGTTTCTCAAAGCTCTGACGATTTCCAACAGTGCAGATGTGATCCCTGTAAAACCATCACAGGTCTTCCCCTCCTTTGCCTTCCCCCTCCCAAGGTTCCTGTGTTTAAGGTGGTAAATGAAGGTGACGAGTCATTTGCATCTTCAATAGGCACATCATATTTTACAACTGAAGGTACAGGTGACACTAGTAAAATATACTCTACACCTGCATCTTCAGTGGGAGCAGCTAGGAATGTCTCCTGCAACGAGGTCGAGAACTAAAATAAAAATAAACAAGTACAGGCCTAAGTAAATAAGCTTATTTTGTATTAACAATTTAAAAAAGAAACTTAGTTTTAAAGAGTGAAAAATTTTACACCTTCCTCTTGGAGATTGAGGCCATATACTACTTCTCTCCCTTCAATGTATAGGATTTTTTCCTCCTGGAGTGTTAAGTTTACGAGGGTCCCTTCCCCACCGCCAGTAGTCACGGGCTATTTTGTAAACCTGCAATTGTTAGTAGGTATAAAAATGTATGACTATTTAAAAACTCATTTGTGTTAATGTGACCTGGTTAAATGGAAAAAATCACTATATAGTGATAATCTCGCCAATGCCCATCAACACATTTTTTTTTTTTATGTAAACTGATTTGTTGATTTTGTTATGTAAATGATGATGTGCAAGAAGAATACAATAAATAAAAGTACAGATTCAATATACTAACTTCCTTCTACTCCAAGATACACTTTGCCGGGCAGTGCGTGTTAATAAGCTCCGACACATCTTTCCACATTTTCACACTTACTGAATCACTTCTGTTTCCTGTAAAATCATAATAACACCACACCGTTGGCGCTGTTTTACGTTACTTTGACGATCTCAGGCTTTAGGGCCCTCGCAACTCTTGGCATTTATAAATTTTGTAAAATCAACCCCGACGCATATGCAAACGTCAAAACATAGCGGGAAATGTGACATTTCACACTCGACAACTATGAAATGTTGCCAGAAATGTAAATTAGGACATGAAAATACTCAAAATATTTTTTTATTGCGGCATCACCGACTAGTATTATTTGTGTCCTTGCCAGTTATCGAGTTTATAGTTGTTTATAGTTCGTAACTAATACAGAATACGAATTTGTACTATAATGACTAATATTAGTTAACGATTATTAGTTAGTTTAGTTAGTTCATCAAGATTCAGAATTGGCCCTATTATAACGTTTATGTTTATTTTATTTGTAGATAATAATATTTATTTGAAATGTTTATATAATAATATTTATAAATAAATCGCTAATAAATCCATAAATGAAGTGCCCTCACGAAGAAATGAACTGAAAAGTAACGTTATATGATATACACCTTTCCCTCTTTAGAAATGTAAAATTAATACCTACCTATTTATAATTATTGAAATTATTATGGAACGGAAATAATAAATCACTTTGAAACCTCTGGATTTAAGTCAACTTCGGAAGTAAAATAATAGATCTCTAATGATAAAACACGACTGAGTGCTATTTCGCATAGTCATTCCTCAGCACAGTTCGCGAGAGCGAGACGTAAATAGTATTCACTATCTAACGACAACAGCCGAGTACGAGCAGTCGAAGACACGTGAGATACAGTTAATACATCGCGCATTTGATTGTATTAGTAAGATATTTTGTTTGTGTTTGTAATTTTATTTCCATTCTCCAAAAAATGTCTTTGAAATAGTCAATAAGTTCCAATTATTGTTAATATAATTTTTTAATTCGATGCGTAAATATATGACTGAGGATTACCTAAAATCTTGACCTTCTATTTATTGTATTTATTGAAATATTAATTATAAACAGAAGCATGTGTACTGGCTACACATTTTAGGACGGCGAGAGTTAAGAGCCCTTGATAGGTAGGGAACTCGAAATTGTCACATGATTTTACGCAACCATTTTTCAACATTGATTATTAATTAATTGCAATATTTTCGTGATCGAGATGATATTTTTACTGTTTGTTTTTGATAATATCAAAATTTGAACATATTTTAATGTATTTTTAATAATAATGAAAAAAAAATCCGAGAGATTCATGTAGAAATTATCGATTGAAAAACACCTTCCGAAATTTCATCACGACTAGCAGAGGTATTTTAAGACAATCATCTTAGAGGTTACATAAATGATGAAGTAAATTTAGCTCCAAGGATGCTTTGGAAAAATCCTATTTTTCTTAAATTTGGGTAATATTTAGCCATATTTTATTAAATATGCGAAAAAAATGGGATTTGTGACGTGCACATAAGAAAATATAATTTTTAGTTCGTCAAGTTCGAATAAGGAAAACATATTTAAAACAATTTTAATTGAATAATTTATCATATGAGTATAATAGCGTGATGTATTATTTATATTGTGAAATTTTCATTTTGAATTTTCCGCTTGCGGGAAAGTTTTTATGAAAATTTCCGTAGAACTCAAAAATCGGCTTTAGTTCGGCCAGCCGAGCCAAAGAGTCGGCACGCTGTTGAATTTGCGTCTGATTATTTATTTAAAATTATTAAAAAATAGAGATGGTTTTATGCTTGAAACTACATAATTACAGCACTAGATTACTTGATTTTTACCAAGGAAACATATTTTTATATGTGTCATCAAGTAATCCCTATATAAATGTTTTTTTTTTCATATAAAAAAAACATTATAACTTAATATACCTAAATAATATTTATTTCCATGTCTGTCAAAATGCGAATCGACGAATACGAGAATGAGTGTTCAGTACTATAGATGAGGAGTTCACAAGTAAAGGCACACCGATCCATTTTTCACAAATATTTAACTATGAATGAAGTAAAATAAATCAGTGAAGTTGATATTTTCAACCGACGGTTCTCGGTGGAAATTCACGTTGAATTACTTACAAATAAATCACTTATTTATATTATATCCACTGTGACTTTTAATCAATAAAAAGTCACAGTTTAAACACTACAAATAAGTGTTTTATATAATTAATTCAAATAAATCAGTATTTTTTTATTTTTAATTAAATGTTGGTGAACTTGTTTGTGTACTCAATAAAACTGTAGATTGACCTCAGCATGTCCGCCTATTTCTCTTTTTGCTTATTAGTTGCAACATATTTACTTTTCTAATGATAAACACAAGTTGCCAGCTAAAATCCAATTACTAAAAAATGAATACAGAAAATATGCTCTTAACACTAAATTACAGTTCGTATACCTTACAAAGACTATGATAAAATAATACAAATACATAGAAATATATCCGGTATCAGGGATCTAAATTGCTGCCGGTACCTACTCTGCAAAGAATTCACCAAATTTATTTAGGTATGCTGTTTTCTTAGTTTCAATGTTCTAGAGTTGATGTAGGTAACTTTGTGTATGAACTCCTCAGAATGACATTCACCGATGTCAATATTGTTGTCATAGCAACATTTTGTTATTTTTGTGAGTATTAGTATTAAATCAGAAATATACTAAATACACTGATTTATAGTTTTATTTTAATTTTTTCATTATTTAAAATGACGAAAGAGTCATTACGAATGTTAAGAAAAAATAAATTAGCTACATATTATTCACATGATCAAAATGAGTGGGTATATTATAATGATTGATTTATATTATATTGTTTTTGACATATTTTTTTTGTAACGTAACCTTTCCTACGGTAATTATTAAAAATAAAATATTTTAATACGCGTGTGTAAGCAAACAATGTTTCTGATAGAATAAATTAATAAATTCTTTATGTTTTATACTTTCCAGATTATTAGATGATTAGATGATTAGTGACATTAAAACGGTGATGGAGAATTACTAAGACTTGACTAATCATTTGCAAATGTAAGTACATAATTTTTAACTGATATCCTGATATTTAGGTATATAGTAAAATCAGCACGTATTATCTTATTTTCATGTTACTATTTCAAATAAGCTGATATATGAATACACGCAACATGTTTGAATCTCGGATACATATGTATGTTTTAAAACAAGCTTTGGTACAATTATTATTATTTTATTTTATGTATTTATTGTATTCTGCTTGTAGTGTGTTCTTATATTTAATGTAATTTGTAACATAATGGCCTTCTGAAACCAGCAGATTCTACCTGCTGTTTGAAGGTTTCTTTTAAATAAATAAATAAATGATGCCATTCACTAGTTTGCGAATGATTTAGGTATTCCATAAATGTAATAAGTAATAATATAAAATTAGTTTGTGAATCAATAGTGAGAAAATGGTTTAATGTAAAAATAGATCTCAACATGCATTTGATTTTTAGATTATTATGAGTATTCGAAGTTTTCTAAATATGCATATTATATATTTACATATTTGCAGAAACCACTTTGCATGTATAGTTACTATGGAAACAAATATTTATATTTTGACATTCCATTTCCACGTGAAATTTTAACACAAAGACATTGTACTTTAATAAGACTGTGCATTATTGGCCGGTTTCAATAATCTATCTATCCGCTCCTGTCGATTGAAATCTATTGTGTTCTATATTTTGAATCATACATTTTAATCGATAGTCGCGGATAGATAGGTTATTGCAACCGGCCATAAGACATGATTACACATTAAATCACTTTATTGCTATAATTTTGTTTTATTTCGATGATGAAAAAATACTCTGCAAATATATGGACAGATTGTGAATTTATCCTTGGATTATGATGACTCAAATCTTTTTTTGTGATACTAAAGATGCATGAATCATTCTCTCCAAATCCCCGCCTTTTTGTTGTTTGCAATTTAATGGTGGAGTCAAAAATAATAAATAAGGGAAAAACATATTAAATATTCTTATATACTTTTGCAGCACTGGTGCCACTTAAGGGAGCCATCATTGTCACTTAATTTGACGTCCCAGAAGAAAGAATAAATTATGGTCAACTCAATGCAGAATGGTGCAACAAATTATGGATTTCATTGCGTACAAAGTTAATTACTGGTTGTTGTTGAATAATTTATAATTCAATAACATTAAAATTTGTCTCTTATTAAATTTCTCATATTTCAGCTGACTTCACTGATATTTTATTCTCTGTTTATCAAATTTCCACATATTCTTTTTATACCTAAGTATATTTTTTTAATTTATTTTTAATTTGTTTCAGATATGCGCCTACATGTTTGCCGGAATTTCCGACATGCGGCCATAAAACTAAATAGTTTGAGAGCGCGTTTCTGACGATGGCTGACATCTTTAAATTTCTATTGTATCATGACCAAAATTGACTTGAATATTTTTCAATTTTACTGATTAATTATTTATCTCTTTTTATCTTTCTTTTTATCTTTTCTATAATTATCATGTGAAAAACATACTTTAATTACATATATTATATATACACTTATTTGTATTGTTATAACTATTTTATGTGCATATGCCTACATATTTTGAGGTGTCATTACTATTTTTTTTTTTGTATCTTTTATTTTTCATTTCTTGATGTGTGTTTTCTAAAGTTATTAATTTAATGTTCTCAGTAAGTAGACTAATGTTGTTGTATACTTGTATGTGTTATATTTGTTAGAAGTGTGTTGACACGCTAAATAAAGTAAAATAAAAAAATAATCACAATTAAAGAATACTATGCAATGCAGTGTTTTTTTAACCACCCATTACTAAAGTAAATTTAAAATGGCGGAAAACCATAATGTCTGTTGCAAATCCCGCCAAATCCACTGTCATCCGCGTTCTGAGTTGCAAAATACGTTATATCCAAATATTTGTTTAAATATCTTGTAAATAGTATAATCTCTAAGTGAAAAGATATTAATTTTTCTTTCATTAAGGTATATTTTAACTTTATTTCACTTTTTATTGCGAATATTTCGTATTATATTTTAAATACGTATAACTCAAAGTCTTCTCGTAAGGAGATAGCGCTGTTTGCATTTATACGACTCAAATGACATACCTAATTATATTTAAAAAAAAAATACATTATGAAAAGATCAGGCAAATTATGATTGATGACTTGATTTTTTCATAATGTAGATTTTTTATGCAAGCAACACTATATCACAATATGGATCCCAAATGCATCTAAATAAACTACGGTTTTGTCACACAGAACCTTCGTCAATCGTTCCGTTTCAATCCGCATACGAATTTGTATATCGCCTCAAACCAAAATCGTTGCTTATTGTTAAAATAACCGATGGTTCCTCACTTTCATATTATGTACATTAAAAAATATACGAATATCATTGTGAAAAAACTTATGATTTACTCTCAAGTTGCATATATTTTTGATTTTATTATCGGAAGATATTAATTTTTCATCACTTTCTAACTATTAAATTTGAATTTTTAAAGTACCCTTCATTCTGCGCCCCATACAAATTTGATATTGTTCCTTAACACTTTGATAGCTTTTCAATGCAAAATGTAAAAATGTCATTATATTTCAACGAAAAAAAGTATTAAGTTTAATAAAACTGTAGTTGTTTTCGTTATTTTTCCCTTTATTACGCTTTTTATTACCACCAAAATAAAAAAAAGCCAAAATATCTGCGTGTTCCTGCGTTATGCACAGTTGTGCTTAACGATAATTTATATGAATTTCTTTTTCTATTTTGCATAAAACGTCAATTTTTTTTGTTTTTAGTATGCTTCCAACTTTTATTTCTTCATTTAAGTACATAGAAATATCATTCAAGTGGAAAAAAGACCTCAAAAGCTTATTATATTAGAGGTAGTATAATTAAGACATTTCTTTTTGTATAAAAAAAGATACATTTCTGGCAAGGTAAATGAACATATCGCTAAAATAATATATTGAACATTAAGATAATACTCCCAACTTGTATTTAATTATAACAAACACTAAGAATTTGCGCGAAGTTTCAAGTAAAAAACAAATTCACATTATAAATCCCGTGTTTTTTGTTAGGCACATAAGGATTTTGTTTGTAAAGGACAGTTCACATTGTGGACCGCGGTATTACAACGTTGATAGATATAAATACTACATCATGCATGCGCATAAATTTTAAACACTTTTTATTTGAAAATAATTTATTTTATTCATAATATATTATATTTTATTCATATTCATATATACCTAGTATAATATTTTTTTTGTCATAGCTGCAATACATTATTATGTAAACCTATCTATAAAATAAGTTACTATGTGATATACCATTGTGCTCTGAACTAAAGTCTAGTTTGAGAGATCTACAGGAGTCAGATATATAAAAATATTAATAAAAAATAAGGTGACACTGACACTAGTCTTATTTTTATTCCCTAAATTTTAAATCCGAGCTATAAAAGTTAAATATCTTCAGTAATTTGCGCAAGGTTCCCATATGGACGGGGCCCGGACGCGTATTTTGAAAGTATACAATGCCATTACGCATTCATAGTGTTCTTGCAATGTATGTTTTCAAATTGTGTAACGAAAAATAGTCTCAGAAAATATGCACGATTTCTGCGTAATTGTCGCGTATACTTTCTGACGCTGATTCAGTGAAGCGCATTTTGAAAGTATACAACGCCATTACGCACAGGTTGGGACTTCTCGCTTATAGTTTCAAATATTAAGGGTACGCTATAGCGTCAGAATATTTTGGTAATGGGCGGTACTACAGATTTCTCCCTCCGCGCGGTCTTCATCTTCCCTTTCCCCGCAGTTGTTTCCCGCTAGGATGCAAAATCAAACAAACAGAAATCATGTTGGAATCCCGTAAGAATACGTCGTAGATTAGTTATTGCGAATAGGCTATACATCTTTCCCTCTTGCACCATGCCACACTTCATGGTATCGAATTATTTTACAACTTAGTCAGTAATAACAATAGATATAGGTAAGTAGGCTACCTACATAACAATAGGCTTTTATTGAATGATTCTATTCAAAATAATTATAAGATAGGCATCAACATTAATATAATCTTTACATTATCTACCTAATCAGGATAATATTGTTATTGAAAAACATTGACTCTTTGACGCTGAAAAAATATTATATCCATCATTATCTCAAAGAGATGGATGTTGGTGTCGAGCTGAATGGGTTTCGGGTGAATGCATTGATGTACGCAGACGATTTGGTGTTAATGGCTGAGAGTGAAAGGGTCTTACAAGAGATTGTTACGTGTGTGTATGATAGTTGCAATTTGAATGGTTTGAAAATGAATGTTATGAAGACGAAAGTTCTTGTTTTTGAAAGAGAGAATGAAAAAACGATTTGCGAGATTAAAGTTGGTGACGAATGTTTGGAGCAAATAAGTGAGTATGTTTATTTGGGAAGTATGTTTACGAGGGATGGAAGATGCGATAGGGACATTGAAAGAAGGAAAGTGGCCGGTGCTAGAGTAAACGGTGCACTTCGACCCATTGTCAGCAATGACAATGTGTCGAACATGGCTAAAATGCTGGTGCACAATACCATTCTGGTACCGTCTCTTACGTATGCAAGCGAGACATGGATGTGGTTGAAGAAGGACGAAAGTGGAATAAATGCAGTAGAGATGCGATCGTTGAGAAGAATGGTTGGTAAAACGCTGCGTGATAGAGTGAAGAATAAGGATATTAGAAGAATGAGCGGATGCAAGAAGAGTGTTGTGGACAGAATGCGCGTGAATAAACTACGGTTGTTTGGGCATGTTGAACGAATGAACGAGGTAAGAATGACAAAAAGGATATACTTATCTGAAAGAAAGGGTGTGAGGAAACGCGGGCGTCCGAGAACCACGTGGCTTGAAAACGTGGACCAAATTCTCAAGGACGGCCGCGTGTTGAGTAAGAGGAACCGACGTGCGTGTATGAGGAACTGTATGAATGTGGAGGAAGCGAAGGAAGTGTGTAAAGATAGATCTGTTTGGCGTTCCGTTCTCTCTGCCTACCCCACTTGGGACATGGCGTGAGGGTATAGTAGTATAGTATTGTTGATTAATCTGCTTATTGTGATGTTCAGAGGCCCGATTAATTTGATAACGATTATTTTGTTGAGGTGATTAATAAAATACTTCTTTGCAGCAGACAGCTTTTTATTCAACACTTGACAGTTCTTACACATACAAAACCATAGACAGAGATACAACAAAAGCATAGATAATGTGATTGCTCTCAACAAGTATAGTATTATCTCAAAACAGGTTGTAAACACAATTTGGTTTTATTTATTTATTTTTTTATTTATTTAATTTAATAAAGTTACAAATTATAGATTATTTATAACTTAAAATTACCTTATTACCTACTATTTGAAAATAACTTTCTGACGTCACTATCATCCACTCATTCTTTCATTCAGGGTGTCACGCTATCATCCTAAAGTTTTTACTTGATTTTAAATGTTTAAGACATTTCCCACGAAAGATCGCAAGCGTAGCCGCATCCTTGAGGCCGGCCGGAAGATCGTTGAACAGCCTGAATCCTTTATAGAAAAGACTGCTCTCCGTACCCGCAAGCCTGGCCCCTCGGAGCCTAAACGCATCGCGACCCCTCGTGGGATAGTCGTGTACTTCATAATTATATTTTATATTCTTGGTTAGATAGCGCGGCACCATCCCTTTCTTGATCTTATATATAAAAACAAAAGTGTTGAAATATATTAGCTGCTTAATATCCAAGTAATTTAATTTCTCCAACATTTTCTTGATTCGGCTGTACCTATTCCATCCCAGTATCGCTCTCATCGCCCTGTTCTGTAGAGTTTGCAGTCTCTTCAGTTCACCTTCCGTGGCCAGAAATAATATCGTTGAACAATAATTTATGTGGGGCAGGACCACTGAGTTGTACACCAATTTTCTACTATTTATATCCAGTTTTCGACTTATGCGACCCAATAGACCAATTTTTTTACTTATTTTTTTCAAGTTGTAACCAAAATTATCATTAAACTTTAATTTTTTATCTATTACTATCCCCAAATATTTAATTTTATCAACCACTTCTATACATTCATTGTCCAATTTTATTTCACATACACCGTTTATGGGTATCTTCCCCATAATCATGCACTTGGTTTTATTAACATTTAATTTCAACATATTATAATTTAACCAATTTGATACAGAATTTAACTCGTCTTGGATGGTTTTCACTCCTTCGTTGAATTCGTCACATTCTATATATATAAGGGTATCGTCTGCAAACAGTTTGATATCACACTCTTTAAGACAGTGCACTATATCGTTCATATATATAATAAACAAAATTGGGCCCAACACCGATCCCTGAGGTACACCTCTAGTGACCTCAACTTCCCCAGAGCATACGCCTTCAAATTTAGTTTTTTGTTTCCTGTCCTTCAAATAATTCGTAAACCAAAGTTTGGCTGTTCCATCAACGCCGATTTCTTCCATTTTTTTAATGAGTCTTTCTCTATCAATTGTTTCGAATGCCCGCTTCAGATCCAAAAACACTGCAATCACGATCTTCTTCCTATCCATGCATTCCTTCCATTCCTTAATAATAGGTTTACCTATGCAAAATTATTTAGATTTACAAGTATATTATAATCATTATACAACATTGTAGTACTCGTACCTTTTCCTGCTGTATGGTTTAGAATAATAATAATAAACCGGGTAATAATAATACCGGGCTAGTTGGAAGACATAACTGTTATTTTAGGACACTATTTTTTATGTAATATTGTAACCAATGTACAGTGAAGAATAAAATAAATAAATAAAAATAAACTTTATTGCAGATTAAGGAGCATACATAATTACCAAGTTATAAAACAATGTCAGAAACCCATTTTAGTTCAATTTGATGTAAACAAGCCAATAACATTATCAGTAGACTCTTCGGGATCAGCAGTAGGTATGGTAATTATGCAAGATGAACGACCAATTGCATATGGTTCAAAAACTTTAACTTCAGCGCAAACGAGATATGCTCAAATTGAAAAAGAATTATATGCAATTGTTTGTGGTTGTCAAAAATTTAATCAGTATTTATACGGACAGAAAGTTTTTGTGCAAACGGATCACAAACCATTGGTAAATATATTTAAGAAATCCTTATATGATATTCCTGCTAGGTTGCAGAGAATGATGTTAGAATTACAGAAATTTAACTTAATTGTAAACTATGTACCTGGTAAGAAAATGTTTATTGCTGACACTTTGTCAAGATCTGCATTGCCTGTAACTGAGACTTTAAAATTTGAAAGTGATGTTAATTTACATGTCAACACAGTTGTTAAAAGTTTAGCTATATCTACACACAAACTAGAGGCTATCAAATTAGAAACAATGAAAGATAATGAGTTAAAATTATTGAAAGATTATTACATTTTAGGATGGCCAAGTTCAAAGGATAAAGTTAATAATTTAGTCAAACAGTATTGGAATTTTCATGAGGAAATTCACGTCTGTGAGGAATTAGTTTTCAAGGGCCAATCTTTAATAATTCCATCCAGTTTAAGACCAGAAATGTTAAAACAATTACATGCAGGTCACCTAGGTATTGTAAAAACAAAACAATTGAGTAGAGATTTTATATATTGGCCTAACATTAATGCAGATATTAAGAATATAATAGAACAATGTCCAACTTGTCTTAAATTCAAACCAAATAATCAATCAGAAACTTTAATGCCATATCCAATTTCAAATTTTCCTTGGGAACGTGTAGGAGTGGACATCCTTACATTTAGCAATAACTATTACTTAATTATTGTAGATTATTATTCAAAATATATTGAAATGGCCAACATGAATAAACATTATACTGCAAGCATGGTGGTAGCTCAGTTAAAATCTGTATTTAGTAGACACGGCATTCCTTTAGAATTGATAAGTGACGGAGGTCCCCCGTTCAATTCAATAGAATTCAAATCATTTATTTTAGAGTGGGACATACAGCACTTGATGACAAGTCCGTATTATCCTAAGTCCAATGGACAAGCTGAGAGTGGAGTTAAAATTGTTAAAGATATACTCAAAAAATGTTACGAGGACAAGTCAGATCCTTACATGGCATTGTTACATTATAGGACAACACCAAAACATAATTTACCTTCACCATCTCAATTGCTTATGTCTAGACAGTTAAGATGTAATATACCAGTGTGTAAAAATGAGTTAAAGCCAAAAATAGTATGTTTTAAGGAATACAATAATAAAATGAAAATACATCAGAATAAAATGAAATTTTATGCAAATAGAAATAGCAAGGATCTGGATGACCTGCATGTGGGTGACACAGTGGTGTTTAAAAAACAACCAAATAGTTACTGGGAACCAGCCCAAATAGTAGAAAAAGTATCGAATAGTCCAAGATCGTATATTGTAAAAGGTAAAAATGGAAAATTGTACCGAAGAAATAGGTTTCATTTAAAGTTAACTAAAAGTGATTTAAACAAAGAAGTTTCACAAAATAGAAATAGTTCTAATTCAAAAGTTACAGGCATTGCAGATAATCACAGAATGACACTGCCTAATTTAGATTTTGTTATTCCATGTAGTTCCAATGAAAAAGTTTCAAGATATGGTAGAGTTATAAAGCCTCCCAATAGACTAACATATTAACGAATAAAACTTCTCATGTTATTGTTATTTATAGATTTAATTTATAATAAACAATATCATATTTTTAAGACAATTAAGGATTGAACATTGTATGTTAAGATAAATAATATTTTTATTTTGTATTTCTGCTTAAGCAAGAACATGTGTATATTTAAGTAAGTTAGTGAGTAAGTTAGAATTTCTTTTGTTGTATACCTAGATTAAAATAAGATCACACAACTTAGTAGGTATAAGTAAACTATATTTAAGGAATAAAGTACACACATACTGTAGGGTATCTGGGATGTTACAGTAGGATTGTATATGGATATAATATTTGAATATGACTATATAATAGCATTGAAGTTAAGTCTTGAAATATGTATTAATTGTTAAATTTTATTGGGAAAAGGGGATGGATATAATGAAAAGAAAATTGTTAAATAAAAGAAGGGAGATGTTGTATATTTGTATGTTGACAACACCAAGAAGTTTGAGGTATATAATTGTTGTCATTCACATGACAGGCCTCTTTGCTTGTGTAACTGTAGAACAAATAAACTGTGTGAAAATAACTTCTTCTCTTTTAATTAAAATACACCACATAACAATCTTGTCCAATGAGCATTTTCGGCCTCACGGTGGGAATCTCGTCCGGTCGCAGCAGGTCATCTCTGTGACGGGCCATCAATTGACGGGGCAACTTAATCTTTACTGAAGTCTGTGCCGTCACTTTGTGTTGATGATCCCCATCGCCGCTCACCATCACGCATATTTTCCGTGATGTTTCATCAATTATGGGCACTCCCCCCACACCACGGACGCGCAGACCTGTCACTTTACCAGAGGCTCCTATGGCCTCTGCGACTGCAGCGTCAAGTATGGTGACAGTTGCCCCTTCATCCAGCAGGGCATGAATTTTCATATTGCCGCACGGGCCTGCTACGACGACGGGCAGCACTTTCAACAGCACTCCGGCATTACCGCACTGCGTCACATTTGCTACCACTTCTTCGGCGACTGGAGATGGTCTTGGTGTTGAATGCAGGGTAGTGTGATGAAACCTGCGGCAATCACCAATTCCACAATGCTGAGCTCTACACTTATTCTTAGTGTGTCCTGCAGTGAGACAAACACGACACAGTTTCTTGTCTATCACATAACGCCATCTCGCATCCAGGTCGAGCAGCAGATACGAAGCGCACGTGTGCAGCTGATGCGATCCTAGACACATTCCACAGGTTAACTTGTTTTCACTGTTTGTACTGCGGTTGCTCACTACACTGTTCCTATTGTTTCCGCGGCCACTTTGCGCGTTATTATTTCCTCGGTTCGCCCGTGCACTGTCACTGTGATTATTATTGCCGTGATTTACACGACCACTGTTCACTGGTTCACTTTCGTCGGCAATGCATGCAAACACTCGGTCTTTTTTCTGCTTCCTTGCACGACGTTTGACTCCTTGCAGCCAGTCTTCACCACCCAATTCCCGGAGGTTGCCAATGTAGCTGGTTAGCCACTGCAAGAAGTCGTGCAGGGTAACGCTTTCTCCTGGCATTCTACCCCTGGTGGTGACGTTTGCAACCCAGTGTGACCGGATGATGTAAGGGAACTTCATAACTACTTCCCTTAGCAGGTCCTTTCGTGAAGCCACGTATGTTGGGTCGAAACTGACAAGAGTCTCCACTGCAGCTGCGATTTCATCGTGTGCTCCTATCAGCTCAGTTGAGGTTGGCTCGTCACTAAGCTTGGCCACACTGCTGAGGTTATTGCACATTATCGCCTCAACCTCACTTGCCCGGGCGAATTTCCTCTCAAGCTCCTGCATGACTCGGGAAACCAGGCCTGGGGTCTCATACATCAACTTGGGCCCCACTGCTTTCCATGCATCGCCTGTCAGCTTTCCTTGCAGCCACATTGAAGGACCCACCGTCCACCCGGATACCGCAGAAGTCTGGGGACTTCCATTTATCCGAAATACTACACTTAACAAATCTTGTCCACACCGAAGGTGCCATAGTGGGCAGCCTGAAGGGCTGGCCGGCCAAAATACCCCCGCGTGTAGAATCTTTTGACTACATTCCTTCGATGTCCCTCTATAGCCGAGAGAAGCAAACATATTAATAAAACATATATCTTTACAAAATAAATTAAATAAACAAGTTTTCTTAACCTAGGTTACAAAAGTAAAAAAAAAATATATAAAAAATAAAAGTACGAAACTATTAATTTACAAAATTGCATATATTATGGACCAAAAGCTGAGTTGAGGTGTCCAGAGATTTTTCTAGGTTTTCAGGCCGGCGAACCCGAGGGTCGCCGTTACCGGAGATTTTGCAGAGACGCTTCCCTCCCTAAGGGACATCCCAACCAGACCTAATACTCTCCACCAAGGGAGACAGGACAACACAAAGACAAAAAAACGAGTTCACCCGCGACAGCCACAACCACACAAGGTAAAATCAACCATCAAGCTCTCCTAAGTGAGCCTGGCTCACGCAGGAGATCCCACTGAGATACCCAGACATCTACAAACTCCAAAAAGGCCCTGAAGTTCCCAGGACAAGTCATCAACTCCGCAAACCAGAAGGGTCTAGGAGTGTCATCACTCATACTATCAATCATCACGTTTCTTGCATCCATCATCAATGGGCACTCCCACAGGATGTGCCCCGCAGACTGAGCTCCCGTCCCACAAGCACACCACGGGTCGTCCGCAAGCCCAAGCTCAAAGAGCTTGGCTTTTAGCTCCCCGTGGCCCGTCACCAACTGAACAGAAAAGTGGTCAAAAGACAGGAAACGCCTTTTAATCCTCTCTCTCACATCCGGGAGAAAACCGTAGACAAGCCTAGCGGTTCTACCCCGGTCCCATCTTTCTTGCCACACTTCCAACGTTCTCTCTCTAATTCGGCTGAATGCCCTACTTATTCCCCCAATCCCGGATTCCGCTTGAACGGAAACACCGAGATGTTCTACTCTACCATCCGCCTTGATCTTACGTCTGGCCACACTGTCTAAGACTTCCAAATCGGCAGGCAGTACGCCAGCAATGACTGGAAGGCCATCGCTAGCGGCTGTACGATACGCACCAGTGACGGCGAGCAGCGGGAGTCTCTGTCCCCTCAAGACCGCCGTCGACACAGAGCCCACCAAGAGTCTGTGCGACCAAACACGGGCAGCATACGTGACTTGCGCCACGTACGTCGCCCGATATATGGCCCTCACAGTCCCCGACCTCAGGCCCCATGTACCACGACTCAGTCTGCGAAGAGTAAAAAAGAGTACTTTCGCTCTATCGGCAGTCGCTCTCACGTGCGGAAGAAAAGATAAGCCTCTGTCCAGGACAACGCCCAGATATCGGACTTCGTCGACCACCTTGACGGGTGTTCCACTCATCCGAAGGACCGGGTTTCTGCCCCTTCCAAGCGCACTCTTCAACCACATCGCGGAGGTCTTGCTCGGTGAGAAGACAAGCCTATTCACACTGCCCCACGTCACTACGCGCTCGATCGCGATTTTAAATTTGTCCTCGATTGCTCTTCTCGTGCTGCCAGACAGCAGGAGGAGAGCATCGTCGGCATATGCAAAGATTGTGCAGCCAGGCGGAAGATCCATTCTTAAAAGGTCATCGAAGAGAACGTTCCACAAGAATGGTCCGAGAACCGAACCCTGCGGGCAGCCCATATCCACATCTCTTTCAACTGTGTGTCCTGCGTGAGTGATCACCACCGATCTGTCACTGAAGTAGCTGCTGATGACTTCAAACAGCCAGCGGGGGCAACCCCGAATCTTCAGTTTGACTAGGATGAGTGGCCACCACGCATTATCAAAAGCCCCAGCTATGTCAAGAAAGACACCCAGTACATTCTTCTCCTCTCTATCATCCCTCCACTTCATGCAGGCGTCAATTGCGTGCTCCGTGGATAAGCCCCGGCTGAAGCCAAACTGTTTTGGATCCCCCGGCGCAAGGGCCCCAGCAAGCCGGTTCCTCAACAAGATCTCTAGTATCTTGCCAAAAGAAGGCAGCAGGGTGATGGGCCTATACGCCTTGAGATCCGACAGTGGCTTGCCATTGCCTTTGGGGATTACCCGGAGCAAACCTCTCTTCCATACCTTCGGAAACACTCCCTGTCTCAGACAGATCCGGAAAAGCCCCAGCATCTCTGCCGGACAGAATCTCCAGACCTGCTTCACAATCGCACCATTCACTCTGTCAATCCCAGGTGCTTTCCTTGGTCCTAATCCTTTGACGATTTCACCCAATTCTTGATGTGTCACATCGTCAATTTCGATTACTGACTCATCGGGGGGGCAGCGTGACCAGAAACGCAGCGCCGAATGAAATGGTGAGTCCCTCGACATTGAGTCAAGGGGCACCAAACCGTTCAATAGTGCCCTTAGTGTGCCGTCAATACACACTGTTTCACTATCGCCAGAAACAATACTGGTAAGATAATGATCGGCAGACCTTTTAGACTTAACCACAGTTCGAGTCACAGACCAAGGGTCGGTGTTTCCCATTTCTGTTATCCACTCTTTCCAGGCCGAGGTCTTTGCATGCCTTATGGCCAATTTGAAAGAGCCTCTCGCTCGCTGGAGCCGCTCAAAGAGTTGCCTACCAGCGGGAGAGTCCCGCAACACCCTGCCACTTCTCACCGGGCAGAAGGCCCGTTCGGTGGACTTAAATTGGCGTCTTAAAGCCGTGAGTTCTGGGGTCCACCAATTGGTGGAACGACGTCCCCCGGGCCTGCACCTACCCAGCGCCACTGTCGCCGCTGAGACGACCGCTGAGTTAAAATTTTCCCCAGCTACTTCAGCTCCATTAGACAGCCATACATCAAAATCTTTCAACTCTTCTTTCAAACAAATTCCAAAAGAATTCCAGTTTGGCCTCGAACCCTTGAAGCTCCAAAGGCCGTATGGTTCAATTCCCAACGTACCTCCGACAGACCAAGTAATCAGCCGGTGGTCGCTGACAACCTCTCCAACGTGAACCTTCCAATTTGAAAGGTCTGTAAGCAAGTCATCAGTGCATAGGGTTAGATCAATCCAGCTCTCCCCCATAGGCCCAGCAAACGTAGCCGGATGACCAGCAACATTGAGAATGCTAAGGCCGGCAGAAGAAATAAAATCCTCCACCAGCCCACCATTCCCAGTGCGGCCCGAGCCAGGTCTGTCATGCCAGAGAGGCGAGCGTGCATTGAAATCACCAGCCACCAAGACTGGCCTACCCTGCAGAGCATCAAGGGCTCTTCTCAGACCACGCAAGTGTATTCCTACGTCATCAGAAAATTTAAAGTATACAGATATCATGAAAATCTCTCGTCCACCGATTCGGAGGCATATACAACACCGGAATTCATCCGAAAGTCCGTCCAAGAGCAGCGGTTGCACCTTGCAGCGTTCATGGCTGGAAGGAGTTCTCCGCAGACCGCTGCCACCACCGCCGGGATGGAGGTCTCTCCGGCAGTACACCAGCAGCCGCTGCAGACTCAGCAGCCTGACGCTGCCACCACGGCCGGATGGGGAGTCCCTCCGGCGCCACTCCAGCAGCCGCAGCAGACACAGCAGCCTGCTGCTGCCACCATCGCCGGATGGGGAGTCCCTCCGGCGCCACTCCAGCAGCCGCAGCAGACACAGCAGCCTCCCGCTGCTACCACCGCCGGATGGGGAGTACCTCCGGCTCCACTCCAGCAGCCGCAGCAGACACAGCAGCCTGCCGCTGCCACCACCGCCGGATGGGGGGTCCCTCCGGCGCCACTCCAGCAGCCGCAGAAGACACAGCAGCCTGCCGCTGCCAGCACCGCCGGATGGGGGCCCCTCCGGCTTCACACCAGCAGCCGCAGCAGACACAGCAGCTAGCCGCTGCCACTAGCGCCGGATGGGGAGTTCCTCCGGCCGCACAACAACCCGCAGCAACATCGCTGCATACACCCACTGCAGCGCTCGATTCACAGCAGCAGCGGCCATTGCAGCCTACATCAGCAAAGACCTGGGGATGTTTACTTCCAACGGGCACGACAACGCTTCAACACCTAGGCGCAGCTAACCTGTGCACTCCCAAGCACTCACTACCGGGCAATGATCCCGATAGCACTGACTGTTTAGAGAACACAAGAAGCTACACGGCGGCGTATTCACGATGCGGTACTCGGCTCACGGTAACCACCTCAGTATCGAGTCACTTGGAAGCTCGTCTGTGCAGAGAAGACGAGAGACAGCTGAAGCCAGAAGATCCGTGCCAATTCCAATAGTAGAGAGCGTTGTGGTCAGCAAAGGTAGTCCAGTCCAAAATCCAAGAGAAGCGAAGGTAGAGATGGTCAAGGTAGTAGAAGAGAAACTCACAGGTAGACGGTTGAAGCAAGAGTGATTTTATTTGTAAAATGTACAGGTTTATTAAGCGGTCGATCCCCGCGGGCCGCACACTAGCCGACAGTGGCTAGGAGTGGGGCGCGCGCGGTTATCGGCCGCCGTAAATAACTCCCCACCCCTGCGCGACCGTGTCATACACATGCAGGCCGCCGCAGAGGTAGGAGCTCTCAAATGAACATTACATGATACAATGATAATATGATACATACATGATGAGTTGACGACGCACACCGCGACGAGTAGGTATACGGACATGATATCTTTATTGTACCTACGTCGCCGCGGGCCGTGTCTTACAATGTTATATGCAATCAATATAAATATTACTACTATTCTTAGTTAATAAATCGTGTCGATGGGAAGAGTGCCCGGTTCGGTACAACTGTTGTATCGAACGTGGCTCTCCCCGTGTACTCGTAACAGTGTGTCGTGTGTCGACGCGCTACGCCGCATGGTATGGTTTGACTGTTAGTACCTAGCCATGCGGTGAGTGTGGATGGCACACACACTATTTCAATGTTTATAAAAACATAATATTTCAATTTCATGTGCTCAATATCATTTCATATTGTCATAATGTATAACTTCATAATCATATTTAATATTCCAGTGTTGTGTGTTGTCGCGTTACGCCGTGTGGGTATGGTTGGGATGTCAGAGCAGATAGGTATAAACCTGTCTGTCCTTCCTTGCCGCGCGGTGAGCGTAGGCAGCACGCATCACACAATAGTTTGCTTTGCATTGTATAACACAACTCATAATAGTTCTTAATCAATGTAAATGTAACATATTTCATATCATAAATTAATGTAATGGCACACTACATCGTATCGGTATGGGTAGAATAAATAAATGACGCCACGTCATTCCCAGCCGTGCGATGAGTGTAGTCAGCATATCATTCATGTATCATATCATAATATTGTGTCTGCCTCCCCGAGATGTTTCCTGCGCGCCAGCCCGCTTGCATGTGAGGTGTCGCGCAGGAGTGGGGAGGTTACTTACGTCGACCGGTACGCGTCCGCGCCGCGCTCCCGCCACTGTGTGGTGAGGTGCGCGGACGGCGAGTATCGGCCGCTTTATATACATGTTCATTTTCATAAATAAATTACTCTACTCTTCTCTTCTCTATATACAACCGCGCGTTTTACTACTCTACCTACTACATTGAACTGCAGGCAACAGATCGTCGCACACCTTCCAATCGCCGACGAGTTCTCGAGTGATACCTGCACTGAGGTGGTTACCGTGACCCGGCACCGCCTTGTGAATACGCCGCCGTGTGGCTTCTAGTGTACTCAATATAGTCAGCGCTTGCTGGGATCATTGCCCGGTTCGCCCGTACTTGCGAGTGCACTAGCTAGCCGCGCCTAGGTGTTGAAGCGAGGTGGTGTCGGCGGAAGTAAACATCCCCAGGCCGGTTGAACGAGAGAGTCTCCGACGTGTGCGGACTGTGTCGGTGTCTGGGCCGCCCACCGTTTACACGGAGGATTATTCATATACCATCATCATACCCGGCGCGCCATACGTCGCCGAAGCGGAGGCTGTAACCAGCGAACCCCCCTACTCACCCCCTGCTCCATACCATCCGGAGTACGGTACCGCTGTGGAGCTATCAGAGGCTTTGTCACCTGCCAGCCGAGAGGAGCGGCGGCCGTGCGGTACAGATTGGTCCTTCGAGCCGGATCAGCTAATGCTTCGGCAAAGATGATGGCGTTCCTGAGGCAGATCCGCTGCAGACCACGACAGCGCTGTGGAGGGGCACGTTTCTTCATCTAACTGCTGCTCACATGACGAGACAGCAGCGGCCATTGCAGCCTACATCAGCAAAGACCTGGGGATGTTTACTTCCAACGGGCACGACAACGCTTCAACACCTAGGCGCAGCTAACCTGTGCACTCCCAAGCACTCACTACCGGGCAATGATCCCGATAGCACTGACTGTTTAGAGAACACAAGAAGCTACACGGCGGCGTATTCACGATGCGGTACTCGGCTCACGGTAACCACCTCAGTATCGAGTCACTTGGAAGCTCGTCTGTGCAGAGAAGACGAGAGACAGCTGAAGCCAGAAGATCCGTGCCAATTCCAATAGTAGAGAGCGTTGTGGTCAGCAAAGGTAGTCCAGTCCAAAATCCAAGAGAAGCGAAGGTAGAGATGGTCAAGGTAGTAGAAGAGAAACTCACAGGTAGACGGTTGAAGCAAGAGTGATTTTATTTGTAAAATGTACAGGTTTATTAAGCGGTCGATCCCCGCGGGCCGCACACTAGCCGACAGTGGCTAGGAGTGGGGCGCGCGCGGTTATCGGCCGCCGTAAATAACTCCCCACCCCTGCGCGACCGTGTCATACACATGCAGGCCGCCGCAGAGGTAGGAGCTCTCAAATGAACATTACATGATACAATGATAATATGATACATACATGATGAGTTGACGACGCACACCGCGACGAGTAGGTATACGGACATGATATCTTTATTGTACCTACGTCGCCGCGGGCCGTGTCTTACAATGTTATATGCAATCAATATAAATATTACTACTATTCTTAGTTAATAAATCGTGTCGATGGGAAGAGTGCCCGGTTCGGTACAACTGTTGTATCGAACGTGGCTCTCCCCGTGTACTCGTAACAGTGTGTCGTGTGTCGACGCGCTACGCCGCATGGTATGGTTTGACTGTTAGTACCTAGCCATGCGGTGAGTGTGGATGGCACACACACTATTTCAATGTTTATAAAAACATAATATTTCAATTTCATGTGCTCAATATCATTTCATATTGTCATAATGTATAACTTCATAATCATATTTAATATTCCAGTGTTGTGTGTTGTCGCGTTACGCCGTGTGGGTATGGTTGGGATGTCAGAGCAGATAGGTATAAACCTGTCTGTCCTTCCTTGCCGCGCGGTGAGCGTAGGCAGCACGCATCACACAATAGTTTGCTTTGCATTGTATAACACAACTCATAATAGTTCTTAATCAATGTAAATGTAACATATTTCATATCATAAATTAATGTAATGGCACACTACATCGTATCGGTATGGGTAGAATAAATAAATGACGCCACGTCATTCCCAGCCGTGCGATGAGTGTAGTCAGCATATCATTCATGTATCATATCATAATATTGTGTCTGCCTCCCCGAGATGTTTCCTGCGCGCCAGCCCGCTTGCATGTGAGGTGTCGCGCAGGAGTGGGGAGGTTACTTACGTCGACCGGTACGCGTCCGCGCCGCGCTCCCGCCACTGTGTGGTGAGGTGCGCGGACGGCGAGTATCGGCCGCTTTATATACATGTTCATTTTCATAAATAAATTACTCTACTCTTCTCTTCTCTATATACAACCGCGCGTTTTACTACTCTACCTACTACATTGAACTGCAGGCAACAGATCGTCGCACACCTTCCAATCGCCGACGAGTTCTCGAGTGATACCTGCACTGAGGTGGTTACCGTGACCCGGCACCGCCTTGTGAATACGCCGCCGTGTGGCTTCTAGTGTACTCAATATAGTCAGCGCTTGCTGGGATCATTGCCCGGTTCGCCCGTACTTGCGAGTGCACTAGCTAGCCGCGCCTAGGTGTTGAAGCGAGGTGGTGTCGGCGGAAGTAAACATCCCCAGGCCGGTTGAACGAGAGAGTCTCCGACGTGTGCGGACTGTGTCGGTGTCTGGGCCGCCCACCGTTTACACGGAGGATTATTCATATACCATCATCATACCCGGCGCGCCATACGTCGCCGAAGCGGAGGCTGTAACCAGCGAACCCCCCTACTCACCCCCTGCTCCATACCATCCGGAGTACGGTACCGCTGTGGAGCTATCAGAGGCTTTGTCACCTGCCAGCCGAGAGGAGCGGCGGCCGTGCGGTACAGATTGGTCCTTCGAGCCGGATCAGCTAATGCTTCGGCAAAGATGATGGCGTTCCTGAGGCAGATCCGCTGCAGACCACGACAGCGCTGTGGAGGGGCACGTTTCTTCATCTAACTGCTGCTCACATGACGAGACAGCAGTGGACAGGACGATGCAACATCTTCATAGACGACTGCGGGTACTGAACAGGGAGAATGCCGCACACAGGAAGTGGGAGGAGGCTGTAAGCACTGAGACAGCTGTAGCAGCACCAGTCATGTCTACCACCACTTCGATTTCATCTTCATCATACATTGCACATGTGACCAACCATCAGCGAGGACTCTTCACCACACCAGACCGGAGGGTGGCACCATTCACTGCCACACCTGACATCCGAGAGACCTACGCACCACCTGCGGCCCATGAAGTCAGCAGACCGGCACATGAAGCACCTGAGTATATTCATACTCACAAGGCAGATCTGCTGCAGACCACGGCGGCGCCACGAAGAGGCACGACACTTCATCTGACTGCTGCTTACATGACGAGACAGCAGCGGACAGGGCGATGCAACATCTTCGGAGACGACTGCGGGTACTGACCAGAGAGAATGCCGCATTTAAGAATTGGGAGGAGGCTGTAAGTACTGAGACAGCTGCAGCAGCACCAGTCATGTCTACCACCATTTCTATTCCATCTTCATCTACAATCCAGACATCCGGACCAATGCATGGTACCAACCTTGCCCATGTGACCATCCTTCAGCGGGGACTCATCGCTAAGCCGGACCAGAGGGTGGCACCATTCACAGCCACACCTTACATCGAGAGCCCTACGCACCACCTGCGGCCCATGAAGTCAGCAGACCGGCACATGGAGCACCCGAGTACATAATACTCACGACAGACGGCGTCAGCCTGCACTTGTCAAGGATGACATACTTCCACAGCAACGGAGCGGCTCAGTACATTACTGAGAGTTGGAGCAATAAACCGACGTTCCGCAACCCACTGATGGGGGGAGCAGAGAGGCAGATATGTGAGCCCGTTCTGTTCATTATGGCCTTAGATGGACGGGCCAACGAAGCGGGTAGATGTCATTTATCTATACCAGCTCGGAAAGAGTTCATTACAACGACACGGAGACTTTACATCACCACTTGTGGGATATGCAAGACACGCAGGAAGCAGATGCCCAACACCAACGAGGGCCCTACCTGTGATGTGATTGAAAAGCATACCAGTGAACAATAAGTGGCAAAGAGATCATCTAGTGCAAAAGTGAAAGTGATGGAAGTTATCTGTGTTAAGCGAGGAGCATAAACTCTTCAAGTGTCTCACCTCACACATGAGTGTATTACAAGGGGTGAGACAAGTGTCTCACTTCACACAATGGTGTACATATGAAAAGGAGTGAGACAAGTGTGTGTAGACGATGCGATGTCTATTAGCATGCAAGCCAACGAGGGCAGCCCGACGTGTGTGACCACGACTACAATCGGGAGCATGCGAATAGCTTCGAACAAGGTCTTATCTCACAGTATAACAGAGATGAGATAAGTGTGAAGCATGTGTAGACGGAATGAGGTCTACAAGACAACATCTTCAGCACAACATAGAGGGAGCCTTCAAGCGGTGACAGAGCGACAACACATCACGGGACGCTTCAACTGTTAGAGAGTGTACTACGCGGCGTCCATGAAGCGACCGACGGGACACTCCAGCAATCGACTCAAGCTATCCACGCGGTGTGATAACACCGGCCGACGAGAAGGACTCACCATCATAAATGGACGGGGTAAGATCGCCGTTCTATTCTTAGTGCGAGTGAATCGCACGGGGGGAGTGTATCGAACGTGGCTCTCCCCGTGTACTCGTAACAGTGTGTCGTGTGTCGACGCGCTACGCCGCATGGTATGGTTTGACTGTTAGTACCTAGCCATGCGGTGAGTGTGGATGGCACACACACTATTTCAATGTTTATAAAAACATAATATTTCAATTTCATGTGCTCAATATCATTTCATATTGTCATAATGTATAACTTCATAATCATATTTAATATTCCAGTGTTGTGTGTTGTCGCGTTACGCCGTGTGGGTATGGTTGGGATGTCAGAGCAGATAGGTATAAACCTGTCTGTCCTTCCTTGCCGCGCGGTGAGCGTAGGCAGCACGCATCACACAATAGTTTGCTTTGCATTGTATAACACAACTCATAATAGTTCTTAATCAATGTAAATGTAACATATTTCATATCATAAATTAATGTAATGGCACACTACATCGTATCGGTATGGGTAGAATAAATAAATGACGCCACGTCATTCCCAGCCGTGCGATGAGTGTAGTCAGCATATCATTCATGTATCATATCATAATATTGTGTCTGCCTCCCCGAGATGTTTCCTGCGCGCCAGCCCGCTTGCATGTGAGGTGTCGCGCAGGAGTGGGGAGGTTACTTACGTCGACCGGTACGCGTCCGCGCCGCGCTCCCGCCACTGTGTGGTGAGGTGCGCGGACGGCGAGTATCGGCCGCTTTATATACATGTTCATTTTCATAAATAAATTACTCTACTCTTCTCTTCTCTATATACAACCGCGCGTTTTACTACTCTACCTACTACATTGAACTGCAGGCAACAGATCGTCGCACACCTTCCAATCGCCGACGAGTTCTCGAGTGATACCTGCACTGAGGTGGTTACCGTGACCCGGCACCGCCTTGTGAATACGCCGCCGTGTGGCTTCTAGTGTACTCAATATAGTCAGCGCTTGCTGGGATCATTGCCCGGTTCGCCCGTACTTGCGAGTGCACTAGCTAGCCGCGCCTAGGTGTTGAAGCGAGGTGGTGTCGGCGGAAGTAAACATCCCCAGGCCGGTTGAACGAGAGAGTCTCCGACGTGTGCGGACTGTGTCGGTGTCTGGGCCGCCCACCGTTTACACGGAGGATTATTCATATACCATCATCATACCCGGCGCGCCATACGTCGCCGAAGCGGAGGCTGTAACCAGCGAACCCCCCTACTCACCCCCTGCTCCATACCATCCGGAGTACGGTACCGCTGTGGAGCTATCAGAGGCTTTGTCACCTGCCAGCCGAGAGGAGCGGCGGCCGTGCGGTACAACTGTCATAGTATATTATTATGACTTGAAAGCATTTAATAACAAATCCATCATTATTGTATATTTCACAATATTGCGATTTCTATAGATTTTCGTGGAGACGCTTTTTAAATGAGCAACTGCGAAAATGTTGATAAAAAGTAATCAAGCATAAAATCCCTTCCAGCTAATCCAGTTATTATTATTATTGGAGTTACATAATTTTGTATGGAATTAGCGCACATGGATGTTATTATTATTAAATATTTATTTTCCAAAAATATTACATACAAAAATAACATAAAAACATCATTATGGAATATATTGCCCCACTAGACCAAAATCTGTGCTGGGTCAATATTATAGAATAATAAAAAAAACTTGAAATAAAATAATAAAATGGATGATTTATATATGGCGCCGTTTATGGGTCCGCGACCATCTGATTGGCACCGTAACTTATCCTGAACAGTAATATTTCCAATATGCCAAGGCTTAACTTCTCAAACATTGTAAATCCTTTTATAAGTTACTAAACTACTGGACAGGTTAAACCTTTTCAAACAAACATCACATTCAAAATGTTTATCACCACTATGAGTTATTTTATGCCTTGCTGACATAATCAAGTCACTAATTTTTTCACTCAAGTATTACACTCAAAAGGTTTTTCACCACCGTGAATCCTTTTATGTTTCTGCAAAGATCCAGACTCATTAAATTTTATCATACAAATATTACGCTCAAAAGGTTGATACGGGTGTTTCCAGGCTCCCAGAAGCACAACCCTCCGGGGTTCACTCCTTTACTCTCAGAGGGGGAGGGGTTACCTCTCTTCCCGGCTAGCTCACACTGACGGAGTATAAGGATAAGTCCTCAGTCCTCCGCTCCTACGAACAGCCGGAGGTAGCTAAACAACCCGTACGATATCTTCCTCTGCGGATTCGAACCGCGAGAGGGCCTTTCTCTCTTCCTCCTCCGAAGGCTCAATAAATATGTAAGCAAGTGATGGGATAGGGAACGCTAACTATTCTACTAAGTGTAAACTCTAGAAAATTGGATATCAAATATGGTTTATTTACACAAATAAATAGTAATATTACTTTACAGCTTCCACCTTAATAACAAATATATGTACAATAGTAATAATGAAATTAAGGCAGCTATTAGCAAAAAAATTAAACAAATTTCTTATGTCTAATATTATTATGAATTCAATGTAATGCTAAATATATAAGCATAAAATATTGAAAAAAAAAATAAAACAAAGATTTATACAAGTCTCACAAAAATTGCGAGCCTATTTATGGCGATTATTATCACCAATTATTCCTTAAAAATTAAAAATTAAGTAATATTATCAAATGATAGTTATTTACACAATAAAAAAAATCAACCCACTAATCGTACCGCAATAAAATACCGACTCATAACAATTATTTAAGTCAGTTATCCACAATCAATTTTCATAAAAAATATACATAAATACATACATACCATCACGCCGCTTCTCTCGCGGGGTAGGCAGAAAGGATCGAGCACCACTTCCTTCTATCCTTACATACATCTTTCGCTTCCGTCACTATCATACAATTCCTCATGCATGCTCTCCTGTTCAATGAATAAAAAATATTATCAAATAATATTCAATACACAAGATCAAAATTAAACTTACAGTTATACCATAACAAGGTAGCTATCCACGACAATTATTAATGCAGGTCATCAATAATTAGTTATTCATTATACCATAATAATTATCATTGAAGAAAGATCCACCACACACCCGGATACCTCAGGAGTCTTTAACTCCTACTTATCCGCACATTCAAACCAAAATTGTCCTCACGGGCGGGCCATTAGGGAGGCCTGAAGAGCCGGCCGGCCAAAACCGCCGTCGTGGGAATCTTTTATACTACTTCTCTCTTCAATGTCCCCTCTGGGCGGTAATAATGTTTATTGAGTTATTATACAATATATATACAAGTAAAAAAAAAGAAAGAAAAATAAACAAAATGATACAAAACGTGAAGCAGAACAAATAAAACATGATAATAAAATATATACACAAATTGGTAAGTACAGAAGGCCGAGGTGAGGTGTCCAGAGACGTGCTGTTAGGCGTTTAAAGGGCGCGAGCCCGAGAGTCGCCAGCGCCAGCATGTTGTGGAAACATTAAACCCTCCCAAAAGGGACATCCCTACCAAACCTACTCTCCACCAAGGGAGACAGGACGACACAACAAAAAGACGAGTTCGCCACACGCACCACCGCCACAATGGGCAAAACCAACCCTACGACGCTCCCACGTCAGACGGGGGTGAACCCGGCTGGCGCAGAAGCTCCCAACGAGATACCCAAACATCCACAAACCCCAAAAATGCCTTTAGGTTCCTTGGGCATTGCAAAACCTCCCCAAACCATATAGGTCTGGGAGTGTTCTCACTCATATCATCTAGCATTGCATCTCTGGCATCATTCATCACAGAGCACTCCCATAGGATTTGCTCGGCATACTGCGCCCCTAACCCACAAACACACCACGGATTCTCCGCAAGGCCAAGGTCATACAACTTGCCCTTTAGATCACCGTGGCCCGTCACAAGCTGGACGGCGTAGTGATTTAGGGAAAGGAAACGCCTCTTCATTCTCTCACATACGTCGGGAAGAAAACTGTAAACCAATCTAGCAGTTCTCCCCCGATCCCACCTATCTTGCCAGACCTCAAAAGTTCTCTTTCGGATCATGCCGATTGCCCTACTGAGTCCTCTAGTCCCAGGCTCCGCATGAACGGATATTCCAAGATGCTCAACATTGCCGTCAGCCTTGAGCTTACGCCTGGCTACACCATCTAAGATTTCTAAATCAGCGGGCAACACACCAGCGATGACAGGAAGACCTTCGCTAGCGGCCGTTCGATACGCACCAGTGACGGCGAGCAGGGGGAGTCTCTGTCCCCTCAAAACCGCCGCGGACACAGAACCAACCGCAAGACGGTGCGACCAAACACGGGCGCCATAGGTGACCTGGGCCACATACGTCACCCGATAAATGGTACGCACAGTCCGCGCCCTGAGGCCCCACGTACCACGACTGAGTCTGCGTAGAGTGTGAAATAACACTCCCGCTTTTTCGGCAGTCGCTCTCACGTGTGGAAGAAAGGTGAAGCCCCTGTCAAGGACAACCCCCAGGTATCGAACTTCATCAACAACCCTCATGGGATGCCCATCCATCCGAAGCACCGGGTTCCTGCCCCTTCCCAGCACACCCTTCAACCACAGCGCGGAGGTCTTGCTCGGTGAGAAAACAAACCTGTTCACCCTGCCCCACGTCAAGATGCGATCTATCGCGATGCTAAACTTGCTTTCGATTGCACTCCTCGTATCTCCAGAGAGTAAGAGAAGTGCATCGTCGGCGTACGCAAATATGGTGCAACCAGGCGGCAACTCCATTCTCAAGAGGTCATCAAACAGGACATTCCAAAGGAATGGTCCAAGGACCGATCCCTGCGGGCAGCCCATGCTGACTTCCCTCTCAACTAAATGCCCAGCGTGATGGATTACCACTGACCTTTGGCTAAAGTAACTGCAGACAATGTCATACAGCCAGCGAGGACAACCCCGTATCTTAAGCTTGGCCAGGATAAGCGGCCACCACGCATTGTCAAATGCCCCAGCTATGTCCAAAAAGACACCCAGCACATTCTTTTCTCTCCGTTCATCCTTCCATTTCAGACATGCATCAATGGCATGCTCAGTAGAGAGACCCCGGCTGAAGCCAAACTGTTTAGGACTACCCTGCGCCAGAGTCGACCCAAGCCGGTTCCTCACCAAGATCTCAAGAATCTTGCCGAAGGAAGGCAGCAGGGTAATCGGTCTGTACGCCTTGAGGTCCGACAGCGGCTTGTCATTGCCTTTGGGTATCACTCTGAGCAAACCTTTCTTCCATACTTTTGGAAAAACACCCTCTTTCATACAACGCTGGAAAAGCTGCAACATCTCCGCTGGACAACTCTTCCAGACGTTTTTGACAATTATACCATTCAGTCTGTCAATCCCTGGGGCCTTTTTTGGACCTAATGTTTTGATGATCTCATTCAGTTCGCTGTGAGTCACGACGCTTGCAGCATCTATAGTCTCACGAGCACCAGGGCAGCGCACTAGAATACGCAACCCTGTATGGAACGGGCTGTCGGTGGACGTCGAGTCCAGCGGCACTAACCCATCCAAGAGGGCCCGTAGTGTGTCATCAATGCACACAGTTTCACTACCGCCAGCTACAATGCTAGTAAGATAATGATCGGCGGACCTTTTGGTCTTAACAGCAGTGCGCGTCACGGACCAAGGGTCGGCGTTTCCAGTTTCTGTGATCCACTCCTTCCAGGCCGAGGTCTTTGCATGCCTTATGGCCAGATGGTAGGAGCCCCTCGCACGCTGAAGCGACTCGAGGAGACGCTTGCCAGCGGGAGAGTCCCGCATGACGCTACCCTTTCTCACAGGACCATAGGCCCTTTCGGCTGACTTAAATTGACGACGCAGAACCGTGAGTTCTGGTGTCCACCAATTGGTAGACTTCTTTCCCCCAGGTCTACATCTACCCAGCACTTCGGTCGCAACTTGAACAACCGCTGAGTTAAACTTTTCCCCAAGTGATTCGGCACCTTCACACTTCCACAAAGCAAAATCTCTCATTTCAACTTTCAAAGCAAAACCAAAGTGTTCCCAATCAGCATTCGAGCAACGAAAGCTCCAGAGACCGTATGGATCAATCTCGAGCGTGCCACCGACCGACCAAGTGATAAGCCGGTGGTCGCTCGAAACGTCACCAACGTGAACCCTCCAATTAGAGAGCTCCGTATACAGATCATTGGTGCAGAGCGTAAGATCAATCCAGCTCTCACCCATAGGCCCGGCAAACGTGGCAGGTTGTCCCGCGAATAATAATTATCAATCAATAATTAGGTAACGATGTGCAAAATAAAATAGAACATACATTTAAATTAAAACACATTTTTTTACAATATGATTAGCCGCGCCTCCTATGTTTGTAGATCTTATCTTTCCTTTCGACCTCGACTAACGAAATAACAAAAAAAAAACTGAATCAAGATTGGAATGTAGGTACCTCCCGTGGTCTTAGAGTTTCAGGTGCCCTCTCTCTGGAGTACAGCATTCGCTCCCCCTTCCTCTGAGTGAAGTCTTTGCGTGGTGCAGGCCACCAGCTTCTTTCGTTATTTTATCCGCCAACTTAATTAAGTCTATCACGTCGAATTTTAACATAGCTTTCGACAACTAATTAACTAACAAGTGATTTAGTATGGATAAAAAAAAATGTTTGAATGACGATCTATTTATTTACTTCCTCACTTCGAATCGTTGATTCACGCTTATGTTTTATTCACGATTATTAATATCTTCCATTGTATTTTTGCTAGGCTTGCCTGTCTTCAAACATTCTCTCATTCTATTGGTTTATTTTGTGTATTATTTAATATTTCATCTCTACAAGATGCCAAAGCCGGCCGGATTTTCAGAAACTGAATGACCTTGAAGTACTGAGAAATGCTAACAAGCCTCAGACTCTGTGAAAGGAAACTCCTGCTCTACTCCTCCATGTATTAGGAGACGGGCATCGTCAAAAGAAACGACGTAGTAGACAGGGACCGATTGTTGGTCGGTATAAGCTAGCAACCAACCCTTCATAACGGAAGATGTTGGAAAAGGCACCCTCTTATTATTATGAAAATGATGAGATCTTTTGTAAAATTCTCCGGAGGTAAACTCGACCCCCGTTCGGCTCTCCGGGTGGGGTCTGCTCTAGATCTTGTCATTATGCCGAATACACACAAGAGAGAAGAGGAGGTGAGAAGAAAACAAACCAACCTAAACAGCACACAAGGAAGATTTTTAGAGTTTGCATCGCAGATATGGTCACCCCAATATGCAGTGCATAAACACCGTATTGAACGAATACAGAAAATATTTTTGAAGCACCTATCTTATCGTCAGCGTGTTCAATTTGAGGTTTATACGGATGCTACAACCCATTTTAAGATTGAAACTCTGGAGTCGCGGCGAATCTTACTCGATATGAAGTTTTTGTACGATATCATGCATGGTGTTGTTGATTCCTCTTACCTTAGTGGAAGTGTCTCGATTCGTGTGCCGTTGCCAAGGCGAACACGAAACAATGTTTTATTTCATGTCGAAACATTTTCATCAAATTACACCAGAAACTCTGTTATTAACCGGCTCTTGGAGACATATAATTATGAATTTGTCCACCTGGATATTTTCACTATGTCGCGGGGACAATTCGCAGGGGCCGTGGCGCAGACCATGAAAGCATGATTTTCGTTTAATTTTTGTTTGAACAGTTCCTTCATCTCTCTCTCCCTCTCTCTCTCTCTTGTTGTACTCTTGTTTTATATATGTATAAACACTGTAATTGTCCTTATATTTTTTTTTTGTTATCATGATTTTTATTTCATATTAGGGCCAATTCTGAATCATAAAATAGTTAGTTGCATTAACTAAGTGTGAAGAGATAGTTGAGTCATTATATTTAGTTCGAATTCGTATTCACAATTTTCCATACTAAAACTAATTTAGTTAGCTAGTTCATTTTGACACCTTAGTACAACTATAAATTTCGAGAATCTATGGAATTGGTATTCTGAATGAAATTTTAGTTGACAGCTCTCATTTATTATTAGTTAAATTTGGTTGAATTTTATTCGTGACTTCGAATGTGCGAATATTTTTAGTTGCTGTCATTTTGCCGCATAAAATTGCTTTACTTGGAATTTTATAGCTGGTTTCTCAGTTTTATAGTAAAAAAATTGAATTTATGTGCCTTATCATTGAAGACGAACGCGAAAGGAGGTTAGTTTGATTGTTTGATTACTTGTCAATTATTGCAAGCCAAATGTGACCACTAAAAAAACAGTTTTCTCCCTTTTTCTAGACAACCAGTACGAATTTTGAACAGGAGCATCAGGGATTGTAGCGATCCCATGCAATTGCCTGATGCTTACTTTGTAAAATTATTTAGGCTAAGGGCTCGGTGAATCTGTTGCTGACGCGTTTGAGACCATCTTTAACGCCCCGTAAGAGACATGGAGTTCAGCCACTTATTAAGGTAAGCATGACTTCATATAAATTGATTTTAAATAGAGAAAGAATAATCTAAAGGTTGTTCTAATAAAGGTATTTTGAGTATCCAAAAAATAACGTTGTTTGCCTTTGCCAAGTATACATTCCATTTGCCAAACTTAGTTGTCGAAAGCCATTGCACATAATTGTCTTTAATTTATTTTACACCAGATTGTTTCCAGGGACCAATGATCAACTTCGGCTTGATGGTTAATAACATGTAATGTGAATATTAAGCGTAAGATACCACGCTTATTTAAATAATAAATTGAATTTCAGATACTGGCTTCTCTACATTTCTTTGGGCATGGTGGTTACCAGACAACCGTAGGACATGGGTATACACTAGGTCTGAGCCAGCCCGCAGTTAGTAGGTAAATAACTTTTCCTTTATTTTATGGGATATAGAACTTAAAAAATTTTCTGTGTAGATCCAATACTAACGAAACAAATACAAATAAGTGATGAATCAGATGCAGAATAACTTAAGAAAAAAGTGTGTGGTGAAGGTGACAGTGTATACATACATACCATCACGCCGCTTCCCTCGCGGGGTAGGCAGAAAGGATCAAGCGCCACTTCCTTCTATCCTTGCACACATCTTTCGCTTCCGTCACTGTCATACAATTCCTCATGCATGCTCTCTTGTTCAACGTGCTCAACACGTGACCGTCCTGTAGGATTTGATTTAAATGATCTTGCCATTTAATCCTCGGACGTCCACGTCTCCGAGCACCATTCCTCTCAGCCAAATATATCTTCTTCGTCATTCTGTCCTCATTCATTCTTTCCACGTGCACAAAACATCTTAACTTATTTACATTCATCCTTGTTATTACACCAACTTTCATTCCACATTCCTTTCGTATATCACTGTTACGTACACAATCTCTCAGACTTTTACCACACATCCTCCTCAGTGATCTCATTTCAACTGCATTTATGCCACTTTCATCCTTCTTTAACCATGTCCACATCTCACTTGCATACATAAATAAGGTGACAGTGTGACCTTGTAAAATCATAATACACTCACAAGAATAACTTGTCGAGTGTTCTTCGAGTCATAAAGGGATCATTTAATTGTCCATTTATAGTTGCAAGCCCATAAACATTGACTTTTTTATTGCTTGTGTATTAAAATACTGATTAACAATTGTTGCTTATATTCAGGTTCTTGCAACAAGTGACAGAGGGGATTATCCAGAATTTCATGCATGAGGCAATTAAATTTCCGCAAACCCCTCAAGATAAAGCTAGATTAATAGACGGGTAATATATAAATATTTATAATTAATATTTTTAAAAATGATACCATATCTACTGGAACCATAACAGCCTTCGGCCAATAAGATCCCAGAGAATAATAAAACAAAATGTTAAAATAACAAATCGATACCTTAATTCGCAGATTGGGTAACTCCAAAATAGCTACTTTACAGGGCGGACAAAAAACTAAATATTTTTGTTATGCATATTATTATTATTATTTTCCTTATTCTTAAATATCTACATGATGTAGATACATGTTCGTAACACAATAACCATGACATAATTATGTTTATAATGGTTTTGTAGCCTTTTTTTGGAGTTACCTAATTTTCTGTGATAGATTTTGTAAAATAAATGCTATAATTGATGGAGTTACCCAATTTGCCTATAAGTATTGCATACTGTTTGGTCTCATAATAATGTTATTTTTAAAGTGTTTTATATGAAAATCAAATTAAATTGAAGTAATATATATAGGATAAATACTTCAACATCATCATCAACGCTCCTCTCGGGAGGACAGGGCAGAAACCAGCCTCCTCCATTCAGAGCGACTCTGTGCCAATTGCGTCACCTCTTTCTACGATATTTCCTGCGCTCTGCTGTTGTCGTTATAAAAACGGTGTATTGTGAAAGAGGGAAATCACGGGCTGACGAATCCTTGCGGACGGAAGACCGGTGCTCTTTTTGGCCAATTAGCCTTTTCAGGATATTACCCAGCCTGGAACATCGTCTATCCTGTATCACGGAGTTGAACATAGTTGAACAAAAAAGTTGCACCTTTAGAGATATACTCGTTGATAGCTAGACAAAAATAATGAAGAGTGACAAAATGTGAAAATAATAATTCGTGTGGAGCATTATTTTAGATATCGTGGTAGTCCTGAGTCCATTTTCGTGAAGATATTTTCAGTCTCGTTTAGATTATTTAAACAGACAATATTTTTTGGGCCAAGGCTTTTCTTCCTTTGAGGCAATTTATTTTATTTATTCATTCATTCTTTACTATACATTGATCACAATATATACAATATTATAAAAAAAATGCATTCAAATTAGGTGTGATCAATATACAGAGGTCGGTTGCCCAATAAGAGACTCTTATGACTTGTATTATGAGATAGCTGAAGTCCAGTATCCGATCAAAGTGTCTTACCTCTTGCACACTGATGCCCTCTCTGTATATCTCAAGATTTTAAAATCCGCCAAAAGAAATTTTATTATTTTATAAGTAAATGCCTTAATATTACGTGTTATATTCTAAAAATATTGTACTTGGCACAAATCGTCCCACAAGGGACGGGCTGCCGTAATCTTATAAATAATAATAATAATA
Source organism: Athripsodes cinereus (assembly GCA_947579605.1). Taxonomy (NCBI): domain Eukaryota; kingdom Metazoa; phylum Arthropoda; class Insecta; order Trichoptera; family Leptoceridae; genus Athripsodes; species Athripsodes cinereus. The sequence continues at coordinate 17,083,361 of OX388325.1, read as the reverse complement.
TACAGAGGGCGAGTTTATCACACCTCTTTTTGATTTTTTAAATTTGAATTTTAAATTTTTATTACTACATGATTCATCCTTTTTCCAAGAGAAGTCTCAGAGTTTTCATCAGAATCTGAATGTTCTGAATATGGGACTAACGAGATGTTGACTCTTATGCTGCCCTTCTCTGTTGCAATATTATGATCAATAGCATTAGCCTGTGCATCTAACAATATCCCTTGTGTCGCATTATTATCTAAACTATTATCATCAGTGGGTATTTATATTTTGGATTTCTGCAAGATTACCACTATCAAGTAATATGATGGGCCAATTCCATTATAAAAATTCGAATTGTCTTTGATAAATTTGTAGAAAATCATGATTTCTGGGATTTGTTTCACTCATACGATTTTCTTCACTCCTTCAATTTTCAGTTACTAATTTAACCATAGTCTTTAGTCTGCTATTCATCTATAAAATGATGAGTAAACATTTCACTTTTGCCTGACGATGAGAGCGGAAGCTCTTGAAAGCCGGCTCGCAAAATAAATAATGTCAATAGTGGAATAACTATATATCGTGTTTCATTTTAAAAATTATTAATATGTACTTCCACCAAGAACCGTCGGTCGAGAAATTAAACTTATGATAGGTAGGTAATGTATGTAGATACACGTTCAGTTCTTCGGATTTTGAGCTTATTTAAAAATAATCATGATTCAACAAATCCTAATATATCAAAAAATAAAGTCGTTTATTTAAGTATTAAAACCTAGATTTTTTATTTGACTAAAAAATAATAACACAATATGTGTTAAAAAACAATACAATATTAGTAAATCAGCTTCAAAATTTGTGCGCAAATATATCCAGTAATAATTAAATTCCACGTAGTAACTCCTGCAAAAGTTGCATTATTTAAAATGTGAGTACCTTACATATTAACTACATCACATAAGGAGCAAATGATAAAAAAAAACTTTAAAAAATTTAAGAAAATAAAGCTGATACTTATGGTCACAGTTATCTAACATTTTTTTACAGGATAAGATATCCAAAACCACTTTTTTGTAAAATATTCCTAATACACAACCTATCTCTCGCAAGTCTCCATACAGAATGGTGGAGTTACCCAATTTGCAGCGTTGTAAATACTAACATTGGAGTTACCCAATTTTCTTGAGGTGTTTTTTAGGGCATTTGTAATAAAGTTGGATTCTTCAAATTTACCTAGCATGTGTGTTGAAATACAGTCAACATTATGGCATCATTAAGTCATTTTGTCAAAAAATGGAGTTACCCAATCTGCGAATTAAGGTATCGAAATTTAATTTCACCTCAGATTCATGGCGATGTATGGGATGCCTGGTGTTTTGGGAGCCGTAGATGGAACTCATATTGCCATTGTGTCTCCACCAAAGAACCATCCAACACATCCAGGAATCCGTTTTTTTAATAGGAAAGGATACTATAGCATTAACTGCCAAATGGTACTATTTATTTTTGAAATTATTTTATTTGGAAATATAATAACTACAAAGAACAAATATTTATAACATAAGGAATGACTATTTTATAACACCAAGTTATGATATTTCACATATATACCAGTACTAAGGTAACGTTTGTGTGTTTGTAGGTTTGCGACTCAAATATGAAAATAATTAATGTCAATGCAAATCATCCGGGATCTACTCATGATGCCGCAATATTTCAGCTATCACAGCTCAATAGTACATTAAGATTAAGCTACTTAAGAGGATGCGAAGAATGGTTGTTGGGTATGTAACTTTTTTACTAATTTGTTAAATCTGCAACGATGCCAGTCCTGACAGATGAATTTTGTTTTTGTGATGGATGGTAATAATATTTAAAATAAATAAATTTGGTATGAAAGAATAACAATTAATATTTTCTGTGGATGGCCAAGCAGCATAACATTCACACCAGATATTTGAAGTAATGTTTCTCCAGAACAATGCAGTTAAGGGGAGTATTTTAGGTCTACCATTATACATAAATATCAATTATTGTACATGGTGACTATAATATTTCAATTTAATTTCAGGTGACTCTGGCTACACTCAACTTCCATGGGTTATAACACCCGTGGATCACCCCGAGAGTGAAGCAGAGCAGCGGTATAACCGTGCCCACATCCAAACGAGAGCTGTGATAGAAAAATGTTTCGGTGTCATGAAGAATAGATTCCGATGTACCCTGAAGCATAGAGTTTTGCATTACAGTCCAAAAATGTCAGCACAAATAATATACACCGTTGCAATCTTGCATAATATTGCCCTAAGTCAAAATGATCCGATGCCAGAAGAACCAAGTATGTCATTTTTATTATTTTATTTTACAATCTTACCGAAACAAACAGTTATAACCTAACATGTTAACAATTAATACAATAATATATATCTTCCATGTTGATACAATAATAATTTATTATTCTTTCTACATTTATGTTTATTTTGATCATTACAGTGGAAGATACACTTGAAACAGTGACTAATAGAAGTAATGATGAGGATAATTTTTTTTACGCTGCCAGAAATGTAAGAGATAGGATTATAACCAGATACTTTTCCTAATATCACCAGCATCATGTCCTGGATTGGCCATAACATCAGGCATCCAGGCCAGGGCTCAAAGAGATAACACAATCTAGCATTACGTTTTCTTGTCGTTATCGTTCGAATATAGACGATGTTGCGAGAAGTGTCAATTTTTGTCTTCAGTGAATTTGAATCTTCAGTGGTCTCAATAGAAGCCTGTACCGAGATTGGGAACTGAAAAAAAAAGTACAAGCCTAAATAAGCTTATTTCATATAAAATTTAAAAAACAACACTATTTGATGGTCACGATCCTCAGGATTGAGGGACCGACAGAGATGATGATGATGAAACAGTGATTAATCTTTTGATTTTGTAAATAAAATTGTTTTTCAGTGTGAATACAAATACCCTTCAATAATTTTCTAGTAGGTAGTTTGTAAAAAAACAAGTATGTCATAATATTGTTATGGCCTACCTTCATACCTTCTTTTTAATTTTTATTGTGTACTTTGACTATCATACCTATTATTATTATTTGTTTTATATTATTAGGTACTTGCTAGATTATACTATTTTGCTATGTACTCATTGCTAATGCATTTGTAGAGGTAATTTTGTATTTTCACTATTTGTTGTTTTTATTGTATTTTTTTCACATAAAAGGCTTATAAATAAATAGTATTTGTTTTTACCCCTGCCTCTTGGAGATTGAGGCCAAATACGGCTTCTCTCCCTTCTATGTCTAAAATTTTCTCCTCCAGAGGCGTCAAAGTTTCTGGGGTCCCCTCCCCGCCACCAGTAGTCTCTAAAGACTGGCGCAGCCTCCTGGCCTTTGCCTTGGCCTTACGGGCAGCTATTTTATAAACCTGCAATTATTATAAAATATATAAAGGTACCTGTTTGAAAACTTTAAAATAGAAAGCAGGTTCAAAATACTAACTTCCTTCCACTCTGAAATTGATTTTACCGGGCCACGTGTGTTTACAAGCTCCACTACATTCTCCCACATTTGTGTGATTACTGGATCTCTACTGTTTCCTGTAAAGTACATCAAAATAATGCAACAAATATTTTATGAAATTGCATATTAAAAAACAATAAGAGATGGCTTGACGATGCTGTCCAAATCACGAGTAAAAACTGGGTTACAGTGGCACAAAACAGATGATGATCTTGAATGACTTGTTTCTTTGGCGTCGTTTTATGATGCTTCCACAATCTCAAGGGCGTTTTTTGTTTTGCTTCTTAATCCGGCGATCTTACTCTGAAACATCTCTTTCACTTGGTGCGTTGATGTTTTAACTTAAATAACTTACCATTCACCATTTCTTTCTTCAGATATATTTGGTGGATGAGTAATGCCATTTGCGGCTTTAGGGCCCTGGCAGCTCTAGGCATTTTAAATAAATCACAGAACAAACGAGACGTAACGAAGTAACTAAATACGACATGTCAAAAATTTAGCGGCAAAACTGACATTTCATGCTTTACAACTATTAAATTGTTGCCAGAAATCTAAATTAGGACATGAAAATACTCAAAATATTTTTTTATTGCGGCATCACCGACTAGTATTATTCGTGTCCTTGCCAGTTATCGAGTTTATAGTTGTTTATAGTTCGAAACTAATACAGAATACGAATTTGTACTATAATGACTAATATTAGTTAACGATTATTAGTTAATTTAGTTAGTTCATCAAGATTCAGAATTGGCCCTATTATGTGCTGTTGTGTTAAAAAAAAAAATTTAAAAAATAAGATACGCCAACTGGAACGTCAGAACAGTAAGCTGGACAACCTAAAAGAAGAGATGAAGAAAATGAAATTAAGCGCGCTAGGAATCTCCGAAATGAGATGGTCTAATCCTGGAGACATGTGGACGGGAAACTTTCGACTGATCCACAGCGGTAGTATAGAGGGGAAACCGGGGCAAGGGGGGGTAGGAATCATGTTAAATAAGGATTTGGGGAGGAGAGTAAAGGGGTATGTACAGTATGGAGGTAGAATTATTTTAGTCAAGTTAGACACCAGACCCGTAGATACAATTCTCATTCAGGTTTAAATGCCGACATCTAGCCATAGCGACCAAGAAATTGAGAGTATATACGAAAACATCCAGAAACTGCTAGATGACAAAAAAACTGAGGAAAATGTGATTGTAATGGGAGACTGGAACGCAGTAGTTGGGGAAGAAAGGGAAAGATCAGTCGTGGTAGCGTATGGGCTGGGCATTCGAAACGATAGAGGCAACCGTCTCATTAAATTTTGTGCCAAAAATAAAATGGTTATAGCAAACACGTGGTTCCAACACCACTATATTTATTTATTTATTTATAATAATACATACGGCTTACGCCTTTAATACATAGTTATAAACAACAATTGTACAACACCACCATCGTATCAAATTAAAATCAAAACAAAAACAAAATATACTGCATCACTTCAAATTATAAAAATAAAATTTAAACACATTGTGTCACATAAACCACATAATAAAATTACAACATATCAACAGCATCATGTCTATTCTATTCTATTCTTCTCAAGGCCATCCACTCGTTTGCGAGTGATTTAGGCCAACATGGAACAACGAGTTTTTAACAATGATATATATGAGGTGATTCACAGCAAAATGAACCTTATAAACAATAATGAGGTGATTCACAGCAAAATGAACCTTAATATAAAGACGGGGTAGTAAATAATAATGACAATACTTCATTCGATGCATCGCACAGCTGTTGTTTACAAAAATACACAGCTACCTATTATAACTAATTATACCTATTCCAATTCAATAACAAGGTGACTCGAATAGTTAAATATTTTTATTATTTACTTTGAGGAATTTCGTCATACATTTATATACCTCTATTGAGTTCAATGATAGTAAAAATTGGACATTGAGGGGGTGTGTAATGCATTCCTCCACGAGATTATCCAGGAATTCTGATCTGTCATATTTGGGGCACTCGAAAAATACGTGGTCCAGAGATTCCTCATTGGTACCACATTCGCACACAGGGGAGGGGAAAACTCCAATCCTTGCTAAGTGGGTGGCAACCAAACAATGTCCGATTCGCATTCTGGAAATGAGGGAAATGTCCAATTTTGATTGTCGTTCAATTTCAAACCACGGACGACATGGAATCTTTTTTTGTATGTTTTTATAGAACATTCCGGTTGCTGATATTTGCCAATAACTGTGCCACTCCGACCTTATGAGATTCATGATGGTGGGTAAGAAATCGTCCGTGGGTTGGGAAAATGCGTTAGGCAAGCACCCGCCTGTGCAGGCCAATTTTGCCAGGCGGTCAACGGCTTCGTTTCCGGATATTCCAATATGAGACGGGATCCAACAGAATACAATATCATATCCCATGCATGAGGCATAGAATGCAAGATGTCGGATTTCAAATACTATACTGTTGCTACACTTTTTCGCATTAGATTTAAGGTTTTGAAGAAGTGAAAGTGAGTCAGTGTATATTACTGAAAATCTTATTTTTAGATGGATGATTTTTAGCAGTGCCTCTTTCATTGCTATGCATTCTGCGGTAAATACTGAAGAGAGGATGGGAATTTTGAAAATCCCTTCCAAATGAAGTGATGGAATATAAAAAGCAGAGCCACAACCTTGGGAACACTTGGATCCGTCAGTGAATATAGCCACGTGATTTGGCCATCTCTCTTCAGTAGTCGACATGAATATTTGGTTATTGCTATTATGGTTTTGAGATGAATATGATTTGAAAATGCCTATTGACTCCTCAATCTGAAGAGGAAAAGATAGAGCTTTGAAAGGGGTCGTGAATAGAGGTAATTTTTCTCTGGGGTATATTGGAATATCTGACACAAGTGAATGAAAACAAGAGGCAAGCAACGGTGGAACCTTTCTGTAAGTAGTTTCCTCACCGCAGACCTTATTGGCCAAAGCGCTTAAACTCAGAATAAGTGGGTTATCCACGTATTCGATTCTCTTCATAATGAACTTACATGCCAGGAATTTTCGTCGTAGGAATAATGGCATCTCGCCCACTTCCACCTGCAGAGAGACTATTGGAGACGATCTCATTGCCCCCAATATAAGGCGCAAACACTGTGACTGAATCTTATCTAATTTGTAAGCTTGATATTTTGGTAAAGGATCCAAAAGATAGCTGCCATAGTCCAAATGACTTCGAATCAGAGAGGAGTATAACATCTTCAGCGTGGAGGGGTGTGCGCCCCACCAAACCCGCGAAACCGCACGAAGGATATTCAAGTTTTTTTCACATTTGCTCACAATAAGGTCTATGTGGATGTTCCATGACAACTTTCTTTGTAAATTCATCCCCAAGAATTTGACAGAATCCACACTAGGAATCTGAGTTCCCTTAAACAAAACATCAACGTTGGGAGGATTCCGTTTTTTGGAGAAAACAACTACCTTACTTTTATCCGGAGCGAGATCAAGACTATTGTCAGAAAGCCATGTGCTCAAGCCCTTCATTACCTGACTCAACTGATCAGCTCCGACTTTAATGTCTTTATGATGCACATATATAACTAAGTCATCGGCATATTGCAATAATTTACAATCGTTTGGGAGGAGGCCATGAATGTCATATGAATATAATTATGTTAAATAATAAAGGGCTCAGCACTGAACCCTGGGGCAAGCCTTTGAAAACCGTTCTACGTACCTGACCGTCTGGAGTGTCGATCACAATCTCTCTTTGGGTTAACATGTCGAATATCAAGCTAGTAAGAGAATTTGGGACTCCTATATTACTTAATTTTCGTTTTAAAGTATTAATATCGACATTGTCATAGGCGCTGGATATATCTGCAAAGCACGCAACTGTGCTCTTCTGTTCCAATTGAGCAAGCTGAATATCAGTCACCAGGATACTTACGTTGTCGAGACAAGATTTTTCTTTCCTAAATCCGAGTTGATGAGGGGGGAGGAGACACCTATTTTCCACAAACCACTCCAGACGCACCTTCACCATGAGCTCAAGGATTTTGAGTAAACAACATGACAATGCTATGGGTCTTTATGAAGATGCTAGAGAAGGGTTCTTGCCATTTTTCAAAATAGGGACGACCAATTGTTTTTTCCATGCCAGAGGAATTATGGATAAATTAAGAGCCAAATTGTAGATGGATAAAATTGTGGATAAAACTGGGGCAGGACAGTGTTTTATCATGGAGTAGTTAATAAAATCCACTCCAGGGGCAGAGTCAGAGATGCAACTTTTTACCGCTGATAGAAGTTCATTGAATGTAAATTTTTCTGCCAACCAACTTGCCGTTGGATCCTCTGTATTTAATGAAAGAGGCTCTATTTGGTTAGCAACAAAAGGTGGGGCAAGTCGATCCAGGAAATCTTCTATGCATTCTCCTATTTGGGAAGATTTATTTGGTTGAGAGAATGAACCCCTAAATCGGCGAATCATGCTCCAAACCTCCGAGGTAGCAGTTTCTGGTGACAATGAGGAACAAAAATTTCGCCATCCCTGTCTCTTCTTACGTTGCAAGATTCGCTTTGCCAAAGCTTGCAATCTCTTAACCTCCAAGTAATTTCCAAGCGACATATCCCTTCTATACTTTCGCATTGCGTTTTTTCGATCTTGCACTGCGGCACTACACTCTGGGTCCCACCATGGGGGAGACTCTTTTAGATTGCGAGATAATGATGCACGCGGGATTGACGAATTAGCCGCAGATATTATATGTTCGATTAAGGTTGATGTCATAGTATCAATATCCGAAGGAACTTGTTCACGCAGAATAGATGTCTCAAGAGAAGTTCTAAAGCTCTCCCAATCAGCCCGCCCAGTGTTAAAACAATTTCGACGATTTTTTTTGATATTAATATTAAACTTAACGTTTACTGCTACTTTAATTGGGAAATGATCACTGGAGTAAGGATCTTCCAGAACATGCCATACTATAGATGGCGCTAGGTCAGCAGTGCAAATGGTGAGATCCACGGCACTAGAATTTTGTGTGGGAGGAGAAAAGCGAGTAGGGGATCCGTCGTTGAGGATACAAAGCGTATTACTATCTATAAAATCAAGAATAGCTTTCCCACACGAATCTGTGGAGTGGCAACCCCATGAAGTGGAATGTGCATTAAAGTCTCCCAAGAGTATAAAAGATTTTGAGATTTTGTGTAGCAAATTATTGAAATATGTAAGGTCAAATGGAGTCTTAGGGGCAGCGCCGGATCTACCATAGGTTCAAATGGTTCGGCCCACCAGGGCGCATAAAGTAAAAGGCGCTACGTAGATTAACTCTAGTTTTAGTTGTAACCAGAGATTTTATAAATAAATAATATAAAAAGTACTTCCGCTTGCATACAAAGTTACACATATCACAAAATGTATCGGTTTTATAAGAGAACATATTTTTGAAATTCCCGCGAAAAGTTACACGCTCTAATGCCTAATCATTATCGACTTATAATATACACATTTGAGTTCAAAGAATTTTGAATGTTACGTACTCTAACTTTTCCATACATAATAAAGGTCCAAATCTTTTATCTCCGTTTTTTTACTAGCTCCTACAACCGAGTAATAAAATGAAATATGTAATAATAAATATTGTTCATAATTCACTCGATTGCGGGTGCATTGCCGTAAAATGAAATAAGAAGAAGAATAATAAATATTGTTCCTTGCGTCTCACTAGGCCACTAATACTTCCTCAACGCTTCCACATAGATTCTCACTAATACATACAACGCGCCTTTTAAACATTTCGCTGTCTTATACAACCAAGTAATACTATAGAATGAAATAATAATAATTACCTACTGAACCAGCGCTCGTCCAATACAACCAAGCGCGCCCTACATAGATTCTCACTAATACATTCAAAAGGGGCGCTATGATTTTTCAAATAAAAACCAGAAATATAAATATTACCTAGCGTAAATAATCTGTGGTTTGGTTGATTATGAATAAACATTACTTAGTCTAAGGAGCGCTCATCGGATCGACTCAACCTAGTGAATTAGTGATGTATAACATCACTGGATGTTCGTCAGAACACGAATTACCTTCGTATTTAGACAAGATGCACCGAAGTGTATACGAATGTACCCGAATGAAATGTATGAAATTCGCTTCGTAGTCGCAACGCAATAGGTACGTATGCTTTAATATGCGTAGATTATAAATTATAATATCGTAGTGATAGTACTAAGATAATTATTAAAAATATTGCAACCATTAGGTATGTTATTATGGGCATATATTACAATATTGATTAAAATAGTTATTTTATTTATTTACATATAAACGGCTGTATCAGCCTTTACAAATAAAAGGAACAGTCAAGAGATTTAAAACCTAATGTGTCTATATTCGAGGTTATGTGTGTGGTAGTAGTTTTCTTCAACTTTTTTTTTTAAATTTTTATATGAAATACCTGAATATGTAGGTAGCTATATTTACTTCCATACGAGTACATCGCAAGTAAGTAAGTACTGAAATAATAGTATAATATTTGATTTTGTTGTTGTTTTTCATCATATTTAACAATGTCTTGTATTTGAGGGAATTTTTTTAATATCAAAATACTAAATATGTTTCACCTAAGTATATCAATAAACATAGTGTTAGGTCGATACATAACTTTTATAAGATACTAATTACATATTGTAAAAGTGGCAAATAAGAAATGTAACTACTTATTTTTTGCGTGTTATACAGTTTTGCTAAGATATGAAAATATTTTTTGCAAAAAAGTTTGGGGGGGGGGGCGCAGTATATATATTTGAACCAAGCGCAAAATGCGGTTGATCCGGCGCTGCTTAGGGGGTAGATAAACAGAGACAAAAGATGTTCCAGAAATGTCCACAGCAACAATTTGGAAATCTGCACGTTTGGGCAATGGGATTCGGATATAGGGGATATCAGACTTTATAAACAAAGCTGCACCCCCTTTTCCGTCTAAACGATCATCACGAACAGACATGTATCCGGGCAGATTAAAAAGGGATTCTGGATGTAACCATGTTTCAGAAATGGCTGCGACGGAAATGTTAATTTTTTTTATGAGTGATATTGCTTCGCTTCTGTTTGAAACGATACTTCGGCTGTTCCATTGGATAATATTGAGCTTTGAAAAACTAGCTTTTGTCTTGTTGGTCACCATTATGATTTTTATGAAAAGAAGTGAGTATTGAAGGAAGTGAGGCAGCGATGGACGGTAAAGAATTGGGTTGTGACATTAGTTGAAAGAATAATTGCATAAAACAATTCAAAATAGTTTGGAGGTCAGAAGTTGAGGGTTTTGGATTGTCTGGGGTGGAATTGCCACTTAAGGCACATCCGTCTACAGGATTCGAAACTTGGCCATTTTTGTAGAATAGGAGGTTTTCGTGTTCAGTGTTAATTGGTTTGTTGTGAATGGGTTGGTGGTGATTTTTCGTTGTTTTTGAAATTTTAGTGACAGTAAATGATTGAGTAGGGGAAGATTGAGGAGCAGATGCAACTTTTTCTGCAAAACTGGATATTGCAGGAAGATGACGAGTAGATGCTTCTTTGTAGGAAATATTGTCCATAGCCATTGAGTGCTTAATATTTTTTTGGCGGGTGAGTTCTCGGCAGGATAGACTAGATGCATTATGTGAGCCATTGCAATTGACACATTTAGCCAACGTAGAAGTGCATTCCTCTCCGAAATGGGCTTCTCCACATTTGAAACAACGGGGATTTGATCTACATTGTGTCTTTTGGTGACCAAATCGGCAGCACCCAAAACACAAGACGGTTGGAAATACATATTGCTCTGTTTTCATTGAGACATGATAGAGGTAACTTCTGACCCTCAAAGGTCAGTACGACCGACCTTGAAGGACGCCATTCTACTGTTCCTGAAGAAGAATCCTTGAAATTAAGGCGACGCGCCTTTATTACTTTGCCATAGCCGTAAGGCACCTCCGTAGCTTCCACTATCTCTTCAATTGAGATGTCGGTAGAAACACCTCTTACTATACCCATTTTGTGGAGCTTAAAAGATGGGATATAACATTTCAGGTTATTTGCTGATACGAAATTAGAAGTAAAGAAGTCGTTTGCTGCAAGAGCCGATTTAAATGTAAGAGAAATTTTATTTCTCGCCTCTATCTTAACTCCACCTGTCGCTATGTTTTTTATTCCCGAATTGCATAATAATTTCCCGAATGCCATTGGATCCATATGTTTACTTGGATCCTGATTTTGTACAAATATTAAATATGGGCCATGGGCCTCCACACTATACAGCTCCAATGGCCTCTCCGTAACACCACTTGGAGAAAAAGGCATCTTCGAAGGGTGAGCGCTCGTAAGCTCGCTAGGCGATCTTGATCTTTTTCTTAAATCAGGAGGCTCCGAAGGAGCCTCCATCTTGATATGTAAAGAAGCTAATACGTGTAGATCTAATACAGTATTTTAAAAAGAAAAATAAATGGTAAGAAAAATAATAAAAGAAAAAAAAAACTTATCGACCGCCCCTCTCCGCTCCCCAGAAGCAGCAACAAAACAAAAAATAATTCTGAACAAAAATAACAGCACTGTAAGCACGCTATAACAAAAAACACGACTGCCCGCAACAAGAAGCCAGCAACGAATTCCAACAGCATCATGTCAAATCATAAAAAAAAAAAAAAAAAAAAAAAAAAAAAACTGTATCATATCTAACTATAAAATAAAGTTACAATACACTGCATCACATCGAATTTCAAAATAAAAATAAAACACACTGTCATGTCAAATTATAGAATAAAATTACAGCACATTCATCATGTCAAATCATAAAATAAAAATAAAACATATTGAATCATATTTATTATTTATTTATTTATTTTATTCTTCACTGTACATTGTTTACAATAATACAAATTAACATAGAAAATATAATTTATACAATTCAATGCACAGAGGGCGAGTTTATCGCTAAAATGCGATGTCTTCCAACTAACCCGAATATCAAACCATAAAGTAAATTTACAGCACACCACATAAAATTATAAAATAAAAAAAATAAAAATACAACGTATAATATCAAATTATAAAATAAAATTATAACATACTACATCATATCAAATCATAAAATAAAAACAAAACACATTGCATCATATAAAATTACAAATTAAAACCAAAACATATCGTATCATGTCAAATATAGACATCGATATCCGTGGAAATCTCCCGGAGACAGATTCCGGTCGCAGATTGACTACATTTTAACGCGGCAACGGTATAGAAACCAAATTAAAGATTGCAGGAGCTATGCAGGCCCGGACATTGATAGCGACCACAATATGGTTGTGGCGGAAACCATACTGAAATTCAAAAAGCTCAAGAAGAGAACCACAAAAAGATAGGACTTAAAGCTACTCAAAACAAAATAAGTAAAAGAGAAGTACGACGAAAAAACTAAGGTATGCGATTTTGAGAGCAATGAAAGTGTAAACAGAGTATGGAAGAAAATCAAAGAGAAAATAACCACAGCGGCTGACGAGGTAATAGAGAAAGGAAAGCCGCAACTAGGAAAGAATGGATCACGGAAGACATCTTAAAAATGATTGAAGAAAGAAGGAGGCTAAAGAACTCTAAAACAGAAGAAGGAAAAAAGGAATATAAGATCCTAAGATATAAAATTAACAGAGAATCCAAGCTGAGAAAGGAATGTTATTTGCAAGAAAAATGCAAGAATATCAACAGAAATATAAAACAAAGGAAATACGAAACCGCATACTCTGAAGTAAAGAATTTCTTCAATGACAAAACACAACCACGATGTGCTATACAAGATAAAAACGGCAAACTGCTGTTTGAGGACGAAGTATACTGTAGAAAGTACTTATACTGTTGTCAAAGTACAACATGAAAATAAATAAAGAAAAAACAAAATGTATGGTCGTGGGAAGAGAGGAAGCGACTGCGAACATTGCCATAAATGGAGTGAGCATCAAGCAGGTAGAAGAATTCGTGTACCTGGACAGCAGAATAAACCAGGATGGACGCTCCAAATCGGAAATTGTGAGCAGAATAAATCAGGCAAGGACTGCCTTTAACAAAAAATCGAAGATATTGGAATCCTCAAATATTGATTTAAGCGTAAGGAAGAACCTTACTAAAGCCTTTGTATGGAGCATTCTGCTTTATGGTTGTGAGACGTGGACCATCAGAAAGAGTGAAAGCGGACGGTTGGCGGCCTTTGAGATGTGGTGCTACAGACGCATGCTTAAGATACATTGGTCACAATCGCGGAGGGTAAAACCGAGGGGAAAAATGGCAGAGGCCGACCAAGAGACGCGTATATGGACCAACTGAAGAGGGACATGATCTGTGGCTCATACGTAGAGCTGAAAAGACTGGCTGAGAATAGAGACGAATGGAGAAGAAAAACCAAACACGTTGCAGACCAATCCAATGGATTGTAACTTATTTATTATATATAATATCTTCCAAATTTCCGCGACTTCATATGTATCACTCTTGCGAATCACAATCACTATCGATCTCCCTACGAACAATATCTTAGTTAATCTCCGCGAATTAATTTCTCACAACAAAATCACTTTTCGCAAATACTACTCGCGGTCCGGTCTAAAATTTCACATTTTTCTCATCTCACATAGATTTATTTTGGGAGATTTTTGGTTGTTCTAAAATATATACCCGAATCAATGCTTTTCACCAGTATGAATCCTTTTATGTCTCTGCAAATGATTAGATTGATTAAAACATTTCATACAAATATTACACTCAAAAGGTTTTTCACCACTGTGAATCCTTTTATGTGTCTGCAAATGACTAGAACAAATGAATTTTTTCAAACAAATATTACACTCAAATGGCTTTTCACCACTGTGAATCCTTTTATGTTTCTGCAAAGAACCAGACTCATTGAATTTTTTCATACAAATATTACACTCAAATGGCTTTTCACCACTGTGAATCCTTTTATGTTTCTGCAAAGAACCAGACTCATTGAATTTTTTCATACAAATATCACACTCAAATGGCTTTTCACCACTGTGAATCCTTTTATGTTTCTGCAAAGAACCAGACTCATTGAATTTTTTCATACAAATATTACACTCAAATGGCTTTTCACCACTGTGAATCCTTTTATGTTTCTGCAAAGAACCAGACTCATTGAATTTTTTCATACAAATATTACACTCAAATGGCTTTTCACCACTGTGAATCCTTTTGTGTGTATGTAAACTACTAGATAAACTAAATTTTTTCATACAAATGTTACACTCAAAAGGTTTTTCACCACTGTGAATCCTTTTATGTGTCTGCAAATGACTAGAACTTATGATTTTTTTCGTACAAATATTACACTCAGAAGGGTTTTCACCACTGTGAATCCTTTTATGTTTCTGCAAAGAACCAGACTCATTGAATTTTTTCATACAAATATTACACTCAAATGGCTTTTCACCACTGTGAATCCTTTTATGTTTCTGCAAAGAACCAGACTCATTGAATTTTTTCATACAAATATTACACTCAAATGGCTTTTCACCACTGTGAATCCTTTTATGTTTCTGTAAAGAACCAGACTCTTTAAATTTTTTCATACAAATATTACACTCAAATGGCTTTTCACCACTGTGAATCCTTTTATGTCTCTGCAAATGACAAGATTGATTGAACTTTTTCATACAAATATTACACTCAAAAGGTTTTTCACCACTGTGAATCCTTTTATGTCTCTGCAAAGAACCAGACTCATTAAATTTTTTCATACAAATATTACACTCAAAAAGTTTTTCACCACTGTGAATTCTTTTATGTGTGTGCAAATTACTAGGTTGATCAATTTTTTTCACATATTTCCTGCTTATTTTCCTAGTCACACTGCGAACATTTTTGCGTCTCATTTTCTTTAAATGAGTTTGATTACTTGGACCTGGTGCATACTCTGTAAGTGTTGAAGATGTACTGGCCACTGTCACATTGTCGGCTCTCTCGCATTCAACTTTAACATCAGGTTCATGTATATCAATATCATCATACGGAACTGTATTTTCAATGTCACATCTCTTTTCATGCACAGGTTCACGTTTCACTTCGATGTTCGCCAAAAAGGTTTCAATTTCATCATCTTCCGTGACACATATTAGCATGTCACACAAGACACACTCATCCTGTCGGCAGTCTGCAATGTTATGTTCACCAGCACTGACTCCCTCCATCATGTCTTGTGATCTGAAGCTGGGCCACAATATTAGTATCACAATGCACTAATTTAATTCAAATGTATCTATATGAAGTCAATAGATTTGTGTATCTTATCTTGCAGCTTGTTCACTTGAGAAAGCTAATGGGTGCATCCAGATAGTAGGATGAAAACAACGAACGATTGGCAATCAAAGGCGACTCCGTTTCCAACTATTCGGTAGTATTTAGTATAATACAAATTCGTATGCGGATTGACACGGAACATTTGGCGAAGGTTCTGTGTGACAAAACCATAGATGCATTTCGGATCCATATTTTGATAAAGTGTTGCTTGCATAAAAAATCTACATTATGACGAAATCGGTCAATATATACTTTAGGTGTGCCGAGGTCACGGTACTGCAGCACTCTAGCGATGAATAGAATAAAAATGTCTCTCTTTCGTTTCACCTTCAGAAGGTTTTTATTTTAAAAGCTATCTTATAATTTTTTAATTATATTTCTCTATGTTCACGAGTACCAACATAACAGTAATAATAATAACAATTAAATTGAATAATTAATATTGAGAGAGAACATAGACAATAATAATTATAATATTCATTAAATGAAGAACTATTTTTTTAAACATATTTGATATTAATATAACACTGTTTTACTTTTCACTATTAATTTATTATTACTCAAGCGCTTTCGTCAAGTTAGCTTGACATTTTCAAGAGAACTAATTACAAGAAATATTTTTTTCAAACTAGATCATTTAACTATTTTTTTATTTAATACGTTTGATGAAATGTATTTTTTCGTCTTTTTAACAATTATTTTCAAATTAAATCTTTTTTAGATTATATAGCCTCAAAAACACTTGTTAGCCTGAAAGTGGAGTTATCTATTAACATACCTAGTTAACTATCTTTTAGAGAACTCGGGTTCGCGGTTTCATACACTACCAACCTACTTCGCCTTCAAAGCATAAGCATGCTGCTTGCTGTGACGGTGTCTGTGGCTTTATTTAAAATCCAGATTCTTCATTCCTTTTATATAAGAGAATTATTATAATGCATACCTGTAATATAAAAATGTAATGAAAACGATGCAATTCAAGCCGGCATATTTATTTATTTATACATCAAACATAGACTTTCGCCTTTTACGATATGTAAACGATTAACATAATTTTTAGATTTTCTTCATTACAAATTTATTGTATTCCAAATAAAATATTAAAAACAAATATTTCATTTTAATCGGTTTACTTTTAATTTTGTAACCGGGTTAGTTGGAAGACATTGCATTCTAGCGATACAAACTCGCCCTCTGTACATTAATCCAGAAGATTTCACGTCTATCGATCCGGAAGCATACGCAACACCGGAATCCGAGAGTCCATCCAAGAGCAGCGGTTGCACCTTAATGTGTCCATCATGAAAATCGATCGAGACACCTTGCCGTTCACGGCAAGCGGTACTTCGGCACTATCGAGGATTATTTGCTAAAATAACTGCTCCTGGTCGGAAACCAATGGAATCTTCCTAACCACCACGACCGCGGTTCCACTAGACATTGTAATTCGTCACCTGTGCTATCCTGCAGATTGCTTGTCAAGGGTGTTGTGTGATGATAAACCCTGTGTGGGGACCTCTCTGGATTCCCCGTATTATTTCCTGGTGATGTAAGTGATTTTTGTGCTAAATGGTGCCCACCGGGCGCCATCGTGTTGTTACAGAAGTGTCTCATAGGCCGCCTGACTTTTGTCGTTCAACGATGTTGTGCGGCGAAAACGATTCTGTGCGGGTGCTACACTGGATGCCCTTGTATAATTTCGGAGAATTGTTTTCTTTCTTTTACTGGTGTGCAGTCAGCAGTGCTCTACTAACCTTAGCACAAAAAACTGAAACAGATCGAATTGTTCAAGTTATTATCAGCTGACAGACACTCTGGGTGTAATATATGCAAGAAAAAAATACTATTTTTTGTGAAGTGTTAACTAAATAATGCGATGAACCCCAAATCATCTGGAGACGAGGCGACCGAAGCCCGCGTGGTTTTCACGCCCTGTCGGTTCCGGGAAGCAGGTTAAAGAGTTTGGTGCCTGTGGTTCAGATGCCGACATTGAGGGATCCGTGGCGAATCGTTAGGGGAATAAGTGTGCGAGACAGGCCTCTGCTGATTCGGCAGAAGATCCTGTTACTGCACCTGATGGAACGGGTATGCCTAGATCGCTTTACTTGCCTGGATCGTTTTTGGCCGTTGCTGGGACGCCACAGTTGGCTGGAGCAGTATGTATGGATGTAGAGGATTGAATGGATTTAGATGGTACTGTTTTTTATGCTGTGGTTTCAGGAATGTGCCGCTGGAGGTGCTTACCACGACGGAAAGATCGAAGAAGCGGCTATTGCAGAAGATGTGGTATACCTACTCTTCCGACACCTTTGGTGGTGTCAAGAAAGGCAAAATAATATATAAAAAATTGTTGTTGCTAAAAAGTAAGGCTCCTGTTGTGGTGATCATGCCTATTTACCAAGAAGGTGCTTCATCTAAAAAGAAGGTGCTTCATCTAAAAAGACTGAGAGAAAGGAGATTCTGGACTCAGGATTCGAATAGAACTGTTCACGTTATCATCGGCTGACAGACAATCTTAGTGTAATATTTGCATGAAAAAAATTGTGTTTTGGTGAAGTTTTAATTTAATAGCGCGATGAACCCTGAGCCACCTGGAGACGAGGCGACCGCAGCCCGCGTGTTTTTACGCCACTTCGTTCCCTTCCTCGTACGCCTCCTTCTGGGAAGCATGTTAAAGAGACTGGTGCCTGTGGTTCGGATGCCGACACTGAGGGATCTGTGATACATCGTAAGGGGAAAAAGTGTGTGAGACAGGCCTCTGCTACTTCAGCAGAAGATTCTGTTGCTGTGCCTGATGGTGTACCTAGGTCGCATTATTTGCTTGGTTCGTTGTTGGCCGTTGCGGAGAAGCCACGGTTAGCTGGAGCAGTACGTATGGATGAAGAGGACTGTATGGACTCGGATGGATCTGTGTTTTCTGTTGCGGCATCGGAGGAGCTGCCATCAACGGATGCGCCGTCAGAGGAGCTAACTTACTTAAAGATCTAAGAAGGAGCTTCGAGTGGCGGATAGTCCTACCTCAACTGCTATTGCGGATGTTGATTCCTCTGACACCTTTGGTGGTGTCAAAGAGGACAAAATTATTTATAAGAAAATTGTCGTTAGTTGCAGACTTACTTTGGACCAGAAGGTCGAGTTGAGGGGCCAGGTTGCCGAGATGGGTGACCTCCTTTCGGGGAGCCATGTACTTTCGGAAGCACGTGTAATCAATCATCTCCAATCAAGAAGGAAATAAAGGAATGGGACAGAAAATTGGAGCAGAAAGGAAAACATCAAATGATTAAACCCCATGAAACCCCGAAGTTATCAGGGATCTTTTACTAGTGTCAATGAAACGCCCTAAGGATGTTGTATCAAATATATCTATATTATTAAAAAAAAAGTTGAAATTGTTACATGCTCGGTGTATGAATGAGCTCTGCAGATAGTTGGTCGAGCAAGAAGGTTGTTTAAATGTCAATGTGGTTCTTGTTCGTCTTGTAGGGCAGTTAAAGTAAAGTCTGTTTAATAAGTCAGCAGAGTCAACAATGTCGTTCACAATTTTGTATAAAAAATTCATGTCAGCCATAGAACGTCCATTTTCTAAAGTCATTATTTTGTGATATTGAGCAGAAAGACGGTAATTGTCAAATGCAACACGACATCTGTAATTAAGAGTCCTAAGAAAATTTGTTCTGGATTTTCTCAATTCTTTCAGTGTATGTTATGTATTGAGGGTTTCAAACAACCGTGGCGGTGTACTCTAAACAGCTTCTAACATATGTACAAAAAAGTAATTTTAGCGTCCTTACTGACATGAATGGCTTGGAGACTCTCAAAATAAATCCAAATTGCCTAAAGGATCCCTTCAGTATTATGATGGCTAGTGAGGCTGCCGTCGTGCTGGGTCAGAGCAATCTAGGGCGAGGTCGTGCATCGGCTATTGATTTGGTTAGGTCTATGCAGCGAAGGGGGATTCCGTTGGTTTTTGTCCAGGAGCAATTGTTCTCGCGAGTGATCCTCGATGGAGCTGACGTGCCGCTTGCCGTGATCGGCAAGCGGCCTCGTCTCATGGCGGGTTTCTTGGTAGATACCAGTAAGGTGCAGCCGCTGCTTTTGGATGGGCTATCGGATGAGTACCGATGTTTTTTTTTTCCTTTAAAGGTCAAGAGACCTTACATCCCTTGTATCACTGCGACCATATCAGATCTATTGTGACATCCTTTTGTGTAATATCTCACTCTCAAGACCTAGGTGCGTCATGTAGCTCACTATTTATCTCGGTGTGAGAAGTCTCACTTTCTCAAAGTCCAGCAGTGGACCTCCGAGGATGTGACTTCGGTTGCGAGCGAGTGCGTCACAGTTACAGAGGATGTGGATGGGCGTTTCATTATCCTCTGAACAAAATCTGCAGATGGGGTGTCTGACAATCCAATTTTCGTCATATGCTTCCTTAGTCTGCAGTGTCCTGTCAAGGTCCTGGTTAGAATCCTTATTTGATTTTTATTAAGTTTTAGAACTTCTGTGGTGAATTTACGCGAGTACCCTGTCATCAGTTCCTTCGCGTGCTTCAACCCTATGCTGTTGGACAAAATTTCATGGCTTTGATCCATGGCCCAGTTTTTTAGGCTAAGCCTGATAGTGCTAGACGGTAATCCGCATATAGGCTCAGGACCTATTGGTAGTCTCTCAGCGCCAGTTCTAGCAAGTTCATCGGCAGCTTTGTTGCCTATGACTCCACAATGCCCCGGTACCCAAACCAGCCTTACGGCGTTATTCCCGCCCAGGTGATTTAGAACCTGTATACATTCAAAGGTTAGTTTAGATCTCACCTCTACGGAACCTAGGGCTTTAAGCGCCGCTTGGCTATCCGAAAGGATATAGATCTTTTTGTTGTGGTATGATCGGTGAAGGTTCATATGAGCACACTCCAAAATGGCGCTCATTTCTGCCTGGAAGACAGTGGCGTATTCTCCTAAGCAAACTGATTTGCTCAATTTAGGTTGGGCGCCAAAGATTCCAGACCCTGCCCGACCGTCTTTTTTGGATCCATCTGTATACCATATGATGTCGCCATCTCGAAAGGAGTAGGGATCATTTTCTCGCCAGGTCTCTCTTTCAAGTATTTCTACTGTGTAATGTTTAACAAAGCTGTAAGCCACCTTCATGGTATCTGAAGGCATATCCACGATGGGAGCTTTGTTGAGGTCTGAATATAATCCTCTCATTATGCTGGAGCACCAATTGTTCTTGCCTCCCTTTGCCGCCCGTAGCAATGCTATGCGAGCCTCTTTTTGCACATGCACGTGCAATGGGCTCAGACACAACATCGCCTCTAAGGCAGTTGTGGGTGTTGAGGACATAGCGCCCGTTGTGAGAAGACATGCAAGTCTCTGAATCTTATTCAGGACATTTATGCATGTCTTCTGCTGGGTTTTCTTGTGCCATACCACACAGCCGTAGGTGACCATTGGTCTAACCATAGCTGTATAGAGCCAGAGGGCTTGCCTCGGTTGAAGGCCCCATTTCAACCCAGCTATTCTAAAGCTCGTACCTAGAGCTATCTTTGCTTTCTTGGTGATGTGTTCCAAGTGTGGGTCCCATGTAAGCCGTTGATCCAGGATAATACCCAAATACTTAACTTCCTTGGAAAATATTATAGTCTCGCCGAAGAGAGTTGGTGCCTTAAGTCCACCCAGCATCCTTTTGTTGGTAAATGGGACTATAACAGTCTTGTTGGCGTTCACTGAAAGACCGTAGTCTTTACACCAGGTTTCTACCAATTTTAGAGCCTTTTGCATTTGGCTGGATACGGTGCTTTGGAATTTTCCTACAACCGTAATTACCAGATCATCTGCATAGCCCTGCGTGTTGAAATAAGCATTGTTTAGCTTCCATAAGAGACTGTCGATGGAGCTGACGTGCCGCTTGCCGTGATCGGCAAGCGGCCTCGTCTCATGGTGGGTTTCTTGGTAGATACCAGTAAGGTGCAGCCGCTGCTTTTGGATGGGCTATCGGATGAGTACCGATGTTGCACCTGCCTCAGAATCAATGGCCGAGAGATTTTCCTTATATTTGTTCATTTCAGGTACTCTGACAACGTGGGACCACACCTGCGGGGCCTAAGGCAAGCCCTGCTGGTGTGGTCCCACGTTGATTGATTGATGGTGACTACAATGCTCGCTCTCCTCTCTGGTATGATAGACCAGGCAGGGATCGCACTGGGAATGCAGGACCGGTGGAGAATTTTATATCTTCTGCCGGCCTTAGTCTCCTCAACGCTGCTGGTCAGCCTGCTACGTTTGCTGGGCCGATGGAGGAGTGCCATATTATGATCATACTCTATGTACAGAAGATCTGCTCGCGGATTTCTCCAATTGGAGGGTCCTTGTTGGGGAAGTTTCAAGCGACCACCGTCTGATCACCTGGTCTGCCGGAGGTTCGTTGGGAATTGAACCATATTTTGGAGTTTCAGGAACTCGAGGTTAAACTGGGATTCCTTTGGAATTTGACTGAAAGAAGAGGTGAGAAATTTTGATATATGGTTGTCTGATAGAGCTGAAGTAGCTGGGGAAAAGTTTAACTCAGCAGTCGTCTCAGCGGCGACTGTGGTGCTGGGTAGGTGCAGGCTTGGGGGACGTCATTTCACCAATTAGGTAGGTTTTTGTGACTTTTTATCTTTTAATTACTGTTGTATAAAACCCCTCAGGCTGCCCACTATGGTGCCTCCGGTATGGACAAAATTTGTGTAGTGTAGAATTCGGATAACTGGAAGTCCCCAGACTTCTGCGCTATCCGGGTGGTCGGTGGGTCTCCTTCAATGTTGTATAAAACCTGTTTGTTATACCTGGGGGTTGTCCTTGACAGGGGCTTTACCTTTCTTCCGCACGTGAGAGCGACAGCCGAAAAAGGGGGAGTGTTATTTCACATTCTACGCAGACTCGGTCGTGGTACATGGGGCCTCAGGGCGCGGATTGTGCGTACCATTTATCGGGTGACGTATGTGGCCCAGGTCACCTATGACGCCCGTGTTTGGTCGCACCGTCTTGCGGTTGGTTCTGTGTCCGCAGCGGTTTTGAGGGAACAGAGACTCCCCCTGCTCGCTGTCTCCGGTGCGTATCGAACGGCCGCTAATGATGGCCTTCCTGTCATCGCTGGTGTGTTGCTCGCTGATTTAGAAATCTTAGATGGTGTATCTAGGCGTAAGCTCAGGGCTGACGGCAATGTTGAGCATCTTGGAATATCCGTTCATGCGGAGCCTGGGACTAGAGAACTCAGTAGGGCAATCGGCATGATTCGAAAGAGAACTTTTGAAGTCTGGCAAGATAGGTGGGATCGGGGGAGAACTGCTAGACTGGTCTACAGTTTTCTTCCCGACGTATGTGAGAGAATGATGAGGCGTTTCTTTTCCCTTAATCACTATGCAGTCCAGCTTGTGACGGGCCACGGAGATCTAAAGGGCAAGTTGTATGACCTTGGCCTAGCGGAGAATCCGTGATGTGTTTGTGGGTTGGGGGCGCAGTATGCCGAGCACATCCTATGGGAGTGCTCTGTGATGAATGATGCTAGAGATGCAATGCTAGATGATATGAGTGAGAACAGTCCCAGACCAATATGGTTTGGGGAGGTCTTGCAAAGCCCAAGGAACCTAAAGGCATTTTTGGGGTTTGTGGATGTTTGGGTATCTCGTTGGGAGCTTCTGCGTCAGCCGGGTTCACCCCCGCCTGACTTGAGAGTGTCTTAGGGTCGGTTTTGCCCATTGTGGCAGTGGTGCGTATGGCTCCTACCTGTTCCCTCCCGGTCTTGTCTCCCTTGGTGGAGAGTAGGTTTGGTAGGGATGTCCATTTTGGGAGGGTTTAATGTTTCCACACCATGCTGGCGCTGGCGACTCTCGGACTCGCCCCTTTTAAACGCCTGACAGCACGTCTCTGGACACCTCACTTCGGCCTTATGTACTTACCAATTTATGTACATATATTTTATTATCATGTTTTTTCTATTTTGCTTCACGTTTTGTATTATTTTGTTTATTTTTCTTTCTTTTTTTTTTACTTATATATACCTATTGTATTATAACGATCCACCAGCGATGGTAGATGAATATGAAGATCTTGATGTCTCAGAAGGTATTATGTACTGGTGTCACGTTATATGTCGATTGTTGTGCAGGGTAGTCAGAGAAAAGAAGTCGGCGGTGATAATTAGTTTATTGTCGAACTGGTTAGCTTTGAGTACAGATTATGAATGAATATGATTCGATACAATACAATGCTTATATATGGTGAATTTGGATTATTGGTTCGTGTGCAATGCAAAGCTGGTATGCGAAAGGAATGTCGATACCTTAATTCGCAGATTGGGTAACTCCAAAATAGCTACTTTACAGGGCGGACAAAAAACTAAATATTTTTGTTATGCATATTATTATTATTATTTTCTTTATTCTAAAATATCAACATGATGTAGATACATGTTCGTAATACAATAACCATGACATAATTATGTGTATAATGGTTTTGTAGCCTTTTTTTGGAGATACCCAATTTTCTGTGATAGAATTTATAAAATAAATGCTATAATAGATGGAGTTACCCAATTTGTCTATAAGCATTGTATACTGTTTGGTCTCAGAAAAATGTTATTTTCAAAGTGTTTTATATGAAAATAAAATAAAATTGAAGTAATATGTAGGATAAATACTTCATCATCATCATCATCATCATCAGCGCTCCTCTCGGGAGCACAGGGCAGAAACCAGCCTCCTCCATTCAGAGCGACTCTGCACCAATTGCGTCACCTCGTTCTACGATATTTCCTGCGCTCTGCTGTTGTCGTTATAAGAACGGTGTATTGTGAAAGAGGGAAATCCTGGGTTGACAGAACCCTTGCGGATAGAAGGCCGGTGCTCTTTTTGTGCCAATTATTACTGAGCATTTTCAGGATATTATCCAGCCTGGAACATCGTCTATCCTGTATCACATTTTAAAAATCGTGGTAGTCCTGAGTCCATTTTCGTGAAGATATTTTCAGTCTCGTTTAGATTATTTAAGGCGAAAATACTTTTTGGGCTAAGGTTTTTCTTCCTTTGAGGCAATTTATTTATTTATTCATTCATTCTTTAGTGCACATTGATCACAATATATACAATTTTATAAAAAAAATGCATTCAAATTAGGTATGATCAATATACAGAGGGTGAGATTATCATACCTCTTTTTGATTTTTTAAATTTTTATTTTTATTACTCCATGATACATTCTTTTTCCAAGAGAAGTCGCAGAGTTTTCATCAGAATCTGAATGTTCTGAATATGGGACTAACGAGATGTTGACTCTTATGCTGTCCTCTGTTGCAATATTATGATCAATAGCATTAGCCTGTGTATCTAACAATATCCCATGTGTCGCATTATTTATTTATTTTATTTATTTATTCATCATAAACGGCGCATTGGCCATTGACAATAAAGGTTTACAAATATCGTTTACATAATAATATGACTGAGTATACATATAAAACCAAAATATAAAAACATTAACACTGTGGAAGTTAATAAAATCAAAACATATTAAAAATCCATGAGTCGATTACAAAGATGATGTACGATTAGATACCTACGCAAATATTAAAAAAATAAAAACTGTTACAAGTAGGTAAATAAAACCAATACATACACATCATTCTATTTGCTTTACAACCATTGCTGTATTTACAACAATAATCTCAATACATCATACCTTATTTTCTATCATTATCTAAATTATTATCATCAGTATGTGTTTATATTCTGGATTTCTGCAAGATTACCACTATCAAGTAATACGATGAGCCAATTCCATAATAAAAATTCGAATGGTTTTTGATAAATTTGTAGAAAATCATGATTTCTGGGATTTGTTTCACTCATACGATTTTCCTCACTCCTTCAATTTTCAGTTACTAATTTAACCATAGTCTTTAGTCTGCTATTCATCTATTAAGTGATAAGTTAACATTTTTATTTTGCCTGACGATGAGAGCGGAAGTTCTTGAAAGCCGACTCGCAAAAATAAATAATGTCAATAATGGAATAACTATATATCGTGTTTCATTTTAAAAATATTAATATGAACTTCCACCAAGAACCGTCGGTCGAGAAATTAAACTTTAAATGATAAGTAGGTAATGTATGTATGTAGATACACGTTCAGTTCTTCGGATTATGAGCTAATTTAAAAATAATCATGATTCAACAAATCCTTATATATCAAAAAATAATGTCGTTTATTTAAGTATTGAAAACCTAGATTTTTTATTTGACTAAAAAATAATAACAAAATATAGGTATTATATTTAAAAACAATACAACATTAGTAAATCAGCTTCAAAATTTGTGCGCAAACACGACCAGTAATAATTAAATTCCACGTAGTTAACTCCTGCAAAAGTTGCATTATTTAAAATGTGAGTTGCTTACATATTAACTAAATCACATAAGGAGCAAATAATAAAAAAAAAACTTTGAAAAATTGAAGAAAACAAAGCTGGTACTTATGGTTATAGTTATCTATCATTTTTTTACAGGATAATATATCCAAAACCACTTTTTTGCAAAATATCCCTAATACAGAACCTATCTCTCACAAGTCTCCATACAGAATGGTGGAGTTACCCAATTTGCAGCGTTGTAAATACTAACATTGGAGTTACCCAATTTTCTTGAAGTGTTTTTTAGGACATTTGTAATAACGTTTGATTCTTCAAATTTACCTAGCATGTGTGTTGGAATACAGTCAACATTATGGCATCATTAAGTCATTTTGTCAAAAAATGGAGTTACCCAATCTGCGAATTAAGGTATCGATGTACTTAACATATTATTTGCTGGGTCAGTGAGACAGGCTAAAATTGAATCTTAGAAATAGTGGATTACTGAGGTGGGAAATACAGACCCTTGGTCGGCAACCAGAACTGTGCTGCGTGAAGGAAGATCTGCTGAGCATTACCTTTCAAGAATTGTTCGGGGCGATGGGGAAACAATGGGTATTGATTCTACTCTAAGGGTCTTACTTGATGGTCTTAAACCCTTGGATTCATATGAGTTGGATATAGATTATCATAAACAGCTGAGAGTTCTGGCTCGTCAACCACCAATTTCATCAGATACTAATTCCCTGACGACTCCAGTTACGCATAATGAATTAGATAAAATCATTATTCGTTTGGGTCCACGCAATGCGCCTGGTCTGGACAGAATAACCGGTTCTATTGTGAAGAAGGTGTGGGAAATTTGTCCGAATATGGTTGTAACCTTGATGCAAAAATGTTTGGAGGGTGGTATATTTCCCATAGTAAGGAAGAGCGGCCTTATAAGGGTCATTCCAAAGGGTATTAATAAACCTCTTTCGGACATCAGAGCCTATAGTCCCATCACTTTATTACCAAGTTTTGGGAAAATTCTAGAAATTTTGGTGAAAAACAGATTGTCCGCAGCCTTGTCTTCTAAAAGCAGTCGCCAGTTTGGTTTTGTATGCGGGAAATCGACTGAAGATGCGGTTCTTGAAAGTTTGAATGGGAAGAACGGAAGGAAGGAGAAGTATGTTCTGGGAGTATTTTTGGACATATAAGGAGCCTTCGATAATGCTTGGTGGCCGCTGATTCTCTCAAGGTTAAAACAAAGAGAGTGCCCTGGGGATCTCTTCTCGATTATATTGGACTACTTTAATGATCGTCAGGTAACCATAGGATATGGAGGACCAACTGTGACGAGGGAGGTCACAATGGGTTGTCCGCAGGATTCAGTGCTTGGTCCATTTTTGTGGAATGCTCTTTTAAATGACCTTTTAACAATGCCTCTACCTGATTCAGCTACTATTATAGCTTACGCGGATGATGCGCTGGATCTTTTAGCTGGAAATACCAGAAGCGAAATTGAAGCGATGTTTTCGAATGTCATTGGGTATCTCAAAACAGGTTAATTTTCTCAGCAGCAAATACAGCGGCAATGTTGATGAAGTGGAACCTTAGTAGAAGCCGAAATCCGGTGTTGAAGATGGGAAATCAGTCGGTAAAGGTTGTGGAAGAGTTCAAATATATTGGTGTTCTGCTTGATCGTGGCTTTGCCTTCACTCAACATATAAAATTTGTTACGGAAAAGGCAAAATCGTTGTTTACAACCTTGAGAAGAACTTGGGGCTTTCGGCCAAAATCGTTCATGACTATATACCGTGCAACTTTCGTGCCTCAGGTGGCATATACTGCACGAGTGTGGTCGCACAGACTTTCTGTAGGATCTGTCGCTTCTTGTCTCCCTAGAGGACAAAGATATCCCCTTCTATGTGTTACAGGAGCCTATAGAATGGCGGCAAGCGATGGTCTGCCGGTTATTACCGGTGTGCTGCCTGTCGACCTTGAAGTGCGTCAATTTGCAGCAAAGCGCAGGACTTGTGCTTGGACCATTAGAGGGCAGAGAAGGCTTGAGCAGGGCTATGGGCGAAATACACGAGAGAACAATGGAGGTGTAGCTAGAGTGGTGGGACTCGGGAACAAATGGTAGACTTGTCTACAGCTTTTTCCCCGATGTCAGAGTGCGAATGAAACGCAGATTTATCATGTTGGACCATTTCCCATCGCAGCTGATTACGGGTCATGGTGATCTGAAGGCAAAGCTGTTCGAGCTTAATCTTGCTGATGAACCTTGGTGTCCGTGTGGTGGAGGTGCGCAATACGCTGATCACATTCTTTGGGACTGCGAAATCATGAAAGAAGCGAGGGATACTATGATGTGTGGCTTAACGTTGGATACTCCTCGACCTGTATGGTTTGGGGAACTAACTTTGAACCCTACACACTTCGGATGTTTCGTAAAGTTTGTTGAACTGGGAGCTACTGTGCCAGCCAGGCTCTGTACCATCAGATATTGAATGAGCAATGACTGGGACTGACATGACTCCTTTCAATTTGATAGGATCACAGGTGAAACGCCGACCCTTGGTCTGTGACTCGGACTGTGGTACAATCTAAGAGGTCTGCTGATCACTATCTTACCAGTATCTTTTCTGGCGATAATGAAACAGTGTGTATTGTCGGCTCACTCAGGGCGCTGTTGGATGGTTTGGTGCCTCTTGACTCAATGTCGAGGAACACACCGTTTCATGCAGCGCTGCGTTTCCAATCGCACTGTCCCCCCGATGAGCCAGTACCTTATCAAAATTGACGATGTGACACATCAAGAGTTGGGTGAAATCGTCAAAAAGTTGTTTGATTGTAAAACAGGTCTGGAGGTTTTGCCGAGCTGAAATTTTGAGACTCTTCAGGGCCTGTCTGAGACGGGGAGTGTTTCCGAAAGTATGGAAAAGAGGTCTGCTCAGGGTAATCCCTAAAGGTAATGACAAACCTCTCTCGGATCTCAAGGCGTACAGGCCACCCACCCTGCTACCTTCCTTTGGCAAGATTCTTGAGATATTGGTGAGGAACCGGCTTGCTGGGGCGCTTGTGCCGGGGGATCCGAAGCAGTTTGGCTTCAGCTGGGGATTATCCACAGAGCTTGTCATTGATGCATGTATGAAATGGAAGAATGAGAGTAAGGAGAAGAATATGTTGAATGTCTTCTTTGACATAGCTGGGGCCATATTGGCCAAGCTGAAGATATGGGGATGTCCCCGCTGGCTGTTTGATGTCATCAGCAGCTACTTCAGCGACAGGTCAGTGGTGATCACTCACGCAGGACACATGGTCGAACGAATCGTTGATATGGGTTGCCCGCAAGGTTCGGTCCTGTGGAATGTCCTCTTCGATGGTCTTTTGAGAATGCATCTTCCACCTGGCTGCACGATTTTCGCATATATGCTGACGATGCTCTCCTCCTGCTGTCTGGCAGCACGAGAAGGGCGATTGAGGACAAATTCAAAACCGCGATCGAGCGCATCCTGACATGGGGTAGTGTGAATATAGGCTTGTCTTCTCACTGAGCAAAACCTCCGCGATGTGGTTGAAGGGTAGGTACGCTTGGAAGGGGCCGAAACCCAGTTCTATATATATACAAAATTCATACAAATATTACACTCTAATTGTAAGTATGTCACTTTGAATTCACTCCTTTTTTGACCTTCTTTGAGCAGTTATTATTCTAAAAATATTGCCATGCACTGAGACCATAACAGCTTTTAGCCAAGGCGATCTCAGCAGGAAAATTGAAAAAAAAACAGCGAGACAGAAAAAAACAAAAGGCAACAGAATCAAAGAAGAGTCTCTATCCTGGCGAAAGAGTCATTGTTATGTTGAAAATATCGTCATGAACATTTATTTATTGTATTTAATATGGCACACAACAGATGAAAGGCATGTAAATGCAAATATATAATAAGCAAAAATAACATTCCAACAGTCTTACATCCAAACAGTGCACATTTAGCAATAAATCAAATCATTAAGCAATTTTATAATTCAGCAATAATTTAATTCATTAAGCAGTTTTATAACCTTGCAAACAGTTATTGAGTTTATATAAAGATAGCTTGTAACAAGCGGAAATTAAGATTTTACTAATTAGAAAATTATTATTTTTTCATACAAATATTACACTCTAAAGGTATGTCACTTCAAATTCACTCCTTACGACAATCAAACAAATAT
This sequence comes from Athripsodes cinereus, assembly GCA_947579605.1. Lineage (NCBI taxonomy): Eukaryota > Metazoa > Arthropoda > Insecta > Trichoptera > Leptoceridae > Athripsodes > Athripsodes cinereus. Next base: position 17,052,910 of record OX388325.1, on the reverse strand, counting down.
TGGCAACAACAGCACAACCCAAGGGCTACATTTATAATAGCGCGGGGATACCCAGCGGGGCACCTCACCGACAAGAACACAAACACTGACAGTACACAATTTACGAATTTGACCCGATTCACTATCAAATATCACAATATTGAAGAGAGACCCACCTCCACCCGGATATCTCAGGAGTTGTGAACTCCTATTTATCCGCATAATTAAACCAAATTTTGTCCTCACGGGCAGGCCTGAAGGGCCAACCGGCTAAAACCGCCATCGTGGGAATATCACAACAGTATAAAATAAGACAAAAAAAACAAAACAACGCTTGATAAAACTCAACAAAACAAATATTTTTTTCATACAAATATTGCACTTCAAGCGTTTTGTCAAAATGAATAATTGTTATGGATATCAAGCAGGCAGCAAAACTGATATGCTTGAATGAGTCCATGATGTTACTGCAATCTGTCAAGTCCATTCTTAAAAGAATTTATACTCCCAGCAACAACCAAATCTGGAGACAGCCCGTTTCAAGCATCCACAACTCTGTAACTTAAGAAGTGTTATTTTACATTTGGTATCCACTTCCACTGTACAGAATAATACTGTATTGAAGGTAATATCAGGCTATAGGCAAGTAAAATGTATGACATTTCGTTGAAACGAAATTTCATTACGAAGCATTAGAGACAGAAATTAAAATATGTGGATTCTGGGAAAATACTCTTCTATTCAGCTTAAGGCTATAGCCACGCAAGTGCTCATTCTGATTATAGGTGGAGACTTGGGGGAGTTCAGGACAGTTATAACAATCATTCAACACCTTGAATGTCTCAATAAGGTCGCCCTTCATTCTTTAAGCTTTGTCAGTCTCAAGGCCGCCAGTCGCTCCTCACAATTATGTCAAATCCTTAAGCCCCACTCCCAGTTTGGTGAACCTTCACTGAACTCTCTCTCCAGCAACGCTATATATTTCTCTAAATATGGCGACCAAATTCGGAAGTCATACCCTAACAGCGAACGGACATAAGTCTTGTACATTTTCAGAGGCACCTCTTCCCACAATATTCCTAGCACTCTGATGTCGTTGTCATAGATACAATCCATTGTAAAAGAAGGATATCCGGGCCATTGGAACCCTTGTGGACAAAATAACAGCGCTCTTTTAACTATCACTGGACATTCTCAAAATATGGCTCAACTAAGACCATCGTCTCTCCTGTATTACAGAGACTTCAGATATTTGTTGAGTGTGCTGACGCACAGTATCATCAATGATGCATGAGCACAGTATCTGAAAATGTAGTTACTTTAGTTTATATTTCCTACAATAGTATTTTGGGAGTTACTCACTCTATCTTTGCACACATTCTTTTTGTCTAACATTTGTGCGACTATCTTCGTTCACGCTCAATGATGTTTTTTCAAGACACATTTAGTTCTCAGAATAATATTCTATCTATATTTATGTCTTTAATTATACATTGATTCTCCAAATTGGATTATTATTATTACATGTTTTATGAAAAGGTTTACATTTTTGTATGCAATTAATAGTTTTAATGTGTAAGCTTATTATATTATAAATTAATTAAAAAACTAACTTTATTATACACTATTTAAAATAATATAAAAATAGTGTTTTTAAATTTTTTTTAATTCATTTAATATGGATACCTACACAAAAACTAACGAATTACATGGAAAATGAATATATTATAAAGTTAAATAAAAAACGTTTTTAAATTTTTATCTATTTATATATTATTGTTGTCCTTTTATGTTTACAATCATCAATTGTACATTGTAATTGAATTATGTCTTAAATATTGTTCAACTAATATTATAATATACCTAACACTATTATATCCATTTACAGTACTATGTATGTGGCTTCCTATATATATATATATATATATATATATTTTTTTTCCACCTGTGGCATAACATCCTACAAGGATGATGCTTCCTATATTTCTTATAATGTTACTTATTAGTTCTTCCAATATTCTCAATTGCTATTTTTCATTTTAAATATAATGACTTTGCTTGCATACTTTGTTTAAAGTCTAAATACATTTTACGTATAAATTTAGTCGAATTCATTTCAAAGAATAAAATTTAGTAAAAATAATATTCAAGAATGTTTTTTATACTTCTTAATTGGCAATGTTATTCATAACTTAATTACTAGGTTTTAAGTGTCTTCATAAGGGCATCTGTTGAGAATGACTTTGGTTTTTCAATGAGGAATCCAAGCGCACAGGACCATACAAAGAGAATACGAAAATTTCCTACGTTCAGTGAGGATTGGTGGAACAACTTTGTAGACATTTGAAAACAGATAGATTATCATCTGGAAGGTACTTCAGAGCAAAATCACATTGACAGGCGGATCTGAAACAATGAATTAATAATCATACAGAAATCGCACCTCTGCGATAAACTCTCCTTCTGTATATTGATTGTATAATTGTATTTGTTTTAAATGTATTTTTGTGTGAATTTGCTTGTAATCAATGTACAGTAAAGAATAAATAAATACATATAAAGATTAATCTATTTTGTGTATTAACATGTATTGATTAAAAAATATAGTGGGCTCACTCGTGATTGCGGTGCTGAGAAATTTATGCACACACCTACAGCATGCTCACAGTATCTCGTAACACGCATAATAAAAAATGATTTTAACATCTACTGCTGCTGTGTATCTGCCACAAGTAAATAAGTAGATAGAATTTACCCTCCTTTACACGAGACTTCTCTATAAGGAGGATGTTTAGATTCAAGTTTTTATCACACAGTCTATGTATTCTTATATCTGTATTGTTTGTTATGTTCAATAAAATAAATGAAAAAATATATATTGAACCTGGTATCAGTATCTCTCAATACAGCATTAATCGTATTCTGGAACAAGTTGGACAGATTTCAGAGTCTTAAAATTGAAATTGTTAAATTGATCTTCTATATTATCATATTTCAGTTGGTTATCCCACAATTTTTGCACTTATACCAGCACCTGAGAACAATTATACAAGATGCATAAAGCAATAAATATACTTACAATGTAGGGCATCAATAACATAATATAATAATGGCTAATTAACGAGAGATGGGAAGTGTAAAAGCGATATTGAAAGGAGAAAAGTAGCAGGCAATAGTGTAAACGGTGCAATCCGACCAATAATTGGAAATAGAAAGGTATCTAACACAGCTTGAAGGTTGGTGCAATCTGCTATCTTAGTGCCAACACCAATGTATGCAAGTGACATCGACATGACTAAGGATGAAATTGGAATAAATGCAGTAGAAATGAGATCGTTGAGAAGGATGTGTGTAAAAGTCTGAGAGATTGTGTATGTAACAGTGCTATACAAGAGGAATGTGGAATGGAAGTTGGTGTAATAACTAAGATAAATGTACATAAATAAGTTACGATGATTTGGGCATATCGAAAGAACGAATAAGGACGCACCAAAAAATATATTTGACTGAGAAGAATAGTACTCAGAGTTGTGGCTGTCTGGTAATCAAATAGCAAGATCATTATTATAATTATATTGGATGATTTATTCGGCGCCGTTTAATGGAGTATCCGTCTCAAGGGCGCGAAATACGCGCATTATATGCCAGATCTTACAAGACAGACACGTGATGTGCACGTTGAATGTGAGAGCATGCATGAGGAATTGTATGACAGTGACAGAAGTAAAAGGTGTATGCAAGGACAGGAGGAAGCAAGCTCGATCCTTTTTGCCTACCCCAAGAGGGAAGCGGTGTGATGGTATGTATGAATATTATAATAATGGCCAATTTGGGAAACATAATTTAAAAAATATTTATACCTCTTGATTCACCAATCCATGAAGGAGTCCATTCATATCAGCTGCGAATGATAGCTAAAGACTCTTGACACGTTGCCACCCTAGTGGTTACTGTAAATGAACTTCACATTGTGGGGTGTTGGGCTAAAATTATACAGATTATTGGATAACAGAAGTCTTCACACTACATAATTATAATATATTACAAAATCCAAGTTATTCTCTTATTCTAACCTCCCATATCAACTGATAACCAGGTTTAAAGGTTATCCAATCGTTTGGGAGTCTGTCGGTCAACTGAATTATCCATTCATTAATGCCATCACAATATTTCCAACAAAAGAGGTGGTCAGCAGACTAACTACATGTAATAAACATACAAAACGTCTTCTTTATGCCAGCAAAAGTTAAGATAAGAACTCTTACAGGGCACCCGAAAATTAACAGACAAGAGTGGTAGACAAATTCTTTGCCGGAAATTCCACGGGTTACTGATATAACATAAAAAAACATTCTTATAAACTAGGAGTTGAAGATGACCTACCAATTTATTCCATGGAATCTGGTAAATTCACTCTTCATGTGGTTATTCACTTAGAGGAAATATAAAATGTTAAATAAAACTGTAAATAATATAAAAATGTTTTGAGGTTACATTTTTTTGCACTGCGTGATTAAACGATATAAAACACAGTAAACTGATTACATTAATTCACTTATCACTTAGATTTACTTTATACTATAATCTATTTATTTTAAACATATATAATGCATTGACTGTTTTGTTGCCAAGATATTATAGTCTTTATATTATAAATCTACAATTCGTTGTACTTGCAATCAAACACGACTTCATTCGAAATGTCATATTACTGTATGTTGGTACTCGTGGACATAGAGAAATATAATTAAAAAATTATAAGATAGCTTTTAAAAATAAAAACCTTTTGAAGGTGAAACGAAAGAGTTACATTTTTATTCTATTCATCACTAGAGTGCTGCAGTACCGTGACCTCGGCACACCAAAAGTAAATATTGACCGAATTATAATATTGTTAGGACATTATTTAAAATTAACAATAAATAGCAATAGGCAGTTACCAAAACTAGAAATTACTGAAACTGGCTGCAAAATTTAATCGGCTGCATGTCCGATTTTTTCTTTGAATTACCAATCTATTATTTCTTTGTTATAAATAAATGACATAATAATATTAAAAAAAAAACTACATTATGAAAAGATCAAGTAATCACTAATCAGGCAAAAATGATAATTAATGACTTGATTTTTTCATAATGTAGATTTTTTATGCAAGCAACACTTTATCACAATATGGATCCGAAATGCATCTATGGTTTTGTCACACAGAACCTTCGCCAAATGTTCCGTGTCAATCCGCATACGAATTTGTATTATACTAAATACTACCGAATAGTTGGAAACGGAGTCGCCTTTGATTGCCAATCGTTCGTTGTTTTCATCCTACTATCTGGATGCACCCATTAGCTTTCTCAAGTGAACAAGCTGCAAGATAAGATACACAAATCTATTGACTTCATATAGATACATATGAATTAAATTAGTGCATTGTGATACTAATATTGTGGCCCAGCTTCAGATCACAAGACATGATGGAGGGAGTCAGTACTGGTGAACATAACTTTGCAGACTGCCGACAGGATGAGTGTGTCTTGTGTGACATGCTAATATGTGTCACGGAAGATGATGAAATTGAAACCTTTTTGGCGAACATCGAAGTGAAACGTGAACCTGTGCATGAAAAGAGATGTGACATTGAAAATACAGTTCCGTATGATGATATTGATATACATGAACCTGATATTAAAGTTGAATGCGAGAGAGCCGACAATGTGACAGTGGCCAGTACATCTTCAACGCTTACAGAGTATGCACCAGGGCCAAGTAATCAAACTCATTTAAAGAAAATAAGACACAAAAATGTTCGTAGTGTGGCTAGGAAAATAAGCAGGAAATATGTGAAGTCTTTTGAGTGTAATATTTGTATGAAAAAATTTAATTCGTCTGGTTCTTTGCAGATACATAAAAGGATTCACAGTGGTGAAAAACCTTTTGAGTGTAATATTTGTATGAAAATTTTTAATCAATCTAGTCATTTGCAGACACATAAAAGGATTCACAGTGGTGAAAAGCCATTTGAGTGTAATATTTGTATGAAAAAATTTAATGAGTCTGGTTCTTTGCAGAGACATAAAAGGATTCACAGTGGTGAAAAACCTTTTGAGTGTAATACTTGTATGAAAAAATTTACTCGTCCTTGTAATTTGCAGACACATAAAAGTATTCACAGTGGTGAAAAGCCATTTGAGTGTAATATTTGTATGAAAAAATTTAATGAGTCTGGTTCTTTGCAGAAACATAAAAGGATTCACAGTGGTGAAAAGCCATTTGAGTGTAATATTTGTATGAAAAAATTCAGTGAGTCTGGTTCTTTGCAGAAACATAAAAGGATTCACAGTGGTGAAAAGCCATTTGAGTGTAATATTTGTATGAAAACATTCAATGAGTCTGGTTCTTTGCAGAAACATAAAAGGATTCACAGTTGTGAAAAACCTTTTGAGTGCATTATTTGTATGAAAAAATTTAGTCGGTCTAGTTATTTGCAGCGCCATAAAAGGATTCACAGTGGTGAAAAACCTTTTGAGTGTAATATTTGTGTGAAACAATTTAGTGTATCTAGTAGTTTGCAGGCACACAAAAGGATTCACAGTGGTGAAAAGCCATTTGAGTGTAATATTTGTATGAAAAAATTCAATGAGTCTGGTTCTTTGCAGAAACATAAAAGGATTCACAGTGGTGAAAAACCTTTTGAGTGTAATATTTGTATGAAAATTTTTAATCAATCTATTCATTTGCAAATACATCAAAGGATTCACAGTGGTGAAAAGCCATTTGAGTGTAATATTTGTATGAAAAAATTTAATGTGTCTGGTTCTTTGCAGAGACATAAAAGGATTCACAGTGGTGAAAAACCTTTTGAGTGTAATACTTGTATGAAAAAATTTAGTCGTTCTTGTAATTTGCAGACACATAAAAGGATTCACAGTGGTGAAAAGCCATTTGAGTGTAATATTTGTATGAAAAAATTTAATGAGTCTGGTTCTTTGCAGAAACATAAAAGGATTCACAGTGGTGAAAAGCCATTTGAGTGTAATATTTGTATGAAAAAATTCAGTGAGTCTGGTTCTTTGCAGAAACATAAAAGGATTCACAGTGGTGAAAAGCCATTTGAGTGTAATATTTGTATGAAAACATTCAATGAGTCTGGTTCTTTGCAGAAACATAAAAGGATTCACAGTGGTGAAAAGCCATTTTAGTGTAATATTTGTATGAAAACATTCAATGAGTCTGGTTCTTTGCAGAAACATAAAAGGATTCACAGTGGTGAAAACCCTTTTGAGTGTAACATTTGTATGAAAAAATTTAGTTTATCTAGTAGTTTACATACACACAAAAGGATTCACAGTGGTGAAAAGCCATTTGAGTGTGATATTTGTATGAAAAAATTCAATGAGTCTGGTTCTTTGCAGAAACATAAAAGGATTCACAGTGGTGAAAAGCCATTTGAGTGTAATATTTGTATGAAAAAATTCAATGAGTCTGGTTCTTTGCAGAAACATAAAAGGATTCACAGTGGTGAAAAGCCATTTGAGTGTAATATTTGTTTGAAAAAATTCATAAGTTCTAGTCATTTGCAGACACATAAAAGGATTCACAGTGGTGAAAAACCTTTTGAGTGTAATATTTGTATGAAATGTTTTAATCAATCTAATCATTTGCAGAGACATAAAAGGATTCATACTGGTGAAAAGCATTGATTCGGGTATATATTTTAGAACAACCAAAAATCTCCCAAAATAAATCTATGTGAGATGAGAAAAATGGGAAATTTTAGACCTGACCGCGAGTAGTATTTGCGAAAAGTGATTTTGTTGTGAGAAATTAATTCGCGGAGATTAACTAAGATATTGTTCGTAAGGAGATCGATAGTGAGTGTGATTCGCAAGAGTGATACATATGAAGTCGCGGAAATTTGGAAGATATTATATATAATAAATAAGTTACAATCCATTGGATTGGTCTGCAACGTGTTTGGTTTTTCTTCTCCATTCGTCTCTATTCTCAGCCAGTCTTTTCAGCTCTACGTATGAGCCACAGATCATGTCCCTCTTCAGTTGGTCCATATACGCGTCTCTTGGTCGGCCTCTGCCATTTTTCCCCTCGGTTTTACTTTCCGCGATTGCGATGAGTAGTCCTGGGTGCCTGATGTTGTGGCCAATCCAGTTAGCTCGTTGTTGGCCGATTCTCTTAAGAAGTTGCCTTTTTTCGCCTACCCTGGTTAATACTTCTTCGTTTTCGACGTGTTTCGACCAATGGATCTTAAGCATGCGTCTGTAGCACCACATCTCAAAGGCCGCCAACCGTCCGCTTTCACTCTTTCTGATGGTCCACGTCTCACAACCATAAAGCAGAATGCTCCATACAAAGGCTTTAGTAAGGTTCTTCCTTACGCTTAAATTAATATTTGAGGATTCCAATATCTTCGATTTTTTGTTAAAGGCAGTCCTTGCCTGATTTATTCTGCTCACAATTTCCGATTTGGAGCGTCCATCCTGGTTTATTTGCTGTCCAGGTACACGAATTCTTCTACCTGCTTGATGCTCACTCCATTTTTGGCAATGTTCGCAGTTGCTTCCTCTCTTCCCACGACCATACATTTTGTTTTTTCTTTATTTATTTTCATGTTGTACTTTGACAACATTATACTTTCCATTTTTCCTAAGGCTTCGTTCAGCTCCATCTCGGAGTCTGCGAGCAGTGCTATGTCGTCAGCATATTATCTTATCATGTCGACCTTTTTCCCATTTATTTTTAGTCCTGTCCAGTTCTTCATTTCTTCTCTGAGGTCATCAATAGCTCGCTGTATATAGCAGTTAAAGAGAGCTGGCGACATTGAGCATCCCTGTCTTACACCTTGTTCGACCCTTGCTTCTGCGCAGCTCTCTCCGCTTTTAATCACAGCCATTTCGTTCTTGTATAAGCTCCAGATTGCTCTTCTGTCTTTATAACTCATTCCTATCTGGTTTAGAGTGTTAAAAAGTTGTTCCCATTCTACTTTATCGAATGCTTTTTCAAGGTCGATGAATGCTATGTGTGTGTTTTTATTAGTCGTTATTCTCTTTTCTAGAATAAGTCTGAGATTCAGGATTGCATCTCTTGTACCTGTCTCCTTGCGGAATCCAAATTGATCTTCTGTAAGTGTTTCGTTTATTTTATTTTCCGCCCTTTTCATTATAATATTGGTGAGTATCTTAGAAGGGTGTGATATCATGCTTAAGGTTCTGTGTTGTTCGCACTTTGTCGTGCCTGCTTTCTTAGTAAGCGCTCGTATCAGACATTTGGCAAAGTCCTCAGGTATCTCTTCCTGTGTCGTATATTTCGCAGACAAGCTTATGCAATGTCTCAAGCATTCCTTTTCCCGCGCATTTAAGCAGCTCTGATGGAATCAGGTCGATACCTGGTGCTTTGCCGTCTTTCAACTTTGCTAATGCAATATCAAATTCACTTCTTAAGATGTCATCTCCATTATTTTCTACGTCATATTCTGCTTGTAGTGCTTTGCTTTCCTGGAGTATGTTCTTTCCTTTGTACAGTTGTTCTAGGTATTCTTTCCATCTTTTTTCGATTAGTTCGTCCTCAAACAGCAGTTTGCCGTTTTTATCTTGTATAGCACATCGTGGTTGTGTTTTGTCATTGAAGAAATTCTTTACTTCAGAGTATGCGGTTTCGAATTTCCTTTTATATTTCTGTTGATATTCTTGCATTTTTCTTGCAAATAACATTCTCAGCTTGGACTCCCTGTTGATTTTGTTTCTCAAGATTTTATATTCCTTTTTTCCTTCTTTTGTTCTCGAGTTCTTTAGCCTCCTTCTTTCTTCAATCATTTCTAATATATCGACCGTGATCCATTCTTTCCTAGCTTGCGGCTTTCCTTTCTCTATTACCTCGTCAGCCGCTGTGGTTATTTTCTCTTTGATTTTCTTCCATACTCTGTTTACACTTTCATTGCTCTCAAAATCGCATACCTTAGTTTTTTCGTCGTACTTCTCTTTTACTTATTTTGTTTTGAGTAGCTTTAAGTCCCATCTTTTTGTGGTTCTCGAATTTCAGCTTGAGCTTTTTGAATTTCAGAATGGTTTCCGCCACAACCATATTGTGGTCGCTATCAATGTCCGGGCCTGCATAGCTCCTGCAATCTTTAATTTGGTTTCTATACCGTTGCCGCGTTAAAATGTAGTCAATCTGCGACCGGAATCTGTCTCCGGGAGATTTCCACGTATATCGATGTCTATATTTGACATGATACGATATGTTTTGGTTTTAATTTGTAATTTTATATGATGCAATGTGTTTTGTTTTTATTTTATGATTTGATATGATGTAGTATGTTATAATTTTATTTTATTTTATAATTTGATATGATACGTTGTATTTTTATTTTTTTTATTTTATAATTTTATGTGGTGTGCTGTAAATTTATTTTATGGTTTGATATTCGGGTTAGTTGGAAGACATCGCATTTTAGCGATAAACTCGCCCTCTGTGCATTGAATTGTATAAATGATATTTTCTATGTTAATTTGTATTATTGTAAACAATGTACAGTGAAGAATAAAAAAAAAAAAAAAAAAAAAAAAAAAAAATATGATTCAATATGTTTTATTTTTATTTTATGATTTGACATGATGAATGTGCTGTAATTTTATTCTATAATTTGACATGACAGTGTGTTATATTTTTATTTTGAAATTCGATGTGATGCAGTGTATTGTAACTTTATTTTATGGTTAGATATGATACTGTTTTTTTTTATGATTTGACATGATGCTGTTGATATGTTGTAATTTTATTATGTGGTTTATGTGACACAATGTGTTTAAATTTTATTTTTATAATTTGAAGTGATGCAGTATATTTTGTTTTTGTTTTGATTTTAATTTGATACGATGGTGGTGTTGTACAATTGTTGTTTATAACTATGTATTAAAGGCGTAAGCCGTATGTATTATTATAAATAAATAAATAAATATAGTGGTGTTGGAACCACGTGTTTGCTATAACCATTTTATTTTTGGCACAAAATTTAATGAGACGGTTGCCTCTATCGTTTCGAATGCCCAGCCCATACGCTACCACGACTGATCTTTCCCTTTCTTCCCCAACTACTGCGTTCCAGTCTCCCATTACAATCACATTTTCCTCAGTTTTTTTGTCATCTAGCAGTTTCTGGATGTTTTCGTATATACTCTCAATTTCTTGGTCGCTATGGCTAGATGTCGGCATTTAAACCTGAATGAGAATTGTATCTACGGGTCTGGTGTCTAACTTGACTAAAATAATTCTACCTCCATACTGTACATACCCCTTTACTCTCCTCCCCAAATCCTTATTTAACATAATTCCTACCCCCCCTTGCCCCGGTTTCCCCTCTATACTACCGCTGTGGATCAGTCGAAAGTTTCCCGTCCACATATCTCCAGGATTAGACCATCTCATTTCGGAGATTCCTAGCGCGCTTAATTTCATTTTCTTCATCTCTTCTTTTAGGTTGTCCAGCTTACTGTTCTGCATCAAAGTTCTGACGTTCCAGTTGGCGTATCTTTTTTTTTAATTTTTTTTTTTAACACAACAGCACATAATATGAAATAAAAATCATAATAACAAAAAAAAATATAAGGCCAATTACAGTGTTTATACATATATAAAACAAGAATACAACAAGAGAGAGAGGGAGAGAGAGATGAAGGAACTGTTCAAACAAAAATTAAACGAAAATCATGCTTTCATGGTCTGCGCCACGGCCCCTGCGAATTGTCCCCGCGACATAGTGAAAATATCCAGGTGGACAAATTCATAATTATATGTCTCCAAGAGCCGGTTAATAACAGAGTTTCTGGTGTAATTTGATGAAAATGTTTCGACATGAAATAAAACATTGTTTCGTGTTCGCCTTGGCAACGGCACACGAATCGAGACACTTCCACTAAGGTAAGAGGAATCAACAACACCATGCATGATATCGTACAAAAATTCATATCGAGTAAGATTCGCCGCGACTCCAGAGTTTCAATCTTAAAATGGGTTGTAGCATCCGTATAAACCTCAAATTGAACACACTGACGATAAGATAGGTGCTTCAAAAATATTTTCTGTATTCGTTCAATACGGTGTTTATGCACAGCATATTGGGGTGACCATATCTGCGATGCAAACTCTAAAAATCTTCCTTGTGTGCTGTTTTGGTTGGTTTGTTTTCTTCTCACCTCCTCTTCTCTCTTGTGTGTATTCGACATAATGACAAGATCTAGAGCAGACCCCACCCGGAGAGCCGAACGGGGGTCGAGTCGAGTTTACCTCCGGAGAATTATACAAAAGATCTCATTTTCATAATTCGTTGGTGCTTTGGGATGCTGCTAGAGCCTTTAATGTGGTAGCTTCCCTTGCATTCCACATCCTCATGCCGTTGACCTCGAATGTTCCTCCGCCTTTGAGAAGATTTTAGTTTCTCCGGGCAAGAGGGTGCCCTTTCCAACATCTTCCGTTAAGAAGGGTTGGTTGTTAGCTTATACCGACCAACAATCGGTCCCTGTGTACTACGTCGTTTCTTTTGACGATGCCCGCCTCCTAATACATGGAGGAGTAGAGCAGGAGTTTCCTTTCACAGAGTCTGAGGCTTGTTAGCATTTCTCAGTACTCTCAAGTTCTTCAAGGTCATTCAGTTTCTGAAAATCCGGCCGGCTTTGGCATCTTGTAGAGATGAAATATTATTAAATAATACGCGAAATAAACCAATAGAATGAGAGAATGTTTGAAGACAGGCAAGCCTAGCAAAAATACAATGGAAGATATTAATAATCGTGAATAAAACATAAGCGTGAATCAACGATTCGAAGTGAGGAAGTAAATAAATATATCGTCATTCAAACATTTTTTTTTATCCATACTAAATCACTTGTTAGTTAATTAGTTGTCGAAAGCTATGTTAAAATTCGACGTGATAGACTTAATATTGAGTTGGCGGATAAAATAACGAAAGAATCTGGTGGCCTGCACCACGCAAAGACTTCACTTAGAGAGAGGGCACCTGAAACTCTAAGACCACGGGAGGTACCTACATTCCAATCTTGATTCAGTTTTTTTTTTGTTATTTCGTTACTCGAGGTCGAAAGGAAAGATAAGATCTACAAACATAGAAGGCGCAGCTAATCATATTGTAAAAAAATGTGTTTTAATTTAAATGTATGTTCTATTTTATTTTGCACATCGTTACCTTATCATTGATTGATAATTATAATGGTATAATGAATAACTAATTATTGATGACCTGCATAAATAATTGTCGTGGATAGCTACCTTGTTATGGTATGACTGTAAGTTTAATTTTGATCTTGTGTATTGAATATTATTTGATAATATTTTTTATTCATTGAACAGGAGAGCATGCATGAGGAATTGTATGACAGTGACGGAAGCGAAAGATGTATGTAAGGATAGAAGGAAGTGGTGCTCGATCCTTTCTGCCTACCCCGCGAGAGAAGCGGCGTGATGGTATGTATGTATTTATGTATATTTTTTTATGAAAATTGATTGTGGATGACTGACTTTAATTATTGTTATGAGTCGGTATTTTATTGCGGTACGATTAGTGGGTTGATTTTTTTTTATTGTGTAAATAACTATCATTTGATAATATTACTTAATTATTAATTTTTAAGGAATAATTGGTGATAACAATCGCCATAAAAAGGGTTGCAATTTTTGTGAGACTTGTATAAATCTTTGTTTTATTTTTTTTACAATATTTTTATGCTTATATATTTAGAATTACATTGAATACATAATAATATTAGACATAAGAAATTTGTATAATTTTTTTGCTAATAGCTGCCTTAAATTCATTATTAGTTATTATTACTATTGTACCTACATATATTGGATGTTATTAAGGTGGAAGCTGCTAAGTAATATTACTGTTTATTTGTGTAAATAAACCATATTTGATATCCAATTTTCTAGAGTTTACACTTAGTAGAATAGTTAGCGTTCCCTATTCCATCACTTGCTTTCATATTTATTGAGTCTTCGGAGGAGGAAGAGAGAAAGGCCCCCTCGCGGTTCGAATCCGCAGAGGAAGATATCGTACGGGCTGTTTAGCTACCTCCGGCTGTTCGTAGGAGCGGAGGACTGAGGACTTATCTCCGTCAGTGTGAGCTAGCCGGGAAGAGAGGTAAGTCCCCCCCCCCCTCTGAGAGTAAAGGAGTGAACCCCGGAGGGTTGCGCTTCTGGGAGCCTGGAAACACCCGTATCAACCTTATGAGCGTAATATTTGTATGATAAAATTCAATGAGTCTGGATCTTTGCAGAAACATAAAAGAATTCACAGTGGTGAAAAACCTTTTGAGTGTAATACTTGAGTGAAAAAATTATTTAGTGATTTGATTATGTCAGCAAGGCATAAAACAACTCATAGTGGTGATAAACATTTTGAGTGTGATGTTTGTTTGAAAAGGTTTAACCGTTCCAGTAGTTTAGTAATAGTAAAAAGGATTTACAATGTTTGAGAAGTTAATTCTCTCGTGCATGGCATTAACAGTATAAGTCAAAAATAATCGATTTTTACTTTTTGATGGAATCTTGTAGTATATCTCAAACTACACATGTGTAATCGATAACAAAAGTCAAATTGTAATTATAAGACCTTAAAAACAATATGTGTATTTAATAGTATATCTTATTTATTTTCAAACTCGTATAGCATTAAAAGTATATATCGACCTATACTCTTAGTGACCAATCATTATGGTTAGTTTTCAACATTGTGAGTGGCATCAACAGTATAAGTCAACATGTACTATGAGCCGCGTGAATGTTTTTTTTTCTTACTAATTCACTTATACTGCTGGTATCACGTGTTGTCTCTCTTATTCTTTTGTTGGCTTTCTTCCTAGCCAGTAACTGCCAAGAAAAATTATAAGTTCAGGACAAAAAACACAAAATTCAAAGCTTTATCAAATGGGGCTTAAGGAATAGGACAAGGAGTTTGAAAATACTTTTGTTTCTTGAACCCAGGAGCAAGGAAGTATTTGTAGGTAACGGAACCCTATAATGTACTAGGTTGTTAATCAAAGTTGGGTAGAAGTTATTGATCGGGCATTCGAAAAAAAAATGATCAAGGTCCTCCTCCTTCAGGCGGTCGCATAGAGGAGAACCAATAACGTGGATTCGGTAGAGATGCGATCTGACAAAGCAATGAGCTGACTTCATTATACAGATCGTGGAGGTGTCAGCCTTACTCATTGAAATTTACGAAAAACAAAAGTTTCGTGGACACATTGGGTTGGATTGAGGTATACTTTCTTCCTTTGAGTTGGCTGGTCTCTGACCACTCTGCCTGCCAGCATTGGATGAGATTTCGGCCGAATATCAAAGTGTAATCGGAGGCTGAGACAGTTTCCGATGGGTTAGGGAGGTTCGTTCCCAATTTGGCCAATAGATATACTGCCTCATTGCCCGGGATCCCACAGTTCGGGATCCAACCCAGTACCACCTCTCCACCCAAAATCTGAAATTTATATAGGAGGTATCCAATATCTAAAGATAAAAGATCATCTGGTTGGGATAATGCTGGAGAGAGAACGGCCTGGAGGGAGAACGGACTGGAGAGCGTTTTGAGAGTCGCTGAGGAGAGTTTTAACCCTGTAATGGCGAATGGTCAGAGCCCTTATAGCCTCTCTAATAACAAGACATTCCGCTGAGAAGACTGACGACTCGTCTCTGTGCCTGAACATTTTACATACATACATACATACATACCATCACGCCGCTTCCCTCGCGGGGTAGGCAGAAAGGATCGAGCGCCACTTCCTTCTATCTTTGCATACATCTTTCGCTTCCGTCACTGTCATACAATTCCTCATGCATGCTCTCCTGTTCAATGTGCTCAACACGTGACCGTCCTGTAGGATTTGATTTAAATGATCTTGCCATTTAATCCTCGGACGTCCACGTCTCCGAGCACCATTCCTCTCAGACAAATATATCTTCTTAGTCATTCTGTCCTCATTCATTCTTTCCACGTGCCCAAACCATCTTAACTTATTTACATTCATCCTTGTTATTACACCAACTTTCATTCCACATTCCTTTCGTATATCAATGTTACGCACACGATCTCTCAGACTTTTACCACACATCCTTCTCAACGATCTCATTTCCACTGCATTTATGCCACTTTCATCCTTCTTTAACCATGTCCACGTCTCACTTGCATACATGAGTGTTGGCACTAAGATAGCAGAGTGCACCAACCTTTTAGCTGTGGTGGATATGTTTCTATTTGCAATTATTGGTCGGATTGCACCATTTACCTTATTGCCAGCAACTTTTCTCCTTTCAATATCGCTTTCACACTTCCCATCTCTCGTGAACAAGCTACCTAAGTACACACATTCGTCAACTTGCTCTAACACTTCGTTGAACATTTTATTAGTGTTATATTAAAAAAAGAAGCCAGCCCCTGTACGCTCTTTGTCACTTTTCGAACTGTCTGTATAGATAGGTGCCAGTAGTGCCAATCGGAATCAAAAAACGATTTTAAAATATGAGGTGCGAATATGCCATTACTGACACCCAGGTTGAGAGCAACTTTCGGTTTAAAACTTAGTGTGGGAAATGACAAAGAGTAATCAATAAAACGCAGGATTTTGACTAAAAACCTGTAACACATAAGATGTCTGCGCAGTCCAAGTGGGGGATCTGCAGCCTCCACCTGTAATGCGTTGATAGGGGAGGATTACCCATAATTAACGTAAGAGACTGAGACCGGATCCGGTCTCAACAAGTTTTCTTGGAGGTTGGGGTCATTAAAAAGGATCCAAAGTCCAAATGGCTGCAGATAAATGCTGTATAAAAGAGTCGCGGAATGGCAACCTCACCAGACCCTGGAGACGGCTCTCATGATGTTGAGGCCGGTCTGACATTTGTGGTGTATGAGTTCAATAAATAAGGTCCATCAAATACCAGTGACCAATGTGACCTCCAGGAATCTTATTTCGTTAAAAGAATTAGTCAACCGTTGGTCAAATCAAAATTTCAGGTAGACTAGACGGAGTTTTCTGGAGAATACTATGCTTTTGCACTTCTGGAAGGAAGCATTAAGGCCATGTTCCGACAACAACTCTGATTGCAAGGAAACCTGGAAGTTGTCCATGGATTTATCGGAGCAATATACGAACAAATCATCCGCAGATTTCAAAATTTGGACATCCGTAGATACTGACTGATAGACATCATGCGTGTACAAGTTGAATAGAATGGGTGAGAACACTGAGCCTTGCGGCAATCACCTGTGAATGGTCTTTCTAATAGGAGAGTGATTGCGGGTTTGGTTCACGTCCGGATAGGGTAGAAGGAATGTCCAATTGATCAAGCTTTGCACATAGTATAAAAATAATAACATTATCGAAAGCACTATTAATGTCCAAGCAAACACCTTCCAAGAGCTTTCTCCTCGATAACGAAACGTGAACATCTGTGACCAAAATAGCTACGCTGTCCAGGACTCCCATTCTCTTCCTGAAATTGGATAACCAAGATGGCTGCTTCCTGTTACCTTCTATGAATCAATCTAGTCGATTTTTCACCATGTGTTCTGTATTTTTGGCTATTGCTGAGGAGAGTGCAATTGGTCGATACGATTGGCCCTGGTTTGGGTCAGTCTCTGCTTTCAAGATTGGAATAATGATCTGAGTTTTCCTCGAGCAAGGTATATTGCCTATGAAGAAAATATTTTTAATAATGTTAAGTAAATATTCTAGAGAAACTCTTTGTCTAAGGCTTTACGTTATTCCATCGATTCCTGAGGATGTATCTGTAACGCAGTTCAGGAACAGCTTTAGTTCCTTGCCATTAAACTTTTTGTCAATTTCTCCAAGAGGAAAGTGGGAATAGGATTGAGAAATTTCATTATGTTTTGGCACTGAAGGGGGGCAAGTCTGTCTGCGAATTTAAGGATCCATTTCTCTGAGGATGGATGAAGTTTAGGAGAGCTGCAACCCTGGAAGATGGTTCCATCAGTTGGGAGACAAAATATGAAAATAGTTTCCTAAACACTCACAGTGGATAATGAGAAACCACCATGGAAACTTGCAATCTATACCATTACAAAGCGAAGTACCTATGTTTTTTAGTCTTCCAAAGAAGTGTCTGTTTTTATGAAATTGGATGATTTTTAATATTATTTTTAGAGCTAGCCTATGAAAAAGTTGCATTTAGTAGTATACGTCACAAACAAAATACCAACACAACTGACATCAACAGTATATGTAAGAATCTAACAGTATATGTCACTGAAACCAGATACCAACACAACTGACATCAACAGTATATGTAAGAATCTAATAGTATATGTCATTTTTATATCAGAATCTATGAGTACAAGTCAATTTAATCCTTTATTTAAGTTATTTTTAAACTTTTCTACATACAGTAACAAAATAATACACATTTTACATTGAAATTGTAAATTTCACGTCTTTATATCAATATTTGACTTCAGAAGCTTATTTTAAAAACTTTAAAATGCTCTCCTGTAAAATGTTGAAATTAAACTTATACTGTTAATGCCATGCACGAGAGTATCTGCATAATTTTTTTTTTTATTCGTCTGGTTCTTTGCAGATACATAAAAGGATTCACAGTGGTGAAAAACCTTTTGAGCGTAATATTTGTATGAAAAACTTATATGAGTCTGGATCTTTGCAGAAACATAAAAGGATTCACAGTGGAAAAATTGTTTAACATTTTTAATTTATGTAAAATGCAAGGGGTCATCTGTCATATATTGAGATGTTGTAATAATGTAAAACCAAATAATGATAAAATGTATGACGGGTTCACACACTACAAATTAAAAGGTATTTTGACATGTATAACAGTATCTTAGTTTATTCAAAAATCGCCCAAAATGGAAGGAAAAACTTCTTAACATAGAAGTTGGCATGTTGGTTATTCTGAAAGGGACCCAGGGTCTGCTGAACGAATGGCCAGCTGCCAGGCTAATTGAGGTATTCTCAGGAAAGGATTCTTCTCCCAAGTGTGTCTTCTGTCTTTGAATTGATGATGAAATTAGAGGACGGAAGACATACAGAAGTTGCCAACTAACACGTAGAGTCGAAGAAAGCATTAATTTTTCAATTTAATTGTATTATGTATCTTAGATCATTCTAAAGAGATGAACCTCTTGAATTAATTAAAAGTTTACCCGTAGCATCAGAGAGCTATGAAGGGGGCTCTAAAAATACTCAAGGATAGGTATGATGACATAATATACCTACATGAACCTGATATAAAAGTTGAATGCAAGGGAGCCAACAATATGACAGTGGCTGGTACATCTTCAACGCTTACAGAGTATGCACCAGGTCCAAGTAATCAAACTCATTTAAAGAAAATAAGACGCAAAAATGTTCTTAGTGTGACTAGGAAAGTAAGCAGGAAATATGTGAATTCTTTTGAGTGTAATATCTGTATAATTTTTTTTTTATTCGTCTGGTTCTTTGCAGATACATAAAAGGATTCACAGTGGTGAAAAACCTTTTGAGCGTAATATTTGTATGAAAAAATTTGAATGATATAAAAGTTGAATGCGAGAGAGCCAACAATATGACAGTGGCTGGTACATCTTCAACACTTACAGAGTATGCACCAGGACCAAGTAATCAAACTCATTTAAAGAAAATGTGAAGCAAAAATGTTCGTAGTGTGGCATGTGTAGGTAAGCAAAAAATATGTGAATTCTTTTGAGTGTAATATTTGTATAATTTTTTTTTTAATTCGTCTGGTTCTTTGCAGATACACAAAAGGATTCACAGTGGTGAAAAACCTTTTGTATGAAAAAAATCATTAGTTCTATAATGTATTTACCGAGACACTGCAATTGTCCACGTGAACAATTCTGAGAACGTTTAGTAGGTACATCCAGGCAAATTTCAATAAAAGGCCGTTTCTTCTACTCCGTATTTTTTAAATAGCTTTTAAATGACTGTATCCTTTTTATAAAGTCACTAACAATCACGCGGCTATAATTAAAAGTTTGCTTTTGAAACCTTATAAAAGGTATTTTCATTGCAATTGTGTAAATTATCTTTCCATATATATTGAAATTACCCTTTCTACTTTTCGTTAAAAAAATATTTACCAACAGATTCAAATACATTGCTTAAACGAAATACATTATCTGAAATAGCGGCTACACGGAAAAATCACCTCAATTTATATTGTACATTAGAGATATTTTTTTGTACTTCTTTTCGAATAGATATGTTTTTATTATTTGACAGTGAATATTAGACACTAGCCGTGTAACCCCATAGAGGTAATTTGGGCGCAAATCAAAAATGAGGTTTCGGCGAAGAATAAAACTTCTTGAGGTTAAAATTTTTTTCGAGAATGCGATTCGCAATGTGACAAGTGGAAAATTGGAGCAATTGTTTAAAACACGTGATTAAAGTAGAAAATTTTTTTTTTGGATGTCAGATGGAATGATGGATGATGCTTTCGACCAATTCGTGATAAATGTTGGAAACACGTCCGATTCCTCATCTCTCTGATTAATTGTTTCTTTTTTTTAATTTAGCTGAATTTTTTTTATAAATCTTTTTGTGCTAAATTCCGACATACAGTAATTCCTCAAATTTCTTTTATAAATTAAGATATATGCACTTACAAAGTAAATATATGTTATATGAAAGTAAATATATGTTATATGAAAACTGGGCCGATTTAGTCTATAAAATTTGTTATTTTTACTTTAGTTCTATTAATTATTCTATGTTATCACATTTATAATGTTTGTTCGTTTTGCTATAATTATTTTTGTGTTGACACTTTGTTAAGGTGTTTGATTAATTATTCTATGTTATTGTATTAATAATGTTTTTTGTTTTGCTATATAAGTATATATTATGTCACGTTGACATGTAAAATGTTTTAATCAATTATTTTATTATCTTTCTAAAATTATGTTCCATGTATTACTTAAATAACACTTATTTAAGAGTCCAATCAGTTACCTGAGTCTGCCCAAAAATAAGCCTCAAAAAATTTGAAATTAAATAATCAAATCATTTAGTAAATAAAAGTTTTTTATATAGGTACCTATATATAATCATAAAATTTCGATAAACGGTCCCTCATGTTTCAGTTTGTAGTAAATCTTTTTATAATTCAATAATTTTGTATAATCCAAAGGGTTGTGTATTGACACTGAAAATACATTATAATAAATTACCTATATTGAAAAAAAACAGTTAAATTTTCACATATAAAAAATCTGAAATTTTTGTCAAGTTATCTCGACATTATTGAGAGCACTACAATAAAGATAATCTTGAAACAGTATGTTTATTTTAATATTACATATTTACAATATTTTTATTATTCACACTGGGCAATTTCTATCCAGTATCTATTCTGCGAGCGGCCCATCTGATCACGTGAACATCACGCATTCCTAATGTTATTGTCGAGTGCATCGATGAAATGAATAGACCATAGTCATTTGCAGACACATAAAAGGATTCACAGTTAGGGTTGCCACCCGTACTTTATTATAAAGTATTGTACGTTATTTCAGGTAATCATACTTTATACTTTTTGAGAAAAATAAAATACGCGAAAATACTTTATTTCGCATGATTTGATTTCTTTGGGATTTTGAAAAGTTTAGTCGTAAGTATTTTTTCGAAATTTATCAATTGGTGCTGAATCGACGTCGCCACTCGCCAGCGCCACAGCCGCCACATCACTTAAGCACTTGTTTTAATTATCTTCTGAACGCTGCCAAACCTCAAATGTCAACAATGACATTGTCATTGTAACAATTTGTTTGTTTTGTGCAAAGCGGTTTGAGTGCATTACGAGCGCTCTCTGGCAAAAACGTTGTAATAATCAATTTAATACAAATTTGGTGGAAAAAATCGCTAAACTTGTTGAGTATTGCGAACATTTGGACTTGATAAAATAATTAATAATATAATAATAATAATTACCTACCAAAATTAGTTTTTTTATCTTAATAAAACTAAATAGCTGACTGACGAGATTTATTTAGGAAATCTTTGTTATATGAAAATACACATAATTTGTAAACTATAATTATATTTTTTTATTCATCTTATCAAGCATATAAATACTATGGATTTTAGCAAACTTCTTTTAATAAACAAAATATCGAGTTCCTGTGATGATTTTAGGTTTCAAAATATGAGAAATTTTATAGAAAAAAATGTTTTAAATATGGTCAAAAATATATTTTTAAACATGACCCGTGAAAAAAAAACAAAAAATACAGTTTATTACACTAATATTTTTAATAACTATCTAACTTTTAGTTATGAAAAAAAAATGTATTTGAAAAATCGTAGGATTCTCGTGCATTGTCTGCCAAACACACTTCCGATTTCGATTTTTTGAAATATGTCTTTTGATAAACGAATCATCTTTTTCTAATAACAGTCGGTAAAAGTACCCGTTACTTTTTTGAAAGAAGTATTTTGAGAAATATTCTTAAAGAAAACCGAGGAGTTTTGAAACATATCAAAATCCTATACCATTTTGAAAATTTGGCGATTGGGTAGAAATTTTAAGGTGAAGTAAATTTATAAAATTTTCCATATATGATGTAAATTGTTGTATGGCCCGGTAGAAAATCTCATTTCTGAAATTTGGCCCGGCTGCTGAAAAGGTTGGCCACCCATGCTCTACATACACCTAGAAACGTAATTCCGATAGTGAAACAGATCAAAGAGATAGTGAATGTGTTACACCGAAAATATGTTTAATTTTTTTTACTTATTTACTTGAATTTAACCTTCTGCAGCTGACGTGCCTTAAATTTCACAAATTTACTGACGTGGTAGACTATTGGACACCATTTTAACGTCATTTTTTTTGTCAAACTAGTGTTAAATACCTAATTAACTGGTATTGTCTAAAAAATATATTCATATATTATATTTCTATTCAGTTAAATGTAGAAAAGAACAACATTTTTCTATTAATAACACCATTTATTGTTTTTGGTCAAAATCAGTTCGCAAAATCAACCGACTACTAAAAAAATATTTTCAAAAACAACATAACTAAAAAATAACATCAACTTGCATTTATTATTAAAATTTACACTTAAAGTAATCATAGATAAAAATTTGAGTAAAATCTTATGGTCAAATAAAAAAATACACAGCTTTAAGTTTTTACATTTTTTCTTGACATAGTTCACATTTTGGCTGTGAGCATTGCAGGCAAATCGGCTTGAAACAATCACAACATATGTATTTGGTTTGTCTTTTTATTTTTTTGAGCAAATATGGCAAAGCTTTCGTGCACTTGTAGAAGTAGATTGTGATTTTGGAGGTGCAAGAGACAGATTTTCACCCATAACTCTGCTCACTGTTATTCGCAGTTCTCTTGGCAGTCTTTCATTATACGCTCGCGCCTTCATGTGATCTGATACTAAACTACGTGACATATTCAATAAAAAAGATACTTCTTTTCATTTAACTGTCGCTATTATCACACGCTTGATGTAAAACAATTTATAGAAGCAAGAATATATCGAGCATTTTTATGAAAGGATGAAGCTGACCAATACCCATTAAGAAGGCACTTATTACCATTGACGAATATTTTTTTGTAAATATTTTGATGTTGAATAAAGATTATTATTATATTATACGGAAGAGAGAAATAAAGGTGAAATACAGATCATCCTCATCATCACATCATCTCTATAGGTATGCACCTGCAATTCAAAGCCGGCCATCGTCATGTACGCACCTATACACCGACGCATTATACCAACAACTATACATAACATACAAATAACATAATTTTACTATGAAATAACAACATCTAAAAACGGTCTTACTGACCTGTAGCCTGGGAGACACTATGTTTTTTTTTTCAATTTTACTGACGTGGTAGATTCACAGACACATACCTTAAAACTGACGTGGTAGACTAGTAGACACCTCCTTGCTGTAGCACAGAGCCTACACTCATCTCAACCGCTCATTGCTAACTGATCCCGTCACGTTGACGAAATATTAAGGTACTAAGCGTGCCGGGATCGTAACTATAAATATATACATGTTAAGGACAATTTTGTGATATGTGGTGTCTGGTAGACTACCACCTCAGCTGCAGAAGGTTAAATATAGACTATAAAGGTGCTGTGCAATTTGTTCAGTAGAAATATTTATTTGATACAAACTGCAAAAAGCAGTGAAAACATGTTTTTTTAAACATAAAAATAAAGAAAAATAAATTGTACTTTATTTTCATACTACGTACTTTTTTTTCTTGCCTATATTGACTAATGTACTTTATCTGCAGAAAAAAAGGTGACAACCCTACCTGCAACACAAAAACCCGATATGCGCTGTCTAACAAACTGTCTCAACAAAATTTGATCCGCTGCATGTCCGATTTTTTCTTTGAATCACCTATTTAGTATTTCTTTGTTATAAATAAATGACATAATTATATTTAAAAAAAACTACATTATGAAAAGATCAAGTTAGTTATCACTAATCAGGCAAATGATGATTAATGACTGTCTTGATTTTTTCATAATGTAGATTTTTTATGCAAGCAACACTTTATCACAACTTGGATCCGAAATGCATCTATGGTTTTGTCACACAGAACCTTCGTCAAACGTTCCGTGTCAATCCGCATACGAATTTGTATAATGGGCCAGTTGCGGATTTTTTTTTTATTGATTAAAAATGTTAAACAGCACGTAAGAATCACGAATATATGCATAATTTTGTTATATTTAGCCTAGATTTGGAGAAATCAGCATTTGAAATTTGAAAAATAATATTCCCGCAAAAACGCCATCCATTACCCTCCGTCTTGTGATGACGTCAATTCATCCGAGTGTGTCTGTGGTTTTCTTTCTTGTACGGCGTTTATGTAGTTTGCTTACGTTTTTTCCGTGTTATTTTTAAATACTTAGACTCTTTTGTTTATTTATTTATTATAAGCACAAAACAGATAATACCTACTGCATATATAAAGTATAGAAAAAATGTAAATCTTTCAGAGATCAAATCTATCATCCAACACAATGCGCCACAATTAGTTTAAACAGAACAGAAATCGTCAGCTCATTATTTAAAAGAACTATTTATTTATTATCTACTATTATCGTCATAACATATTCCGGCATAGTGTTGGAACTGTCAATTCTCCATTCAGAGTTTTGTTTCGTGTTTTCCTCACATAAATTTTGGAGACCTAATGCAGTGTTTTATTATTTAAAAATGAATATTGGCTCATAGTTTATATAAGTTAGTGTTACACATTCGCTATAATTATAGTGGTTTGTAAGTGTTGAATAGACTTGAGATAAAAAATTGAAAATAGAAAACAATAGTTTAAAACTGGTATTACACATCTTTAACTGGAACAATAAAAATTTAGTTTTGTAAAGTTCAATCTGACAATTTACCAAAAGTATCTACATTAATGATGTGCGATTTTTTGTCACAAATAGAGATTTTATAGAGAATAATTTTCCATCGCATATAGTTTTCAAGATCTTCTTCTAACTGAACTCAAAACAGGGAAAAAAAACATTGATTCAATATGTCGTTCGTAATTAAACTAGAAACAAAAAAAAAGATGTCATAATAATAATAGCCATTACAGCATGGTCGAAACATAGGTATCTCTAAATTCAATATAATCTCAAATACATTATCATGTCTCCTTCGTGTTTTCCCTATCTTTTATATGATTTGACAGCATAGCATGCTACGCTGTCAAATCATATAAAAGATAGGGAAATTCTCTTATTCTGATCAAATAATTATTTTGTCAGCATAGCATACTACGGTGCATTGTTTTGGTGTGAAATAAATTTAATAGAAAGCCAGATGCAAAAGGCAAACTTATAAAACAATCCCTTATTATTACAGTAACAAGGATTGAAGAAAACACAATACAGAATAGATAGAAAAATATAAGCTCATATGTGTTGCTGCGCAAAATACTTTCAAAAAAGTATTTAAATACAAAATACAAATACTTTTGAACATTGGTGTTTCAAATATAGACTATTAAATACTTTTTCAAAACAATATTTAAATACAAAATAGGTACATATTTTTCAAATAGTTTTATTAAAATTCTTTTTACAAATATATGCTGAAATTATTCTCGCAAACAGAGCGACTAACATTGGATAAAACTTTATATTTCTTATCGTCTCTTTTGATCACCATACACCACTTTTTCCTTTTTACCAGGTCTGTAGGCACGCAAATAAATGCTTTATTTGGAGCTGTAACCGTGGTGTCTGAGCATAGTGGCTCTATGCAATATTTATAAAATTTATTTGTAGACATTTTTAAACATAAAAATAATAATTTTGTCTGTAAAGACCAAGAAAATGCAACAAACAGCGAACATTCACTTCTCAAATAAACTGGATAAACATGTGACCTCGAGAAATTCGAATAAAATGACGTCACATCCGCCATTGACCATCTACGTCGCGTTTTGATAACTGTCAAATTTTAGTGATTTTATATTTTATTTTTACGTATGAAAAAGTGTTTTTTATACATTTTAAACCTCAAATTATTAATATGTGACCTTCAATTTACGTACTTCAAGCATTTTCACCAAAATCCCTCACTACCGCAACTCCCCCATTATACTACCGAATGGTTGGAAACGGAGTCGCCTTTGATTGCCAATCATTCGCTGTTTTTATTCTACTATCTGGATGCACCCATTAGTTTCTGAAGTGAACAAGCTGAAAGATTAGATACACAAATCTATTGACTTCATATAGATTCATTTGAATTAAATTAGTGCATTGTGATACAAATATTGTGGCCCAGCTTCAGATCACAAGACATGATGGAGGGAGTCAGTGCTGATGAACATAACATTGCAGACTGCCGACAGGAACGATTCCTTATTTTCTCCGGTCGTTCCCATAGAAATAGAATATACGACATCCGATGCTTGCCATACGGTTGGTATCGAAATGTCAAACATCCTTCAAGAATATCTGTCAAATACGGTGTATAATCGTGGTGTAATCTCAATTTGTTATTGAAGTTGTTATTTTACGGTAATTTTATTTCTCACATTAGAAATGAGTGATTCAAATGATGAAGCAGAAAGTCAGCCATCTGGCCCAATTGATAATGCGTGGGCTATGAAAAATACCGAAGTTTATTCCAGACAGCGCAGGATCGAGACACCTATGTCAGAGTGATTGCCAACGTCGGGGGGACCTGACAGGGCACCTACAGAAGAAGAAGAAATACACTTTATCATTTTTTTTTACTTTTAATTGATTTTTAATCTTACTATATTCATTTATTCTTATTTTATTCATTCATTTAAATCTATTCATCTTAATTTATTGAGTTAAATACATCTTACTTTATTCATTCATTTTAATCTATTCATCTTAATTTATTGAGTTAAATACATCTTATTTTATTCATTCATTTGAATCTATTCATCTTAATTTATTGAGTTAAATACATCTTATTTTATTCATTCATTTGAATCTATTCATCATTCGTTTTAAATACATTAATGTAAAAGATGATCATAGTTGTATTTATTATTTTAATCTTTCACTGTATACTGTTACAAGATATCATGGGGCATCCAGATATGAGATGGGGGAGGGGGTACAAATTATATTTATATAATGATTTATTCGTGTACATAGTTAAATCTCATGGCATAATTATGCATGTAAATAATATTGCAATCACTGGAAAAGATGCAACCCCTCGCCCCCATATGGCTTCTGTGATATCTTGTAACGGTACACAGTGAAAGATAATAAAAATACGTAATACTATGATCATCAATATTTATGTTGTCATAATGGATACTACTGGATAACCTATAGTAGAAATTGACCCAAAATCGTTAGTAATTCGGTACTGTTAGTAGTGTTGATTGATAATGATTCATTTAACTTTGATGTTTTTTTTTGAGACTTCCAGGTAAATTTAGGTCTTTGCTGGTCCACTTATTGAATTCACATTTTGTTGTCATGTTCTACAATTGACTGTCTGATCCTGTGAATATTATAAAAGTAAAAATACATAGAAAACTGTATTTACATTACATCTACTTAACAGCCATATAATATGGAGGGAGAGAATTTTCCATTGAAACATTCCAATCTAAAGCCATTGAGGTCAAACCTGTAACTATCTCATAAATTTAGAAGTCACGATGGAAGAGCCTCAAATCAAATTTATAAACGTAATTACAAGAGCAATGGTCTGCTGATGGTAAAATTATTGTGGATTTCCAAAGAGAACATTATGGCCATTTAATAGATTTGTCAAAAATGAGATTGCCAAAACATGAAAAATAAAATATTGCATCCAAACTCAACAGCGGATTTTTTTTTAATAGGTAAGATTTTATAAAACTTTTATAGATATAAAAAATAACGATATAATATTGCCATGAATGATTAACATACCATAACATGCATAGACGATTCACACAGATCGAGTTAGTCCCAAATTAAAATATGATGGGTACCAATGTGACGATACACATATATACAATGCACTGAACACATATACATGTAACACCCAGACCCTGGACAATTTGAAAAAGGTCATTCTTCATTTTGCCCTGGCCAGGATTTGAACCCGGGACCTCGTGACTCAAAGGCAAGTGCGTTAGCCTCCGCGTCACACCGGTCGCCAATTAAAACACAACTAGTCTCAATTAAGGTAAGGACGGAGGAAGAGCTTGTCGCTTGGTTGGGGTCATGGTGGTCACGATTCTCAGCATTGAGGGACCGACTTGGAAGAAGAAGTCCCAATTAACACAGAATGAATTTACCTAGTCCCAAAGTAATAATACACGCAGCGTATCCACCCGGTGTCCCCCAGAGGCAACATCCTCAATCCTTTCCTTTAGAGTGTCTATTATCAGAGACTGATCGCTCTATGATGTCTATCTGAGCTATTTTGGATTCTAATGTTGATTCCATTGCTTTTGTTCTAGCGTTCAAAGATGCTAAGGTATCTCCATTTTGTTCAATGGAGGTTTTTGAGACTTTGAAATTCCTTCAGCATATTATTGTAATCCTCACGTAAAGCTGCAATCAACCTGATGGTATCGTGATTTGTAGGTTCCACGTCTGAAATCTTGAATACATACCTTTAAATTTTCTGTTGAGATTGTAATAACCAATGTTTTTACTACTGATGTAGTGATTTTGCCTCTTCTGATGGTGTTTGGAGTCTCAGTATTAATGGAATATATTTAACACGTTCACGGTTATGCCGGCTATAGCCGTCAAAATAAAATCACTTGTCCAGAAAATGACGGCTATACCCGTACAACGAAGTAATATTTTTGGTGCAATGACGGCTAAAGACACGTTATAATTCAGGTAATCAAATGGCGGTAGGAAGAAAGTGTCTCTATAATAAAATGTTTTGAGTAAAAATGTCCAAGTGTATAGCTCGTAATAAGGAGTTGTTTTCGGTTATGCTTGTAAGGTTCGGTTATGCATTTCCTTTAGCATTAATTGTTTTTAGTTGCTTGCATGTTTCAAATATTCATTTTATTTTGTTCATAATATTATCGTTTTTTTTAAATAAATACGTACAGAAATAAAGTATAAAAATTATTTTATTGTGTCAGATTGCATTGCCGTCTATAGCCGTCATTTTATGTGTTAGATAATAAATTATACATTCCAATCAAATGACGGCAATTGCAGTCAGTTTTTCATTGTCGGTAATACCCGTCATATCCCTAGTACGAAACAAATTTGGGCTGAAACGACAATGACGGCAATAGCCGTTAATTTTCCATCTGCTGGAAACTCATTTGAATGCATATTGAATACTAACCTTCAATAATAATTCGATCGGAAATGAGATATTATAAAAAATAAGAAATTTATAATAAGTGCCCGTAATTCTAAATTCTAAAAGAAATATATGTCCGCCAATGTGTTAATTGAAAGTAGTCCAACATTATCAGCCAAGAAAGCCATATAATATGTTGTTTGTAACAGCAGATAGAGTTCACTTAGTGTCGACTACATTAAAAAATATTATGAATTCTAGATATTATTTTCTAGGTTACGAACATCGATGAGATTATAGTTATTACATGATATTATATTATCATATAACATACTATTCATGAGATCTATTTTATGATTGAGACATAGCTTTACGCATAAAGGAAAGGATATATTTTATATTATTTTTTTTTATTTTATGATTTGATATGATGTAGTATGTTATAATTTTATTTTATTTTATAATTTGATATGATACGGTGTATTTTTATTTTTTTTATTTTATAATTTTATGTGGTGTGCTGTAAATTTATTTTATGGTTTGATATGATTCAATATGTTTTATTTTTATTTTATGATTTGACATGATGAATGTGCTGTAATTTTATTCTATAATTTGACATGACAGTGTGTTTTATTTTTATTTTGAAATTCGATGTGATGCAGTGTATTGTAACTTTATTTTATGGTTAGATATGATACAGTTTTTTTTTATGATTTGACATGATGCTGTTGATATGTTGTAATTTTATTATGTGGTTTATGTGACACAATGTGTTTAATTTTTATTTTTATAATTTGAAGTGATGCAGTATATTTTATTTTTGTTTTGATTTTAATTTGATACGATGGTGGTGTTGTACAATTGTTGTTTATAACTATGTATTAAAGACGTAAGCCGTATGTATTATTATAAATAAATAAATAAATAAATAAATTATTAACATAATTATAAACATTTTTAGAATTTGCACAGTCAGTGACAAGATAACATTGGACAAAACTCCCTCTGCAGGTATGAAGAAAGTACTACTGTATACCTCAGCATTAGTAGGAAAGAGACCATTATCATCTTAATGATGTGGAGTAAGACAGCATAATGTTATTATTAATGCAATTTTTTTATTTATTTATTTATAATTTCATACACGGCACAAGGCCATTAAACATAATCAAATTAAAAAAAATCACAAACAGTTTTTTTCAATCGCAGTCACACTTTCTTATCACACACACATATACGGGTCAGGCCGTGAATTTTGCCACAAAGTGACATAAAGTGTTACATAGAATATATGTAACGATAACATAAATGTTACACAAAAAAGTTACATAAAATTGTAAAGCTAAGTTCTCATAAGTTAAATTTACAGGGAGAAAAATAGAACAATGCGTGATTAAAATTGGTAATGCATGTTTACTATTTTTTATGTTATTATTGTAGTTACGGATACATAGTAAGCTACAGCTACTATGTTAATATTGTAATATTTAGTCTGATCACGGATAGAGAGATCATTAGGTTGTTACATTTTTTTTTAAAAATTTTTTATTCAATTTGGCCTCGTGAACATGGGGACCGTGGTTCGATCCCAGGTGCCGGCAAACTCCCCTTTCACGATACAAGCTTTTAATAGCTTAATGTGAAAGGTCTATAAGGTTGTATTTGGGTTTATAACAAAAACCCAGATATATCTTTTAAAAAAAAAATTGACATTTATTTTCGATATGTCGAACGCCTTGATCCATCTTCTTTTAGATAATGGGCCTGGTAATTTTTTTTCGAAATTGCGATCATATTATACTATTGAAAAATCGTCAGTATTACGTCAAGAAAATTTTCCTTTGCCTTTATTGCGTAAAAAATTACCTTGTAACTATTATTCTAATTGGTTTCTGTAACCTGCCCAATATAGTGCATGGCTCTCTTTTCCGAATTAAATTTTACGACTACGTAGCTATTTTCTACAACTTCTTGTTGTCCCGTCATATCTGTATTCGCATAGCTATGTGTTAATGAAAGTGTTTGATGTAAACTGAACTTTACTGATGATTTTATGTAACGTTACATAATTTTTTATGTAACGTGTTACATAAGCGTTACATAGCCGTTACATAAACTCTTTATTTTGGTCTTTAATCAATGAAAACACATGTATTTCTAGCTAAAATCACCATCACATGATTACTTTAATCTTTACCTATAGTTTGCAATATAATTTTGATAAGAATGTGTCTTATTTACGATGATATCTTCAAAAACAATCTCCGTAATGACGTGACGGTGCCCGACCGCACCGAGAAACAATTAAGCATGGACCACTGCATGACAATTTTCTTTGGTGCTATCACTAGATAAAAATTATTCTACCACGTGATTTTATGCAAATAAAAGTTCTCAAATTCCGTTACATAAAAAAAAGTTACATAAAATCAAAAACCCGGTACATCAACAAAGAACTTTAATTATATAATGAAATAAGCAATTATATACATATAATAATATATAAAAAATAAGCCAATTTAATGATGGTTTTGGAAAAGTTATTATTATAACTGTAGGCATAATAACAACTTCAAAATATTAAGTAAATCTGTCTTAAGTAGTGGAGGAGACACGCGATTTTTTGGGGAAAAATGTGTTTTTTTGGTACAAATCATTATTTTACCACTTTAATATTAATAAAATCGATGCGAAATTATATTGTGTGGTTTGTTTATACAATATGTTTCAATATTCAATAATTAGAATATCTCTATATACCATAAGAAATAAAATATCTCAAGGAGACACGAGATATGAAAAAAAAGTGGCAAAATCTACGGCCTGACCCATACACACAACTATACAATGCAGATATATAACTATAGCACCCGCCAGTAAACGAACTTATTTTATTAATACTTATAAACAATGCACAGTAAAGTTTTTATTAGAAATGCATTGTTAAAAAGTGAATAAATAAAAAAATGAATAGTTAAATTTTTAAATTGTCATAGTATAAAGTTGATATTTTCAACCGACGGTACTTGGTGGAAATTCATGTTGAATTAATTAAAATAAAACACTTATTTGTAGTATATCCACGGTGACTTTTTATTGAACGCGAGCCGGCTTTCAAGAGCTTCCGCTCTCATCATCAGGCTGGCGAAAAGTAAAGAAATTACAGGTTGGTAACAAATATATATAGTATGTCATTGGGTAGCAAAACAAAAGAGGTAGTTAAGACAGTAGTAACAAACAATTGAAATAGAGTACCGTTGTGGACGGATTTTAAGAAAAACATCTCCAGCATTTGCCTTTTAACGATATTGGGGAAACCACAAAAACCCATATCAGAGATGAGCATTATTTTTTTAAGAGGTAGCCTTCCTCTGATAGTTAGTATGTATAAAATATGAATCTGCTTGATATAATGTTATGTTTTTCTATGAAAAATAATCTTTAAAATTAAAATGAGTCTATACAATAGTAAACCAATTAGTAAATTGTAAAAAATAAATTTAATAGATAATTAATTGTTGATCTTGTCAGGAGGTGTGGAGGCCGATGGTTATGAATCACTGTTGCAGGTATGTAGTGACTGAAACAAAAGAACAAAAGAGCGGCAGTACACAAGTTTTTAGAAAGGATTAGCTAGTTGGGAATCCACAATAATAAGAATTAGATAATAGGTTTTAATAAAGGAGAAGAACTAAGAGTAATTTGTTCATTAATAATGTGAATATCAGGATTATTTTTTAACCTATTTATTTCCAAAGTTTCAAGGCGATTTAAAAGTTGACCTTTCACCCCTCTATGGATTAATTTGATACCAGTATCAGGGTCAAATGTGTGATTATTAGACGTAAGATGGTCAGCAAAATTTGACTTATCTATGTTTTTCAGACGATGACACGCCAAGTGTTCCTTTACTCTGGTATTGAGGGATCTTCCAGTTTGTCCAATATAGGCACTGGGGCAATCATTGCAGGACAACTGATAAATACCGCTATTATCTAACGATTTGATTTTATCTTTGTTGTTAACCAGGAAACTATGTAAAGATTTTTTGTTATAAAATGCTACGTTTTTACCAGTTTTATTGATTATTTTTGAAACTTTGTTACTAATACCTTCAACGAAGTTTAGTTTTACCCATTTTTTATCAACTTTATTTACTAAGCCAGGGGCAACAGAATTTCTGAATATTTTCAAGTTTTTTCTATGTTATAGTTTGTCAACCAAATCCGGATCGTATGAATTATTTGAAGCTAAGGTTTTTATTAAATCAAGTTCTTTAGTAAAGTTTTCTTTTGATAAAGGAATGTTTGTTAGCCTATGAATGAGGGAGTGAAATACAGACATTTTATGTGAGTAATGATGTTGAGAGGTGGCGTGTATGATATTATCACTATATGTTGGTTTTCTGTAAATGTCAAAATCTAAACAATTGTTTTTAATTGAAATGTTAAGATCCAAAAAATTAATATGAGAGCCACCAACCTCCATAGTAAATTTAATAGAGCTATTAATGTTATTTAATTGACTAAGAAATAAGTTTAATTGGCGTTCAGTACCTGTCCATAGGCCAATGATATCATCCACATATCTATAATAAAATCGTGGTTTCCCCAATATCGTTAAAAGGCAAATGCTGGAGATGTTTTTCTTAAAATCCGTCCACAACGGTACTCTATTTCAATTGTTTGTTACTACTGTCTTAACTACCTCTTTTGTTTTGCTACCCAATGACATACTATATATATTTGTTACCAACCTGTAATTTCTTTACTTTTCGCCAGCCTGATGATGAGAGCGGAAGCTCTTGAAAGCCGGCTCGCGTTCAATAAAAAGTCACCGTGGATATACTACAAATAAGTGTTTTATTTTAATTAATTGTCATAGTATAATTTTATGTTATATTTTTATAAGTTATTTACTGTTTAAAATAAATACTCATATGATTATAATGTTTTTTTTTTTCAATTTGTACATTCTTATATCTAGTGTCATGTTACAAATGATATGCGCCGGCGCACCCAGCAGAGACCTGTAATCTCCGTAATACAGGAGAGGCGATGGTCCTGGCTGGGACATGTTTTGAGAATGCCCAATGATATTTGGCCAAAAAGAGCACTGTTCTTCCGTCCGCAAGGGTTCCGTCGGCCCAGGCGTCCCTCTTCCAGAATTGGTCTCCCACTCTTCTGCGTAAGTTTTCGAGTGTCCTGTAAAAGGCAGGTGTTCGAAAAAATTAAGACATTTTACATCTTAAATTCAGCGATGAGGCTTGCCACCCATCCTGAAAGTCTTAATTTTATATTTGCACGAAGAGGACAGTTTGCATGTTTCTTACATGCAGCTGATCTGCTGGCTACCCCACTTGTGGGATATGCCGTGATGGTATAGTAGTAGTAGTATTAAAAAAAAAATGTTTTCTATGATAATAGAATAAAATAATTAGATATCTGTGATTTTAAAATAAATAAAAATATGTTTTCTGTGATAATTAATCGTAATACAGGAGAGATAATGGTCCTGGCTGGGACATGTTTTGAGAATGCCCAATGATATTTGGCCAAAAAGAGCACTGTTCTTCCGTCCGCAAGGGTTCCGTCGGCCCAGGCGTCCCTCTTCCACAATACACCGTTCCTATGACAACGATATCAGAGCGCAGGGAATGTCGTGGAAAGAGGTGACGCAATTGGCGCAGAGACGCTCTGAAATAAGGAGGCTGGATTCTGCCTTGTGCTCCCGAGAGGAGCGTTGAGGGCGAGATGATGATATCTGGTATGACCTATTATTAACCTAGATGTTGTTTGGTTTGGCGTTTTCTCTTAAAAATTGAGTGAGATTATCCCGATGGACTCTTAAGATATGTAATAAACTGTTTTTACTTCAGATGTGTGATTAAATTAGTTAAGAATGTTTTAAGTTAATGAAATTAGACTCTGAGAGGGATGGATGTTGGTGTTGAATTGAATGGAATTCGGGTGAATGCATTGATGTATGCAGTCGATTTAGTCTTAATGGCTGAGAATGAAAGTGATTAAATTTACAAGATATTGTTTCGTGTGTGTATGATAGCTGTAGTGCAAATGGGTTAAAAATTAATGTCGCGAAGATGAAAGTAATGGTGTTTGAAAGAGAGAGTGAAAGAACGGTATGTGAAATAAAGGTTGACGATGAATGTTTAGAGCAAGTGAATGAGTATGTGTATTTGGGAAGTATGTTTGCAAGGAATGGAAGATACGACAAGGACATGAATATGGGCCTGTAACCCGAAACATATGTAACTGGTGAATAAAGAAATTTAAAACTCTAAAGTATTTTTACTTGTAAATTTTTTTAATCTAAAAGCTTGTGTCGTGAAATGGGGTATTGCTGGCACCTGGGATCGAATTACGCACCTCTTGTGCATCATGCCGAGACTCTACCTCCAGGCTACAATGGAATTATTTTATTACTATACATTACCAAATTGTTTAAAGTTATTCAGATATTGTCAGTGGAATCAATAAATGAATTAGCAAATATGTAGCTGAAAAAAGTGTCTGACCTGAATACAATTTTATATAACTCTGCCTAACTGTCTGACATAGCTACAATAAATTCTATACATAAAATAGAAAACATAGTAAGTACTAATACAATTGGGGTAAGACAAGGCCTCAATGATGATTTATTTACGATCATCGTGAGCTCTTTGAGAAGATAGTGATATATTTTACAGTTTGATTAATTTAATGCTCCTAGTCATTGATGGAATAGTACCCATAAGAATGCTTAGACAATGAATTATTCATTTTACAGAATATTGTAGTATTGTATATATTTCAAAATAATCTTAAGAGGTCGACTTTTGGTGGTGGAGATTTATCATAAAAACACTTCAATGCTATTGATATTTATTTATTAAGATTAATCATTTAATTAGTGTTATGGAAAAAAGAAAATATAAACATTTTTTTTTCTACATCAAATAAAAATTAATACAGAGGTTTCACAAAATTGAATATTGCTTAAGACGATTTAAATAAACAAATATTATATTTGAAATGTTACATAGTTGCTACTTTGAACTCTCTATGCGCGCTACAATATACTACACTTGTAAGTGATTGGTGTATAGCTATTTATAAAGAATTTTGACAAGCATCTATGTTTTTGGTGCAGTTGGCTTGTTTCCTTTAAAACTGTTTTTGTTTGTAATTTATTTGTTTTAAACTTGCTCTGGAACATTAAATTAATATTAGTAAGAGTTGAAAATTGATATAAGACCATTAGCATTTTTCTCAATTGTGATGATGTCCCACTGCCTTCCTATATTTCAGGAAGGATTTTGTCAGGGGGAGTCCTTCAGGTGAACCTTGAGCCCTTCCTTAGAAACAATTTTCTTGAAGAGTATGGATGACATAGGAACTGACATTCATGGGTGAGGGAGGGTGCAACCCTTATTGTGCTTCCTATATATGTTTAATCCTTGGGTCAAGTCACCTACATTGTAATATTCATATGACCACCTTCCTCCAAAGTAGTCATTTTGTTAAATAGATTAACACGACAAAGTGACTTGTATTTCATAAAAAATCAAAACCATAACAATTCTGTAAAATTATTGACACTATAACTCACTTTTGATTCTGAAAAGATATTATAATATAATGAAATTAGCGGTACCTCACATTAGGTAAGAAAAAATAGTAAGTCGTGTGCTATAATTAGGGTTGCCACCCGTACTTTATTATAAAGTATTGTACGTTATTTCAGGTAATCGTACTTTATACTTTATGAGAAAAATAAAGTACGCGAAAATACTTTATTTCGCATGATTTGATTTCTTTGGGATTTTGAAAAGTTTAGTCGTAAGTATTTTTTCGAAATTTATCAATTGGTGCTGAATCGACGTCGCCACTCACCAGCGCCACAGCCGCCACATCACTTAAGCACTTGTTCTAATCAACTTTTGAACGCTGCCAAACTTCAAATGTCAACAATGTCAGTTACATTCAGTGTGACCAGATTTGGTAGTTTCCTACTTTTTTGGTAGTTTTTGAGGCTTTGGCAAGAATGTTTAGTAGTTTTTATTTCTTTGGTAGTTTTTAGTACTTTTTTAGTAGTTTTTGGTAGTTTTTTTGTAGTTTTTGTATTTGGTCGGTAATTGGTAGATAAAGTATCGGGTACTTGGGAAAAGAAGTACCCGAAAAATAATTGTCGGTACAAATACCGGGTACATAGTAGAAAAAGGTACTGCGAGAAAATATTGTTTAAGAAAACCGAGGAGTTTTTGAAATACTTCAAATTCCTATACCATTTTGAAAATTCGGCGACGGGGGGGGGTAGAAATTTTCGTGAAAAGAAAAGTATCCGATTTTGACCATCGTCGGTACAAATACCCGGTACATTTTAGAAAAAGGTACTGCAAGAAAATATTGTTTAAGATAACCGAGGAGTTTTTGAAATACTTCAAATTCCTATACCATTTTGAAAATTTGGTGACGGGGGGGTAGAAATTTAAGCGAGTAACAAAGTATCCGAAAAGTAACAACAGTCGGTACAAACACCCGGTAGGTTGTAGAAAAAGGTACTGTGATAAAATATTGTTTAAGAAAACCGAGGAGTTTTTGAAATACTTCAAATTCCTATACCATTTTAAGAATTTAGTAGTTTTTGGTAGTTTTTGACTTCCCCATTTAGTAGTTTTTGAAAATAAAATCTGGTCACACTGGACTGTCATTGTAACAATTTATTGTTTGTTTTGTGCAAAGCGGTTTAGTGCATTACGAGCGCTCTCTGGCAAAAACGTTGTATTAATCAATTTTATACAAATTTGGTGGAAAAAATCGCAAAACTTGTTGAGTCTTGCGAATATTGGACTTGATAAAATGATTAATAATATAATAATAATAATTACCTACCATTATTAGTTTTTTTTATCTTAATAAAACTAAATAGCTGACTGATGTGATTTTTTAGGAAATCTTAGTTATGTCAAAATACAAATTATTTGTAAACTATAATTATATTTTTTTATTCATCTTATCAAGCATATAAATACTATGGATTTTAGCAAACTTCTTTTAATAAACAAAATATCGAGTTCCTGTGGTGATTTTTGGTTTAAAATATGAGAAATTTAATCAAAAAAAATGTTTTAAATATGGTCATCCGAGTGCTATCATCAGCACTATCTAACTTTTAGTTATGTAAAAAAAATGTATTTGAAAAATCGTAGGATTCTCGTGCATTGTCTGCCAAACACACTCCCGATTTCGATTTTTTGAAATAATTATGTTTTTTTATAAGCGAATCATTTTTTTCTAATAACAGTCGGTAAAAGTACCCGTAACTTTTTTGAAAGAGGTATTTTGAGAAAATATTCTTAAAGAAAACCGAGGAGTTTTGAAACATATCAAAATCCTATACCATTTTGAAAATATGGCGATTGGGTAGAAATTTTAAGGTGAAGTGAAATTATAAAATTTTCCGTATATGAAGTAAATTGTTGTATGGCCCGGTAGAAAATCTCATTTCTGAAATTTGGTCCGGCTGCTGTTGGCCAGCCATGCTCTATATACACCTAGAAACGTAATTCCGATAGTGAAACAGATCAAAAAGATAGTGAATGTGTTACACCGAAAAAATGTTTAAATTTTTTTACTTATTTACTTGAATTTAAATATAGACTGTAAAGATGCTGTGCAATTTGTTCAGTAGAGATATTTATTTGATACAAACTGCAAAAAGCAGTAAAAACATGTTTTTTAAACATTAAAATAAAGAAAAATAAATTGTACTTTATTTTGATACTACGTACTTTTTTTTTATTGCCTACTAATGTACTTTATCTGCAGAAAAAAAAGGTGGCAACCCTAGCTATAATTTAAAACTAGATTTTATTTTTGCCGGAAACGACAGGTTTTCATGAGAAACTTTTTGTTTGCGCTATCTCCAGATATACTGATATCGCAATTATATAGAAATATACGATTATTTGCACTTTTATACCGGGCACACTTTCAAGTATCGCCTACGAGTTTCATTTTGTTTTGACAGTCATAGAATAACAATCCAAATCAGTTCTACCCACGGCCGCCAGGTATCGCTGATGTCGTATAATATTTTAGATTACATCTATTCTATTTATATGGGAACGACAGGAGAAAATAAGGAATCGTTGCAAAATTTGATCGGCTACATGACCGATTTTTTCTTTGAATTACCTATCTAGTATTTCTTTGTAATAAATAAATGACATAATTATATTTAAAAAAACTACATTATGAAAAGATCAAGTAAATCAGGCAAATAATGATTAATGACTTGATTTTTTCATAATGTAGATTTTTTATGCAAGCAACACTTTATCACAATTTGGATCCGAATTGCATCTATGGTTTTCTCACACAGAACCTTCGTCAAACGCATAGATTTTTATATATAAACGTTCCGTGTCAATCCGCATACGAATTTGTATATACTACCGAATGGTTGGAAACGGCGTCGCCTTTGATTGCCAATCGTTCGCTGGTTTTATCCTACTATCTGGATGCACCCATTAGTTTCTCAAGTGAACAAGCTGAAAGATTAGATACACAAATCTATTGACTTCATATAGGTACATTTGAATTAAATTAGTGCATTGTGATACAAATATTGTGGCCCAGTTTCAGATCACAACACATGATGGAGGGAGTCAGTGGTGGTGAACATAACATTGCAGACTGCCGACAGGATGAGTGTGTCTTGTGTGACATGCTAATATGTGTCACGGAAGATGATGAAATTGAAACCTTTTTGGCGAACATCGAAGTGAAAAGTGAACCTGTGCATGAAAATAGATGTGAAATTGAAAATACAGTTCCATATGATGATATTGATATACATGAACCTGATATAAAAGTTGAATGCGAGAGAGCCAACAATGTGACAGTGGCCAGTACATCTTCAACGCTTACAGAGTATGCACCAGGGCCAAGTAATCAAACTAATTTAAAGAAAATAAGACACAAAAATGTTCGTAGTGTGGCTAGGAAAATAAACAGGAAATATGTGAAGTCTTTTGAGTGTAATATTTGTATGAAAAAATTTAATCAGTCTGGCAATTTGCAGAGACATAAAAGGATTCACAGTGGTGAAAAACCTTTTGAGTGTAATATTTGTTTGAAAAAATTCATGTGTTCTAGTCATTTGCAGACACATAAAAGGATTCACAGTGGTGAAAAGCCATTTGAGTGTAATATTTGTATGAAAAAATTCAATCAGTCTGGTTCTTTGCAGACACATAAAAGGATTCACAGTGGTGAAAAATCTTTTGAGTGTAATATTTGTATGAAAAAATTCATTAGTCCTAGTACTTTGCAGAGACATAAAAGGATTCACAGTGGTGAGAAGCCATTCGAGTGTAATATTTGTATGAAAAAATTTAATGATTCTGGTTCTTTACAGACACATAAAAGGATTCACAGTGGTGAAAAGCCATTTGAGTGTAATATTTGTATGAAAAAATTCAATCAGTCTGGTTCTTTGCAGACACATAAAAGGATTCACAGTGGTGAAAAATCTTTTGAGTGTAATATTTGTATGAAAAAATTCATTAGTCCTAGTACTTTGCAGAGACATAAAAGGATTCACAGTGGTGAGAAGCCATTCGAGTGTAATATTTGTATGAAAAAATTTAGTGTTTCTTGTAGTTTGCAGACACATAAAAGGATTCACAGTGGTGAAAAACCTTTTGAGTGTAATGTTTGTATGAAAAAATTCATGTGTTCTAGTCATTTGCAGACACATAAAAGGATTCACAGTGGTGAAAAGCCATTTGAGTGTAATGTTTGTATGAAAAAATTCAATCAGTCTGGTTCTTTGCAGACACATAAAAGGATTCACAGTGGTGAAAAATCTTTTGAGTGTAATATTTGTATGAAAATTTTTTTAAGTTCTAGTTATTTGCAGAGAGATAAAAGGATTCACAGTGGTGAGAAGCCATTTGAGTGTAATATTTGTATGAAAAAATTCAATGAGTCTGGTTCTTTGCAGAGACATAAATGGATTCACAGTGGTGAAAAACCTTTTGAGTGTAATATTTGCACGAAAAAATTCATAAGTTCTAGTCATTTGCAGAGACATAAAAGGATTCACAGTGGTGAAAAACCTTTTGAGTGCAATATTTGTACGAAAAAATTCATAAGTTCTAGTCATTTGCAGAGACATAAAAGGATTCATACTGGTTTAAAGCATTGATTCGGGTCTATATTTTAGAACGACCAAAATCTCCCAAAATAAATCTATGTAAGATGAGAAAAAATGTGAAATTTTACTATCAGCGGCTAAATTGGATAATTAGTAATGCAATTAGTCTATTAGAGACAAATATTTTTGTTTACAATGTTGTGTTAATTTTTCGTGGGAAGAAAGCGGCGACAAGGCCCAATTACCTAAGGTACCTAATTAGGGGCACTAAATATATAATTGTTTAATGGAATAAGCACGTGAATAGACTCGTCAGGCATGTCTATGTTGTTTTCTAAGGGAGTCGTAAAATATTATAATATTATTAGCAACTTTCGAATATTTTGTTTTGGAAAATAACTAACGCGGCTTTGTAAAAGGAATTGTATAAATGTAGTCCGTGGGAACGAAATATTTTTTCTGAAAACAATGGATGCGATAGTAAAATGGAACATGGAACATAAAACGGAGCTGATTTTTTGTTGAGTTTTAACAGAGTAGTGACCGTGATGAATAAAATGGACAATTACCCTAAATGTATCACCAGTGAAAAAAAGTAAAATAGGACAGGTAAAGTGTTAGTTTTTTGTAATTATTTTTTCAGAAGTGTTATTTTAATAAAAATTGTTTGTAAGAAAATTTTATTAATTTTTAAAAATAATACCGATTTTTTTTTTTTTCAAATTTCTCAAATTTTTCAAATTAATTTTAAAATAACGCGTTGCTACCACATATTTCAAATGTGTAATCTTGTTTTTTGAATATATTTCCATGCATTTTTAGTAGAAAATGTGTTCTTTGTACATGTATTAAACGTTTAACTGTATATTTTTTGTATCTAAAACAATAAAATATTAAATTTATTTCCATTCATTTTCAGTAAAAAAATATGTTCTTTGTATAAAACGTTTAACTGTTTTTTTTTGTATTTAATACAATATATTTTGCTAATAGTGTGTAATTGATACTGCTGATATTTTTTCTGAATTTTAAATAATGTACTGCATTCAAAATAATAACTATTTTATGTTCAAAAAATTTCTTGGTCTTTTTGTACCCCATTTATTTTCTCTATCATTGGAAGGTTACAAAATAATTGTTGTAGAGGGGGTAGCAGCGCAGTCAAAAGCGCGGTACTATGCGCAACGCTTGGTTATTCTCTCGAGAAATCGAGTATAGATGCTTAGTAGCTAAAATATCATTCACATTGCTTCACTTTGGATGATCGAATACAACACATAGTTTCGGCTTGTTCTACTATCGCTCAAACTGAATATACCAATAGACATAATCATGTCGCAAAAATAATACATCAAAATTCAGCAATTAAACATAATCCATTAAACTCGTGGATTTAAAATTATCTGTTAATCTCCGCTTGTATATGGATAAGGAATCCGCAAAAACATCCGCCAAATGACCATACACATTCCCCAACCTGTGCATCCTATAAAGAGGCGAGTTATATAAATAGTTAGTATCAACTACGTCACTATGAAAAGTCATAACCTGACGAGTGGCTCTTGTTGGAATATGATATGATATTAAACTGCAAAGGTCAAGGCAATCTAATTCCCCTCTTACAATCTTGAATAGCACAATCAGATCAGAGATTATTCATCTATCAGACAATGTGTTTAAATTTAAAAGGGACAACAAGTAAGAGTAATCAATCTCCTCAATAGGAATGCGCATCATATAGTTGACGTACCTCAAAAACTTATGCTGAATCCTTTCAATGTTGTTAGACTGGACTGCGTAGTGAGGAGACCATATAGGAGAGTTATATTCTACTTGGCTTCTGACTAAGGACACAAACATAGCCTTGATCGCTGATATACTAACAAAATCTCTGGCCACCCTCAACACGAATCCCAACATTTTCATGCCTTTGCAAGTAATATCCTCAATATGTGGAACAAAAGTTAAACGATGGTCAAAGACTACTCCTAAGTCCTTATAGCATGAACACGTTCCAAAACATCATCTCCCAACTTGTACTCAAACATAAACGGATTCTTTCTTTTAGTAAAAGTTATGACCTGACACTTATCAATATTCAAAAATACCTCAACCCATCCAAATTCCTCTGCAAAATCTGACAATCACCTTCATTGTTAACCTGTTTATAAATTTTGAGATCGTCCGCAAATAGAAGATAGTTAACGTCATCAAACACTGAAACAAAATCATTTATAAAGAGAAGGAACAGAAGTGGGCCCAAATGACTGCCCTGTGGGACCCCACTTGTAGCGATG
Organism: Athripsodes cinereus; assembly: GCA_947579605.1. NCBI lineage: Eukaryota > Metazoa > Arthropoda > Insecta > Trichoptera > Leptoceridae > Athripsodes > Athripsodes cinereus. The sequence continues at coordinate 17,008,632 of OX388325.1, read as the reverse complement.
AAACCATTGCCCCTCACCTCATCCTTACAAACCACAAGTCTTCTCTCACACAAGTAACTAGAAACCCACCCAAGCAAACTGCCTCCCACACCCAGTCCCCTCAACTTACTCAGCAAAATATTATGTGGGACGCGGTCAAAGGCCTTGCTGAAATCAGTGTATACCGAGTCTATCTGAGACTTTTCAGCAAAGGCCTTCATGAGGTGATCTTCATATATCATTAAATTTGTTAAAGTCGACCTCCCTCTGACAAAACCATGCTGAGCTTGATCAATCAATTTTTCAAGTTGAGGAGCGATGCAATTTAAAACAACACATTCAAAAAATTTGGGTATTGCTGACAGAATACTAATAGGCCTATAATTTTTGACATTAGATTTGTTTCCCTTCTTAAATACGGGAACAATATAGCTTCCTTTCCACCGTTCTGGAAAGTAGCCCATACTTAGGGATTCTCTAAAGACAAACAGTGGATACGATATAGAAGAAGAGCACTGTCTCAAAAACACATTTGGTATTCCGTCTGGTCCTGTAGGCTTTTTAATACTAAGTTTCTCCAGTCCATCTCTCACCAAAGAATATTCTATTACGCAGTCATTTACATTAACCGATTCCGACAGTGGTACATCAGGAACAAGATTTGTTTCATCATCTGTCACATAAACACTTTTAAAGAATTGTTCAAAAAAATTTACTGTTTTCGAATCATCAGTACTACACATTCCATTATATGCCAATGTATCCGGGATACGATCATCTTCCTTTCTTTGAGACTTAGTAAACCTCCAAAAGGCCTTAGCATCATCACTGACCTCACCCTCAATCTTAGCAATATATTCCTGATAGCAACACCTTGATAAATACTTACATGCACTTCTAAGCTCGGAAAATGTTTGGTAATCTTCACTACATCTCGTTTTCTTGTACTGAGCGTGACAATTTTTTTTCTCAAAAATCTTAGTTTTCAACTCATTATTGAACCACACGGGAAAATTATTAGTTTTAATAGCTACGGAAGGAACAAATAATTCTATGGCTGTATTTACATACTCATAAAAAATATCCAACTTACGATCTAAGCTTACATTATCAAATAGAAAAGACCAGTGAGATGCATGTAAAAATTGATTAACTGAGTCATAGTCAGCCTTATGAAAATTAAATGATTTGGTAACACGGGTGGATTTTTTTAAATGAACATTAGGAATAACATTAATATTTAACGGGGGGTGATATTTATCCTCTGGTAACAGCATCTCGTCTGATAGTGTAACCTCCACCTTAATACAACTAATCAAAACCAAGTCCAATACTCTTTGATTGATATTTAAAACATTATTCATCTGAATCAAACCCAAAAAATGCATCATGTCTAATATTTCTCTAGATTTAGGACACTCATTCAAACAGACAGTAACGTCATTTGCATTACGGCTCTCAGCATCATATCCAACCTCAAAGAATCTCTCACCACCATCACCCTCGCCTACTGACCACTTGATATTAGGTAAATTGTAGTCTCCCACTATAACAATTTTGGATTTAGGATATCTATTGCGGAGCAGTTCTACGTCCTTAGCATGCTGCTTATATTTCTCAGTATCGGCATCAGGAGGTATATATACGCATCCAAAAATAATACCGGTATAAGGGGGGCCCACCTGGACAAACACTTGCTCCAGTATATTACTGTTAATATTTATTTTTCTTGATTTAAATTGACTATTCACAGCGACAAGCACACTACCACCCCTCACTTTATTGCTAGTTTTCTCAATCCTATCCTGTCTATATACAACACGATTTACAAACCCGAGCTCAGATGTGTTAATACCTTTGTCCAACCAAGTTTCAGACAGAAAAATCTTATGAGACAAAGTATACAAATTTGTTTGCTTATGTTTTCGGCATTCACAATATAACAATTTCTAGACATGATATGATTTTTTAGATTATTATGTAATTATTGTTATTTTTTGAGCTTTTTATTTGCTACCGCGGTTTCGGTGGAGCGTCCACCATTAACGAGCGTTAATCTAAAACTAAGTCGCAAGCATGAAAACAAATAAGCATTTTTTATTATGTAAATAATTATCATTTTATAATATTACTTAATTATTATTTTTTAAGGAATAATTGGTAATAATAGTCGCCATAAATAGGCTCGCAATTTTTGTGAGACTTGTATAAATCTTTGCTTAATTTTTTTTACAATATTTTTATATTTAGCATTACATTGAATTCATAATAATATTAGTCATAAGATATTTGTTTAATTTTTTTGCTATGTAATAGCTGCCTTAATTTCATAATTACTATTGTACATATATTGGATGTTATTAAGGTGGAAGCTGCTAAGTAATATTACTGTTTATTTGTGTAAATAAACCATATTTGATATCCAATTTTCTAGAGTTTACACTTAGTAGAATAGTTAGCATTCCCTATCCCATCACTTGCTTACATATTGATTGAGTCTTCGGAGGAGGAAGAGAGAAAGGCCCTCTCGCGGTTCGAATCCGCAGAGGAGGATATCGTACGGGTTGTTTAGCTACCTCCGGCTGTTCGTAGGAGCGGAGGATTGAGGACTTATCTCCGTCAGTGTGAGCTAGCCGGGAAGAGAGTCCCCCACCTCTCTGAGAGTAAAGGAGTGAACCCCGGAGGGTTGTGCTGCTGGGAGCCTGGAAACACCCGTGTCAACCTTTTGAGCGTAATATTTGTATGAATAAATTTAATGAGTCTGGATCTTTGCAGAAACATAAAAGGATTCACGGTGGTGAAAAACCTTTTGAGTGTAATACTTGAGTGAAAAATTTAGTGACTTGATTATGTTAGCAAGGCATAAAACAACTCATAGTGGTGATAAACATTTTGAGTGTGATGTTTGTTTGAAAAGGTTTAACCGGTCCAGTAGTTTAGTAATAGTAAAAAGGATTTACAATGTTTGAGAAGTTAAGCCTTGGCATATTGGAAATATTACTGTTCAGGATAAGTAACGGTGCCAATCAGATGGTCGCGGACCCATAAACGGCGCCATATATAAATCATCCATTTTATTATTTTATTTCAAGTTTTTTTTATTATTCTATAATATTGCCCCAGAACAGATTTTGGTTGTATGTAATATTTTTGGAAAATAAATAAAGAATAATAATAACATCCATGTGCGCTAATTCCATACAAAATTATGTAACTCCAATAATAATAATAACTGGATTAGCTGGAAGACATTTTATGCTTGATAACTTTTATTCAACATTTTCGCAGTTGCTCATTTAAAAAGCGTCTCCACGAAAATCTATAGAAATCGCAATATAGTGAAATAGGTAATATACAATAATGATGGATTTGTTATTAAATGCTTTCAAGTCATAATATATACTATCACAGTAGTTCCCATAAGTGGGATACTTAGAAGATAAACGACATTATAAATAAATGACATAATTATATTTAAAAAATAAACTACATTATGAAAAGATCAAGTAAATCAGGCAAATTATGATTGATGACATGATTTTTTCGTAATGTAGATTTTTTATGCTAGCAACACTATATCACAATATGGATCCCAAATGCATCTAAATAATCTATGGTTTTGTCACATAGAACCTTCGTCAAACGTTCCATTTCAATCCGCATACGAATTTGTATATACTACCGAATAGTTGGGAACAGATTCGCGTTTGATTGCCAACCCATTAGTTTCTCAAGTGAACAAGGTGAAAGATTAGATACACAAATCAATTGACTTCATATAGATACATTTGAATTTAATTAGTGCATTGTGATACAAATATTGTGACCCAGCTTCAGATCACAAGAGATGATGGAGGGAGTCAGTGCTGGTGAACATAACATCGCAGACTGCCGACAGGATGAGTGTGTCTTGTGTGACATGCTAATATGTGTCACGGAAGATGATGAAAATTTTGTCTATTGTTTATTGCCAATTGAAACCTTTGGCGAACATCGAAGTGTTTAGGTGGAAGCTGTAAAGTAATATTACTGTTTATTTGTGTAAATAAACCATATTTGATATCCAATTTTCTAGAGTTTACACTTAGTAGAATAGTTAGCGTTCCCTATCCCATCACTTGCTTACATATTTATTGAGTCTTCGGAGGAGGAAGAGAGAAAGGCCCTCTCGCGGTTCGAATCCGCAGAGGAAGATATCGTACGGGTTGTTTAGCTACCTCCGGCTGTTCGTAGGAGCGGAGGACTGAGGACTTATCCTTATACTCCGTCAGTGTGAGCTAGCCGGGAAGAGAGGTAAGTCCCCCCCCTCTGAGAGTAAAGGAGTGAACCCCGGAGTGTTGTGCTGCTGGGAGCATGGAAACACCCGTATCAACCTTTTGAGTGTAATATTTGTATGAAAAACTTATATGAGTCTGGATCTTTGCAGAAACATAAAAGGATTCACAGTGGAAAAATTGTTTAACATTTTTAATTTATGTAAAATGCAAGGGGTCATCTGTCATATATTGAGATGTTGTAATAATGTAAAACCAAATAATGATAAAATGTATGACGGGTTCACACACTACAAATTAAAAGGTATTTTGACATGTATAACAGTATCTTAGTTTATTCAAAAATCGCCCAAAATGGAAGTAAAAACTTCTTAACATAGAAGTTGGCATGTTGGTTATTCTGAAAGGGACCCAGGGTCTGCTGAACGAATGGCCAGCTGCCAGGCTAATTGAGGTATTCTCAGGAAAGGATTCTTCTCCCAAGTGTGTCTTCTTCTTTGAATTGATGATGAAATTAGAGGACGGAAGACATACAGAAGTTGCCAACTAACACGTAGAGTCGAAGAAAGCATTAATTTTTCAATTTAATTGTATTGTGTATCTTAGATCATTCTTAAGAGGTGAACCTCTTGAATTAATTAAAAGTTTACCCGTAGCATCAGAGAGCTATGAGGGGGCGCTAAAAATACTCAAGGATAGGTATGATGACATAATATACCTACATGAACCTGATATAAAAGTTGAATGCAAGGGAGCCAACAATATGACAGTGGCTGGTACATCTTCAACGCTTACAGAGTATGCACCAGGTCCAAGTAATCAAACTCATTTAAAGAAAATAAGACGCAAAAATGTTCTTAGTGTGACTAGGAAAGTAAGCAGGAAATATGTGAATTCTTTTGAGTGTAATATTTGTATAATTTTTTTTTAATTCGTCTGGTTCTTTGCAGATACACAAAAGGATTCACAGTGGTGAAAAACCTTTTGTATGAAAAAAATCATTAGTTCTAGTCATTTGCAGACACATAAAAGGATTCACAGTTAGGGTTGCCACCCGTACTTTATTATAAAGTATTGTACGTTATTTCAGGTAATCATACTTTATACTTTTTGAGAAAAATAAAATACGCGAAAATACTTTATTTCGCATGATTTGATTTCTTTGGGATTTTGAAAAGTTTAGTCGTAAGTATTTTTTCGAAATTTATCAATTGGTGCTGAATCGACGTCGCCACTCGCCAGCGCCACAGCCGCCACATCACTTAAGCACTTGTTTTAATTATCTTCTGAACGCTGCCAAACCTCAAATGTCAACAATGACATTGTCATTGTAACAATTTATTGTTTGTTTTGTGCAAAGCGGTTTGAGTGCATTACGAGCGCTCTCTGGCAAAAACGTTGTAATAATCAATGTAATACAAATTTGGTGGAAAAAATCGCTAAACTTGTTGAGTATTGCGAACATTTGGACTTGATAAAATAATTAATAATATAATAATAATAATTACCTACCAAAATTAGTTTTTTTATCTTAATAAAACTAAATAGCTGACTGACGAGATTTATTTAGGAAATCTTTGTTATATGAAAATACACATAATTTGTAAACTATAATTATATTTTTTTATTCATCTTATCAAGCATATAAATACTATGGATTTTAGCAAACTTCTTTTAATAAACAAAATATCGAGTTCCTGTGGTGATTTTAGGTTTCAAAATATGAGAAATTTTATCAAAAAAAATGTTTTAAATATTGTCAAAAATATATTTTTAAACATGATCCGTGAAAACAAAAACAAAAAATACAGTTTATTACACTAATATTTTTAATAACTATCTAACTTTTAGTTATGAAAAAAAAAATGTATTTGAAAAATCGTAGGATTCTCGTGCATTGTCTGCCAAACACACTTCCGATTTCGATTTTTTGAAATATGTCTTTTGATAAACGAATCATCTTTTTCTAATAACAGTCGGTAAAAGTACCCGTTACTTTTTTGAAAGAAGTATTTTGAGAAATATTCTTAAAGAAAACCGAGGAGTTTTGAAACATATCAAAATCCTATACCATTTTGAAAATTTGGCGATTGGGTAGAAATTTTAAGGTGAAGTAAAATTATAAAATTTTCCGTATATGAAGTAAATTGTTGTATGGCCCGGTAGAAAATTTCATTTCTGAAATTTGGCCCGGCTGCTGAAAAGGTTGGCCACCCATGCTCTACATACACCTAGAAACGTAATTCCGATAGTGAAACAGATCAAAGAGATAGTGAATGTGTTACACCGAAAATATGTTTAATTTTTTTTACTTATTTACTTGAATTTAAATATAGACTATAAAGGTGCTGTGCAATTTGTTCAGTAGAAATATTTATTTGATACAAACTGCAAAAAGCAGTGAAAACATGTTTTTTTAAACATAAAAATAAAGAAAAATAAATTGTACTTTATTTTCATACTACGTACTTTTTTTTCTTGCCTATATTGACTAATGTACTTTATCTGCAGAAAAAAAGGTGCAAGCCTACCTGCAACACAAAAACCCGATATGCGCTGTCTAACAAACTGTCTCAACAAAATTTGATCCGCTGCATGTCCGATTTTTTCTTTGAATTACCTATCTAGTATTTCTTTGTCGCATCGGCTATTCGTCAGTAACAGAAATTACTGTCACTGTCAAATAATGACAGTTTGACCTTGAAGTATTTTACAGTAAATTATGTAAACAAAACGACATGGTTTTGACGTCTGTCAATTCAGTGGCTATACGTAAGGAATTTTATGTAAAGATAAACAAAGCCACGCTGTTTTGACGTCTGTCAATATTGGCAGCAGTGTGACCAGATTTGGTAGTTTCTTACTTTTCTGGTAGTTTTTGAGGCATTTGAAAGAATGTTTAGTAGTTTTTATTTCTTTGGTAGTTTTTAGTAGTTTTTTGGCAGTTTTTGTATTTAGTCGGCAAATTATCGGGTACTTGGGAAAAGTACCCGATACTTGCTGATCGAAAATAATTGTCGGTACAAATACCAGATACATTTTAGAAAAAGGTACTGCGAGAAAATATTGTTGAAGAAAACCGAGGAGTTTTTGAAATACTTACTTCAAATTCCTATACCATTTTGTAAATTCGGCGGCGGGTAGAAATTTAAGCGAGTAAATTTTTTTCAATAGTCGGTATGAAAGTATCCGAAAAGTAACAACAGTCGGTACAAATACCCGGTAAAAAGGTACTATGTTAAAATATTGTTTAACAAAACCGAGGATACTTTGTCTGAGAACAAAGTAATTTTCATAACCGGATAAAGTGTAATAAATCGATTAGAGCATGGGTGGCCAACCTTTTCAGCAGCCGGGCCAAATTTCAGAATGAGATTTCCTACCGGGCCGCACAACAATATACTCCAAATATGAAACATTTGATAATGGGGTGTTCACATTTGGCGAATATCGCCAGCCGAATTTCAAAATTTAACGCCAGGCGAAAAAACAAAATTCGCCGTACGCCCATTGATCGTCACACCTGTTCACACAAGTCCACCGATATAGAAACGATCTGTCAGATGCGTTTTGATTTTGACACTGTTTTCAAAATGGCGTCGAGATGGAGATCGCGAAGTATTTATTTTTAGTCGAAAATGTTATAGTAGAGGTTATAAAGCGCCTTTTAATCAAGGAAACAAACGCCACAAACCAACAACAAAGATAACAGCTGTCACGAAGCGGGAAACATTTATAAAATTTATAGGTTATAAAGTTTTTACCATAGATATGAACGCCGCGCACATCTGCGCATGCGCGAATCGTTCAATCCGCCGAAAATGTTGGAAGGTGATCAACTCGAGACGATATCGTTTCTACTGGTTTTTATCGTTTCAGACTAGCTGTCATTTTGTTCACACGGTTCAAATGGCTTGCGATATTTTGGTGCCTGGCGATATTCGCCAAAGTGAGAACACCACATAACTTAACTTCACCTTAAAACTTCTACCCCCCCCCCTCGTCGCTAAATTTTCAAAAGGGTATAGGAATTTGAAATGTTTCAAAACTCCTCGGTTTTCTTTTAGAGTAGTTTCTCAAAATACCTCTTTCAAAAAAGTATCGGGTACTTATACCGACTTTTATTAAAAAAAAGTGTGTAATAGTCATAGATTTTTATATATAATACCTAGATGGAGTACTCGTATGTATTTTCACTGTAATAAAGTGAGGCACCATTTTTCGGTACTTTTGACAGATCGGTTGGCGAATAGAAGTGCGCTAAATCGCTTAAAACGTCGACAAGAACTTCAAAAAATGTCCAATTACGTTTTTATAAATGAAAATGATATATTTTTATAAAAATGCGAGAAATACTTCATAAAATGTAGGAAACACCACACGCTTTCGCCAACCGTTCTGTCAAAAATTCATCGATTTTTTGCCTCACTTTTGTAAATGAGTCAGGGTTCTAGGTTTTGTATGGAATTCTGTGGTAATAGTTAACCATAAACATATTTTGCAATTTCTCTATGGAAAAGTTCACCATAGATAAATTTTATAATTTATCTCTTTTTTCTATGTAATTACGGACAAATAGCCTTTGCCTTTCTTTGTTATAAATAAATGACATAATTATATTTAAAAAAAACTACATTATGAAAAGATCAAGTTAGTTATCACAAATCAGGCAAATGATGATTAATGACTCTTGATTTTTTCATAATGTAGATTTTTTATGCAAGCAACACTTTATCACAACTTGGATCCGAAATGCATCTATGGTTTTGTCACACAGAACCTTCGTCAAACGTTCCGTGTCAATCCGCATACGAATTTGTATAATATACTACCGAATGGTTGGAAACGGAGTCGCCTTTGATTGCCAATCATTCGCTGTTTTTATCCTACTATCTGGATGCACCCATTAGTTTCTGAAGTGAACAAGCTAAAAGATTAGATACACAAATCTATTGACTTCATATAGATTCATTTGAATTAAATTAGTGCATTGTGATACAAATATTGTGGCCCAGCTTCAGATCACAAGACATGATGGAGGGAGTCAGTGCTGATGAACATAACATTGCAGACTGCCGACAGGATGAGTGTGTCTTGTGTGACATGCTAATATGTGTCACGGAAGATGATGAAATTGAAACCTTTTTGGCAAACATCGAAGTGAAACGTGAAATTGTGCAGGAAAAAAGATGTGACATTGAAAATACAGTTCCGTATGATGATATTGATATACATGAACCTGATATAAAAGTTGAATGCGAGAGAGCCAACAATGTGACAGTGGCCAGTACATCTTCAACGCTTACAGAGTATGCACCAGGTCCAAGTAATCAAACTCATTTAAAGAAAATAAGACGCAAAAATGTTCGTAGTGTGACTAGGAAAGTAAGCAGGAAATATGTGAATTCTTTTGAGTGTAATATTTGTATGAAAATATTTAGTCGATCTTGTGATTTGCAGCGCCATAAAAGGATTCACAGTGGTGAAAAACCTTTTGATTGTAATATTTGTATGAAAAAATTTAATGAGTCTGGTTCTTTGCAGAAACATAAAAGGATTCACAGTGGTGAAAAACCTTTTGAGTGTAATACTTGTATGAAAAAATTTAGTCATTCTAGTAGTTTGCAGACACACAAAAGGATTCACAGTGGTGAAAAACCTTTTGAGTGTAATATTTGTATGAAAAAATTTAGTTGTTCTAGCAGTTTGCAGACACATAAAAGCATTCACAGTGGTGAAAAACCTTTTGAGTGTAATATTTGTATGAAAAAATTTAATGAGTCTGGTTCTTTGCAGAAACATAAAAGGATTCACAGTGGTGAAAAACCTTTTGAGTGTAATACTTGTATGAAAAAATTTAGTCATTCTAGTAGTTTGCAGACACACAAAAGGATTCACAGTGGTGAAAAACCTTTTGAGTGTAATATTTGCATGAAAAAATTTAGTTTTTCTAGTAGTTTGCAGACACATAAAAGGATTCACAGTGGTGAAAAACCTTTTGAGTGTAATATTTGTATGAAAAAATTTAATGAGTCTGGTTCTTTGCAGAAACATAAAAGGATTCACAGTGGTGAAAAACCTTTTGAGTGTAATATTTGTATGAAAAAATTTAATGAGTCTGGTTCTTTGCAGAAACATAAAAGGATTCACAGTGGTGAAAAACCTTTTGAGTGTAATACTTGTATGAAAAAATTTAGTTGTTCTAGTAGTATGCAGCGCCATAAAAGGATTCACAGTGGCGAAAAACCTTTTGAGTGTAATACTTGTATGAAAAAATTCATTTGTTCTAGTCATTTGCAGACACATAAAAGGATTCACACTGGCGAAAAACCTTTTGAGTGTAATACTTGTATGAAAAAATTCATTTGTTCTAGTCATTTGCAGACACATAAAAGGATTCACACTGGCGAAAAACCTTTTGAGTGTAATACTTGTATGAAAAAATTTAATGAGTCTGGTTCTTTGCAGAAACATAAAAGGATTCACAGTGGTGAAAAACCTTTTGAGTGTAATACTTGTATGAAAAAATTCATTTGTTCTAGTCATTTGCAGACACATAAAAGGATTCACAGTGGTGAAAAACCTTTTGAGTGTAATACTTGTATGAAAAAATTTAGTCGATCTTGTGATTTGCAACGCCATAAAAGGATTCACAGTGGTGAAAAACCTTTTGAGTGTAATACTTGTATGAAAAAATTTAGTCGCTCTAGTCACTTGCAGACACACAAAAGGATTCACAGTGGTGAAATGCATTGATTCGGGTCTATATTTCAGGACGACCAAAAATCTCCCAAAATAAATCTATGTGAGATGAGAAAAAATGTGAAATTTTACTATCAGCGGCAAAATTGGATAATTAGTAATGAAATTAGTCTATTAGAGACAAATATTTTTGTTTACAATTTACAATGTTGTGTTAATTTTTCGTGGGAAGAAAGCGGCGACAAGGCCAAATTACCTAGGGTACCTTATTAGGGGCAGTAAAAATATAATTGTTTAATGGAATAAGCACGTGAATAGACTCGTCAGGCACGTCTATGTTTTATTTCTAAGGGAGTCGTAAAATATTATAATATTATTAGCAACTTTTGAATATTTTGTTTTGGATTAACAATTAACGCGGCTTCGTTAAAGGAATTGTATAAATCTAGTCCGTGGGAACGAAATATTTTTTCTGAAAACAATGGATGCGATAATAAAATGGAACATCAAAAAAAAAACGGTGCTGATGAGAAGATCTATCTGGGTTGTCAATAATTACATTATGATAGCTAATTTAACGATATAATGCAATACATAATTGTGTACTTAATTAATAATTATGTAATTGAGAATAGTAATAATGGAGTAGTGATAAATTATTATATAGCGAAAGTTGCAATGAGTCAAGATAAAATGTATACATTTGTTTGATTTTATTGAATGAATAAGTGGAAGTGAATATAGATATAATATATAGGGTGTGTGTGAGAGCGTATGCGGGTGTGTTGTGTGTAACTAGTAATCAGTGTCGACTTATTTAATGTACTCAATTTAATTTATTTATGGAAGATTGAATTAAATGCTATTTTACATTTCACATTTTGTGATTGAACATTTTGCAAATGAAGGTATCTCTATTTTTTGTTTTCTTTATTATTGCGTAATTTGTTGATTAAAAAAAAAAAGTATTACCAAATATAATATGACTCATTACTAAGGTATTGCTGATTTATTGTATTTGTTTTTTTTATTTTGTAAAATTTGGTATGAATTCAAGAATTTTTACTTTTACTTTTTAATCGTTGACTTTTAATTTCTCTTGCATTATTTGTGATTGTTGTTTTATTGTGTGTTTTTTTATGCATTTGTATATGCCGTTTATATAAACAAATAAATATAGTAAGTACCTATTATTCAGGTTAGAAAATCTAAGTCTGTAAAAAATTGGAAATAGCTTTCAAATGTGTTAGCATATTGGATATATTTTCTTAAAGTTTATTATTTAGGTTTTGTGTAAATTATAGTAGGTATAATGTAATTTGTAAAAGAATAGTTTGTAGAAATAATTTTCAAATTTGTATGCATTTGATTTGTTTTATATTTAATATGTCCCTGCTCTCCTAATACCAGTAAACTTTACTGTTTGGAGAGTGAGAAAAAATAAATTGTTACTTATTAGATATATTAAGGTTATGAATTACTTATTGTTATAGTTTGTCTTATGTACTTAAATAAATAAATAAAAATAAAAAATTACACTAATAAACAAAATATATATTTAATTGTTATCTGGAATTCGTTATCAATGTGTTTCTTTTTTTATTGTATGAGCTGCATGTAAGTTTTTTTTTTTAATATTACACTATGATTTTATGTAATAATCATTGGACGTCAATGTTTAACCGCCATCCGTTTTTTGGGGCCTCCGCGGCAAAAATCGATTGAAAATCAATAAAAATACTACTAAATATTACTTTATCGCCAAATAATTTTCAGTATTCCTGGAATGATTTGTCAGTAAACTATTCATGAAAAAAAAATTGGATTTAAGTTTTTAGAATCGATTTTATTTAACTTTTTCAAAAATCATACGGAGACCGTTCTCTAGGGCCGCTAAAATCACCAATACATTTCAGCTGTTTTGCGTAAAGTATTCATTTATATTTTATGAATTCCAGCTGCGATGACTTCTACAAAGTGTTTAAATTATGTCTATAAGAATTGTTTTTTATTGTCTATAGTCACATTATTATAGATTATAATTTTACAGCAAAAAATAGTTTTTGTTGTCATTAGTAATATAATAAATCTTTGACAGAATTTATAAAATCTCAACCTTGTCATTATTAGACCTATTTTCAGGATAATTGACAAAAATGTGGGAGAAAAACATAATTTATTAAATGTGGACATACCTAATATATTATATGTATTTACCTACATAATACATATTTACATGTGCACATTCATAAATTAAATTATTCAAATAATATTACTTATTTGTCTGCATTGATTTCAATAAATCATTTGGTATTTATTAAGATTTTATGCCCAATATGATCTCATTTTGTTGAATTAGAATCTTTCTTCTCACGCTAATTTCACATGGAATAGACAAAGAGGACCAAATGGCATATATTTATTTTGAAACATAGTTTTTTTATCTGTTTCCTTGCATGAAATGGCTACTAGAAGCAATACTTGCAATGAAAATGGATTTTCTCATATGAAATCGTGATACAACATTTGTACAGAATTCAGCGCCCTTTTCGCTAAGAAAAACGATTATGTAAAAAATGCTAATGGTAATAAAATTAATATTACAAATACTATATCGCCAGTTATGATGGAGATTTTTTATGTACTCAAGAAACATTTTATTTAGGTGGATCATACATAAATAGAGAGGTGTTACAGGTGAACATAGGAAACATATATATTTATAGGTGCTATCAAAATATATCTCACAAACGGGGTAATCAGCAGATGAACTATGTGTAGTAAATATACAAGTCGCCCTCTCCGTGTCAGTTAAAAAATACAAATAACTTATGAATTATGTAATATAAAATACTTGTATGATAGTGTGTATTGTTTAACGTTTACTTGCTAAATTAACTGCATAAAATTTTTATACAGGTTGTCCTTCCCGTGCCGTAAAAACTACATTATGGGTATCATACCTTATTGTCAAATCAAAAATATAATGAAATTGGGTAACACGAAGTAGCTAGCACTTTTTATTTCAATAAAAATACAAAAAAAAACTCACAGACTACCATTTGAGTTTTACTAATACTATGTAGAATGTATTTCTAAATACGCAAATAATAATCTACGATAATAACAATAGACTATTCTCTTTTTTTAAACACTGAAGTGTGCATAATTTTTGAATAATAATTTGACAATGGTTTTTTGAATGCTATTGAATAATCATTTTTTGGGTAATCTCTAAATTACGTAACCACAAAGAATTATTTTGAAAACCATAATGAAAACTTAAGTCATCCTTTACTAGTGCATTTAATAATTGCACATTATTGTTTCATTTCTTTGTTTCATATTGGTTCTTTATTTTTATTGTTATCATTGTTTTCCGTCTGCATGGTATTTCATTCATTATAATGTTTTTAAGATTTTACAACCCTATTTTTATCACTGAGACTCTGCTACTTACACGATTCCTTATTTTCTCCTGTCGTTCCCATAGAAATAGAATATATATGTAATCTAAAATATTATACGACATCAGCGATACCTAGCGGCCGTGGGTAGAACTGATTTGGATTGTTATTCTATGACTGTCAAAACAAAATGAAACTCGTAGGCGATACTGGAAAGCAGTGGGGCGCAACTACCATTCAAGAATTTTTATATGGGGTTATCCGATAAGAATTAACAACATTACAATATCAAAAATTTAACGGAAACGGTGTAGCCAACTTAAGAAACCATGCGTCATACGCGTCATTTACTTTCATTCGTTTGTTAGATGTTTGTCGTTCTCTGAGAGCATATTTTTGTAAGCAAATCGTTAAAACGGTTAAAACTCTGTTTATTCGTAAATTGAGTACACCTTTACCATTTATTTATTTGTACACCAGTATATATCAAAGGAATAATATATATTTAAAATGACTGGTGGAAGAAGATGTGTTATATGTAAAAAATATAGCGTAACTGACTTTTTTTCACGGTTCCCACTGGATGAAAATCGGTAAGTACTTTTTTATCATTTCTTACTCATTCATACGTAAATCGTTTACTCCAAAATGTTTACTTCATAGTGCTGCCAAATAAAAACTTGTTTCAAAATGTATAGTGGACAAAAACTTTGATGATGATGATGGATGACTTCTTCTGCGCCGTTTAACAGCACTCAGGTCGTCTCAAGGGCGCCGGCAAACGGTAATGTCTTCAACCTGCTTCTGAATGTGGTCACTGGCTGATTCTCCCATAATGATGAAATGTTCTTAAGGCGTTTGTAATCAAAGAGTATCTGAATACTACTTTGTAATGTTAGACTTGCCTTGCTTGAGTAAAATTATATATTTCCAAGTCAATTGTCAATGTAAAAGGTGGAGGCTGTTTCACAAAAGTCATTGTAATTTCACAAAAGTAGTTTGTTTTGTGTGTAGATTTTCATTGTATTGTTTTGTTTTCAGATCGTCAGCCACTGTGAACATCTGTCCGATAATACTCTAAGAAATTGCATCTCAATACTCTGATGCGCCATTCATCTATGTGTATGTGTTTAGATATGAGGAATAACTGGCATCCTTATTGATCCTGATTTGTATATTATTCTTCATCAAATTTGAAGATTATGTTGCTTTGTCGAGTCGTAGGAACACGTTTCAAAATGGTGAATATTTAACATCTAAAGTCATTGTAATTTCACAAAAGTAGTTTGTTTTGTGTGTAGATTTTCATTGTATTTTTTTGTTTTCAGATCGTCAGCCACTGTGAACATCTGTCCGATAATACTCTAAGAAATTGCATCTCAATACTCTGATGCGCCATTCATCTATGTGTATGTGTTTAGATATGAGGAATAACTGCCATCCTTATTGATCCTGATTTGTATATTATTCTTCATCAAATTTGAAGATTATGTTGCTTTGTCGAGTCGTAGGAACACATTTCAAAATGGTGAATATTTAACATCTAAAGTCATTGTAATTTCACAAAAGTAGTTTGTTTTGTGTGTAGATTTTCATTGTATTTTTTTGTTTTCAGATCGTCAGCCACTGTGAACATCTGTCCGATAATACTCTAAGAAATTGCATCTCAATACTCTGATGCGCCATTCATCTATGTGTATGTGTTTAGATATGAGGAATAACTGCCATCCTTATTGATCCTGATTTGTATATTATTCTTCATCAAATTTGAACATTATGTTGCTTTGTCGAGTCGTAGGAACACGTTTCAAAATGGTGAATATTTAACATCTAAATGTTATACTTAATATATGTTCTTAAATGATGAAATAACATCTAAATGTTATACTTAATATATGTTCTTAAATGTTATACTTAATATATGTTTCTTATACTGTAATAAATCAATTTTCAAAAAGTATTGTTTCATTTTATCAAAAAAAAAATTATGATTTGAAAAGTAGTACCTACCTATAATATACACATATTATGTGCCATCTGTGGTTATTCTGGAAAGCTTTTATTACAAACTATTACACTGCAGTCTCTATAGATGGCAGTGTATAGTTCCCCCAGAATACCAATATAATCATAATGAATTTCGAATCCCAATATTGGTACCTTCGCATCGGATCTTCCATACATTTTTTCTGTCAATTTTGTTTGTATGGAGTTGCGTCTCTTATTACGTAGTATTATATTCTCTTTGCTTGAAAGTGTGCCCGGTATAAAACGTGCAAATAATCGTATATTTCTATATAATTGCGATATCAGTATATCTGGAGAAAAAGTTTCTCATGAAAACCTGTCGTTTCCGGCAAAAATAAAATCTAGTTTTAATTATAGCACACGACTTACTATTTTTTCTTACCTAATGTGAGGTACCGCTAATTTCATTATATTATAATATCTTTTCAGAATCAAAAGTGAGTTATAGTGTCAATAATTTTACAGAATTGTTATGGTTTTAATTTTTTATGAAATACAAGTCACTTTGTCGTGTTAATCTATTTAACAAAATGACTACTTTGGAGGAAGGTGGTCATATGAATATTACAATGTAGGTGACTTGACCCAAGGATTAAACATAATAGGAAGCACAATAAGGGTTGCACCCTCCCTCACCCATGAATGTCAGTTCCTATGTCATCCATACTCTTCAAGAAAATTGTTTCTAAGGAAGGGCTCAAGGTTCGCCTGAAGGACTCCCCCTGACAAAATCCTTCCTGAAATATAGGAAGGCAGTGGGACATCATCAGAATTGAAAAAAATGCTAATGGTCTTTTATCAATTTTCAACTCTTACTAATATTAATTTAATGTTCCAGAGCAAGTTTAAAACAAATAAATTACAAACAAAAACAGTTTTAAAGGAAACAAGCCAACTGCACCAAAAACATAGATGCTTGTCAAAATTCTTTATAAATAGCTATACACCAATCACTTACAAGTGTAGTATATTGTAGCGCGCATAGAGAGTTCAAAGTAGCACCTATGTAACATTTCAAATATAATATTTGTTTATTTAAATCGTCTTAAGCAATATTCAATTTTGTGAAACCTCTGTATTAATTTTTATTTGATGTAGAAAAAAAATTGTTTATATTTTCTTTTTTTCCATAACACTAATTAAATGATTAATCTTAATAAATAAATATCAATAGCATTGAAGTGTTTTTATGATAAATCTCCACCACCAAAAGTCGACCTCTAAAGATTATTTTGAAATATACACAATACTACAATATTCTGTAAAATGAATGACCATTAAATTTGCCTAATTCATTGTCTAAGCATTCTTATGGGTACTATTCCATCAATGACTAAGAGCATTTAATTAATCAAACTGTAAAATATATCACTATATTCTCAAAGAGCTCACGATGATCGTAAATAAATCATCATTGAGGCCTTGTCTTACCCCAATTGTATTAGTACTTACTATGTTTTCTATTTTGTGTATAGAATTGTAGCTATGTCAGACAGTTAGGCAGAGTTATATAAAATTGTATTCAGGTCAGACACTTTTTTCAGCTACATATTTGCTAATTCATTTATTGATTCCACTGACAATATCTGAATAACTTTAAACAATTTGGTAATGTATAGTAATAAAATAATTCCATTGTAGCCTGGAGGTAGAGTCTCGGCCTCATGCACAAGAGGTGCGTAATTCGATCCCAGGTGCCAGCAATACCCCATTTCACGACACAAGCTTTTAGATTAAAAAATTTTACAAGTAAAAATACTTTATAGAGTTTTAAATTTCTTTATTCACCAGTTACATATGTTTCGGGTTACAGGCCCATATTCATACTGTATGATATGTCCTTGTCGTATCTTCCATTCCTTGCAAACATACTTCCCAAATACACATACTCATTCACTTGCTCTAAACATTCATCGTCAACCTTTATTTCACATACCGTTCTTTCACTCTCTCTTTCAAACACCATTACTTTCATCTTCGCGACATTAATTTTTAACCCATTTGCACTACAGCTATCATACACACACGAAACAATATCTTGTAAATCACTTTCATTCTCAGCCATTAAGACTAAATCGACTGCATACATCAATGCATTCACCCGAATTCCATTCAATTCAACACCAACATCCATCCCTCTCAGAGTCTAATTTCATTAACTTAAAACATTCTTAACTAATTTAATCACACATCTGAAGTAAAAACAGTTTATTACATATCTTAAGAGTCCATCGGGATAATCTCACTCAATTTTTAAGAGAAAACGCCAAACCAAACAACATCTAGGTTAATAATAGGTCATACCAGATATCATCATCTCGCCCTCAACGCTCCTCTCGGGAGCACAAGGCAGAATCCAGCCTCCTCATTTCAGAGCATCTCTGCGCCAATTGCGTCACCTCTTTCCACGACATTCCCTGCGCTCTGATATCGTTGTCATAGGAACGGTGTATTGTGGAAGAGGGACGCCTGGGCCGACGGAACCCTTGCGGACGGAAGAACAGTGCTCTTTTTGGCCAAATATCATTGGGCATTCTCAAAACATGTCCCAGCCAGGACCATTGTCTCTCCTGTATTACGAAAAATTATCACAAAAAACATATTTTTATTTATTCTAAAATCACAGATATCTAATTATTTTATTCTATTATCATAGAAAACAATTTTTTTTTAATACTACTACTACTATACCATCACGGCATATCCCACAAGTGGGATAGCCAGCAGATCAGCTGCATGTAAGAAACATGCAAACTGTCCTCTTCGTGCCAATATAAAATTAAGACATTCAGGATGGGTGGCAAGCCTCATCGCTGAATTTAAGATGTAAAATGTCTTAATTTTTTCGAACACCTGCCTTTTACAGGACACTCGAAAACTTACGCAGAAGAGTGGGAGACCAATTCTGGAAGAGGGACGCCTGGGCCGACGGAACCCTTGCGGACGGAAGAACAGTGCTCTTTTTGGCCAAATACCATTGGGCATTCTCAAAACATGTCCCAGCCAGGACCATCGCCTCTCCTGTATTACGGAGATTACAGGTCTCTGCTGGGTGCGCCGGCGCATATCATTTGTAACATGACACTAGATATAAGAATGTACAAATTGGAAAAAAAAAACATTATAATCATATGAGTATTTATTTTAAACAGTAAATAACTTATAAAAATATAACATAAAATTATACTATGACAATTTAAAAATTTAACTATTCATTTTTTTATTTATTCACTTTTTAACAATGCATTTCTAATAAAAACTGTACTGTGCATTGTTTATAAGTATTAATAAAATAAGTTTGTTTACTGGCGGGTGCTATAGTTATATATCTGCATTGTATAGTTGTGTGTATATGTGTGTGTGATAAGAAAGTGTGACTGCGATTGAAAAAAACTGTTTGTGATTTTTTTTAATTTGATTATGTTTAATGGCCTTGTGCCGTGTATGAAATTATAAATAAATAAATAAAAAAATTGCATTAATAATAACATTATGCTGTCTTACTCCACATCATTAAGATGATAATGGTCTCTTTCCTACTAATGCTGAGGTATACAGTAGTACTTTCTTCATACCTGCAGAGGGAGTTTTGTCCAATGTTATCCGTCACTGACTGTGCAAATCCTAAAAATGTTTATAATTATGTTAATAATATAAAATATATCCTTTCCTTTATGCGTAAAGCTATGTCTCAATCATAAAATAGATCTCATGAATAGTATGTTATATGATAATATGTAATAACTATAATCTCATCGATGTTCGTAACCTAGAAAATAATATCTAGAATTCATAATATTTTTTAATGAAGTCGACACTAAGTGAACTCTATCTGCTGTTACAAACAACAAATTATATGGCTTTCTTGGCTGATAATGTTGGACTACTTTCAATTAACACATTGGCGGACATATATTTCTTTTAGAATTTAGAATTACATACATACATACATACCATCATGCCGCTTCCCTCGCGGGGTAGGCAGAAAGGATCGAGCGCCACTTCCTTCTATCCTTGCATACATCTTTCGCTTCCGTCACTGTCATACAATTCCTCATGCATGCTCTCCTGTTCAATGTGCTCAACACGTGATCGTCCTGTAGGATTTGATTTAAATGAACTTGCCATTTAATCCTAGGACGTCCACGTCTCCGAGCACCATTCCTCTCAGCCAAATATATCTTCTTAGTCATTCTGTCCTCATTCATTCTTTCCACGTGCCCAAACCATCTTAACTTATTTACATTCATCCTTGTTATTACACCCACTTTCATTCCACATTCCTTTCGTATATATTTATGTTTTTGTATTGTTTTAAGTATTGTATTATCGTTGTTTTAAAATTTAAATTCACTTTGACTTTTTTAGAGAATTTTAACTTTTACTTTTTTTTCCTCAAGACATAAATTTCTGGTAAGAGTGGAATCTTCGCTGGTCTACATGTTAAATGTATTAATTGTCAACATATTTTGTAACGACTGTTTGATTCTAAATATTGTGAAAATAAAAAATAAAAAAAATAAAATATCACTGTTACGCACACAATCTCTCAGACTTTTACCACACATCCTTCTCAACGATCTCATTTCAACTGCATTAATGCCACATTCATCCTTCTATAACCATGTCCACGTCTCACTTGCATACATAAGTGTTGGCACTAAGATAGTAGAGTGCACCAACCTTTTAGCTGTGGTAGATATGTTTCTATTTGCAATTATTGGTCGGATTGCACCATTTACCTTATTGCCAGCAACTTTTCTCCTTTCAATATCGCTTTCACACTTCCCATCTCTCGTGAACAAACTACCTAAGTACAAGTTAGAATTCCGATCGAATTATTATTGAAGGTTAGTATTCAATATGCATTCAAATGAGTTTCCAGCAGATGGAAAATTAACGGCTATTGCCGTCATTGTCGTTTCAGCCCAAATTTGTTTCGTACTAGGGATATGACGGGTATTACCGACAATGAAAAACTGACTGCAATTGCCGTCATTTGATTGGAATGTATAATTTATTATCTAACACATAAAATGACGGCTATAGACGGCAATGCAATCTGATACAATAAAATAATTTTTATACTTTATTTCTGTACGTATTTATTTAAAAAAAACGATAATATTATGAACAAAATAAAATGAATATTTGAAACATGCAAAAACTAAAAACAATTAATGCTAAAGGAAATGCATAACTGAACCTTACAAGCATAACCGAAAACAACTCCTTATTACGAGCTATACACTTGGACATTTTTACTCAAAACATTTTATTATAGAGACACTTTCTTCCTACCGCCATTTGATTACATGAATTATAAAGTGTCTTTAGCCGTCATTGCACCAAAAATATTACTTCGTTGTACGGGTATAGCCGTCATTTTCTGGACAAGTGATTTTATTTTGACAGCTATAGCCGGCATAACCGTGAACGTGTTAAATATATTCCATTAATACTGAGACTCCAAACAACATCGGAAGAGGCAAAATCACTACATCAGTAGTAAAAACATTGGTTATTAATAATAATAATAATAATAATAATAATAATAATAATAAACTTTATTGCACAAAATCAATATGTAAAGAAGAACAAAAAACATGGTATCACAACAATAGAATTAATAATTTTGTGCAATGGGCGAGTTTATTGCTGAAGCGCAATATCTTCCAACTAACCCATTAAACAAAAACAAATAATAATAATAATATATAAATAAATAAGTAAAACAAAATAAAATAATTTAAGATATATATAGATAAATATATAAATAAACACATATGTATACCTACCAAGATAAATTTACAAATAAAATAAGCTACTCAAATATATAATCAAAAGAAATAACATCGGATAGGCGACTCGACACAGATGTTGAGTAGGGACGGATGGGATAAAGTGGAAGGGATGGGGTAGGACTGCTCGTCGTGATTGGATACACGAAAAAAAAAAAAAAAATTATAGAAAAATATTGAAAACCTTAGGAATTTTTATATGTAAACGCAACAGAAGACTAGCGACCATTAACCTCCTTCTTGAAGATATAAAAAGAAGAACAAGTGCGAATTTTTTGCGGCAGCTGGTTCCACAACCTAGCACCATGAACTGAAAAAGAATCGGTGTAACAGCTCGAATGATGGGATGGGATAACCAGAAGATTATTGGAGGCCGATCGTAGTGGTAGTCCATGGGAGTGTAAGAACTCAAACCTTTCCTTAAGATACAACGGAGTGTTGGAATCAAATAAACCCTTATAAAGAAGACAAAGAGTGTGAACATTTCTGCGTTGAGGAATAGTTTGCCAGCCAAGGCGTTCACGATATTCAGATATATGATCGTACTTCTTGAGCCCGAACACATATCGAATGCAAGTATTCTGAAGACATTCAAGCCTTCCACCGAGAGATCCAAATAACAGACATCCGCATAGTCAAATAAGGGATGAATTAAAGACTGAACCAATAGTTTTTTTGTGTCTACTGAAAGGAAATTCTGCATTCTCCTAAGCGAATGCAGTGAACCAAATACTTTTTTACTGATCATGTTGACTTGTTTCCACCATGATAATTTAGTATCGAAGAATAAACCCAGATTTTTAACAACATCAGAAAAGGGGATAGTAGAGTCATTTAAGACTAAAGATGGTAAAGGAGCAAGTGACGTAAGAGAAGACAGACTCCTAGGACTTCCGATAATGATTGCCTGCGATTTGCTTGGATTAACCAAGAGTCCATGATCTCTACACCACAAATTTATATATTCGAGATTGGTATTCATATTGAGAAAAGCAGTATCAATATTATTCAGATCAAAGTGAATATATAATTGGAGATCATCAGCATAAAGATGATAGGCTCCATGAAGATGTTCAGTAATCGGGTTGATGAAGATAGAGAAGAGTAAAGGGGACAGTATGCAACCCTGCGGGACTCCCACCCCAAGGCCGACCCAATCGGATGTTCCGTCACCTATACAGACTCTCTGCTGCCGGCCCCTAAGGTAGGAGTCCATCCAACGGAGAGCATCGCCAGAAATATTTAGGGCCTCCAATCGGGCCAGAAGGATATCAAAATCTACGCTATTGAAGGCACTACTAAAGTCTAAAAGTGTCAGCAATGTCAATTGTCTTACCTCCATAGCAGACCTGACATCCTCAGAAATTTTAAGTAGGGCGGTGGTTGTACTGTGTCCCCTACGAAAACCAGACTGGAATCGATTGAGATAATTATTAGCCAGAAGATAGTCATTCAATGTTATTATTACAATCTCAACAGAAAATTTAAAGGTATGTATTCAAGATTTCAGACGTGGAACCTACAAATCACGATATCATCAGGTTGATTGCAGCTTTACGTGAGGATTACAATAATATGCTGAAGGAATTTCAACGTCTCAAAACCTCCATTGAACAAAATGGAGATACCTTAGCATCTTTGAATGCTAGAACAAAAGCAATGGAATCAACATTAGAATCCAAAATAGCTCAGATAGACATCATAGAGCGATCAGTCTCTGATAATAGACACTCTAAAGGAAAGGATTGAGGATGTTGCCTCTGGGGGACACCGGGTGGATACGCTGCGTGTATTATTACTTTGGGACTAGGTTAATTCATTCTGTGTTAATTGGGACTTCTTCTTCCAAGTCGGTCCCTCAATGCTGAGAATCGTGACCACCATGACCCCAACCAAGCGACAAGCTCTCCCTCCGTCCTTACCTTAATTGAGACTAGTTGTGTTTTAATTGGCGACCGGTGTGACGCGGAGGCTAACGCACTTGCCTTTGAGTCACGAGGTCCCGGGTTCGATTCCTGGCCAGGGCAAAATGAAGAATGACCTTTTTCAAATTGTCCAGGGTCTGGGTGTTACATGTATATGTGTTCAGTGCATTGTTTATATGTGTATCGTCACATTGGTACCCATAATACAAGATTCATATTTTAATTTGGGACTAACTCGATCTGTGTGAATTGTCTATGCATGTTATGGTATGTTAATCATTCATGGCTATATTATATCAATATTTTTTATATCTATAAAAGTTTTATAAAATCTTACCTATTAAAAAAAATCCGCTGTTGAGTTTGGATGCAATATTTTATTTTTCATGTTTTGGCAATCTCATTTTTGACAAATCTATTAAATGGCCATAATGTTCTCTTTGGAAATCCACAATAATTTTACCATCAGCAGACCATTGCTCTTGTAATTACGTTTATAAATTTGATTTGAGGCTCTTCCATCGTGACTTCTAAATTTATGAGATAGTTACAGGTTTGACCTCAATGGCTTTAGATTGGAATGTTTCAATGGAAAATTCTCTCCCTCCATATTATAATTAAGTAGATGTAATGTAAATACAGTTTTCTATGTATTTTTACTTGCTTTTTTTCTTTTATAATATTCACAGGATCAGACAGTCAATTGTAGAACATGACAACAAAATGTGAATTCAATAAGTGGACCAGCAAAGACCTAAATTTACCTGGAAGTCTCAAAAAAAAACATCAAAGTTAAATGAATCATTATCAATCAACACTACTAACAGTACCGAATTACTAACGATTTTCGGTCAATTTCTACTATAGGTTATCCAGTAGTATCCATTATGACAACATAAATATTGATGATCATAGTATTACGTATTTTTATTATCTTTCACTGTGTACCGTTACAAGATATCACAGAAGCCATATGGGGGCGAGGGGTTGCATCTTTTCCAGTGATTGCAATATTATTTACATGCATAATTATGCCATGAGATTTAACTATGTACACGAATAAATCATTATATAAATATAATTTGTACCCCCTCCCCCATCTCATATCTGGATCCCCCATGATATCTTGTAACAGTATACAGTGAAAGATTAAAATAATAAATACAACTATGATCATCTTTTACATTAATGTATTTAAAACGAATGATGAATAGATTCAAATGAATGAATAAAGTAAGATGTATTTAACTCAATAAATTAAGATGAATAGATTTAAATGAATGAATAAAATAAGAATAAATGAATATAGTAAGATTAAAAATCAATTAAAAGTAAAAAAAAAATGATAAAGTGTATTTCTTCTTCTTCTGTAGGTGCCCTGTCAGGTCCCCCCGACGTTGGCAATCACTCTGACATAGGTGTCTCGATCCTGCGCTGTCTGGAATAACTCCTCCGCACCTCTCATTCCAGGTCAATCTCGTATATATTGCGCAGTCACGATGTCTGCCTTTTGCCAGCCCCTCGACGCCACTCTATCTTGCCTGTCATAATCAAACGCAGAATGTGGTACTTTATTCCACGCATTATATGACCCAGATATGAGATCTTGCGCACTTTGACATCCAACAGGAGTTCTCTGTCCATTCCAGCTCTTCTTATAACACCTCTACATTTGTGACCCTATCAGTCCAATGAATACGCAGCATTCTTCTATGAAGCCACATTTCAAATGCCTCCAAGCGATTCATCGTATTCATTTTTAGGGTCCAGGTTTCAGAACTGTACAGCAATACAGACCATACATAGGACTTTGGGAGTCTCTGTCAGATTAAGATTGTTGTTGCAGAAGAGCACTCTCATTTTATTAAATGCAGCACGGGCTGCCTCAATTCTGCACTTCACTTCAGTATCCGGGTCAAGAGATTGCGTTATCATACTGCCAAGGTATTTGAATTTGTCCACCTTTTCAATATTTATGCCCTTTAACTGAAGGCATGATCCGGAGTAATCCAACCGTTCAAAGGACATCCATTTAGTTTTGCTGACATTTACAGATAGGCCCAATTCCTCTCCAGCTACATCTACACTATTTAGTAACTCTTGGAAGTCATGTATGCTCTCTGCCAAGATGACTGTGTCGTCAGCATACCTTATGTTGTTGATCACAACACCATTAACTTTGACTCCTTTGCTAGAGTTTTGAAGGGCCTTTTTAAAGACTTTATCGGAGTAGAGATTGAATAACAAAGGGGATAATATGCATCCTTGACGCACACCCCGTTGTATTGCAATAGAATCTGTCTTCTCACTTCCTAGTCTAATTTCAGCTGTTTGGAACCAGTACAATTTTTTGATAAAATGCTGTTCCTTGCTGTCTATATTACACTCCTTCAGCATTTCCATCAGTTCAGCGTGTCTCACCCTATCAAAAGCGTTCTCATAATCAATAAAACATGCGAACACCTCTTTACGTTAATCTCTACATTTTTGCAGTAAAACATTTATTGCAAACAACGCTTCTCTGGTACCAAAAGCATTTCTGAAACCAAACTGTGTATCATCAAGATCTTGTTCACATTTAGTTCGTATTCTTGCATGAATTATTTTCAAAAACACTTTTAGTACATGGCTCATAAAACTAATTAGACGATATTCATTACACTTTTTAGGGTGTTGCTTCTTGGGCAGTGTGACTTATGTTGACATTAACCAATCGTGAGGAATAATCCCTGTGTCATAGATAGTATTAAATAACCTTAGCAGGTAGTCAATGTTTTGGTCATCGATGAGTTTCAATATTTCAGTAGGGATTTCGTCTGGTCCACAAGCCTTCCTATTCACAGATGCTGATATAGCATGAAGAACTTCTGATTTTAAGATTGATGGTCCATATAGTACATCATCAATAGTGGAGTCAGGTCGGTTCGGTCAGAGTTTATTTAAAAGAAATAAATAAGATGAATACATTCAAGTGAACGAATAAACAAGAATAAGTGAATTAAATAGAATTAAAAATTAATTAAACGTAATAAATTATGAATAAAATGTATATGTAAAGTAATGCAAAATTTATTTAATGGTTAAGGGTTTGAATATTTACCTGTTTTCTTGTTGTTTTCACAGTCATACTACCTTCAATAAGATCCAATTCACCAACTACAAAGTATTCAGCAAGAGCTTTCTGTAGCAGAGGCCAACATTGCTTCAAATATTTTTCACGATAACTAGGAAATAATGTGGCGAATGCACTTATTTTCCATAGCCCACGCATTATCAATTGGGCCAGATGGCTGAGTTTCTGCTTCATCATTTGAATCACTCATTTCTAATGTGAGAAATAAAATTACCGTAAAATAACAACTTCAATAACAAATTGAGATTACACCACGATTATACACCGTATTTGACAGATATTCTTGAAGGATGTTTGACATTTCGATACCAACCGTATGGCAAGCATCGCTGATGTCGTATATTCTATTTCTATGGGAACGACCGGAGAAAATAAGGAATCGTGCTACTTACTGCTACGTACACAAGTACTTAAGTATATACCTTTTATTTATAAAAAATGTCAAAAATAATGAATCAATCTATTGCATGTTGTTCTTTTATATCTATTGTCATTTACACATTTTGTACTGCGTATTATTTCAACTTGAGTCAAATGATATTATTGTGTTTTTTGTTTGTTTAACTCATTGTTTTTTTTATTTATCTTAAGATCTTTGTGATGTTCAAAACCAATAACATAGCATTATTCCCAATTTTGAAAGTGTCCTTTCTATTATTGAAATACAATCATTGTGTTATGATGTAATTAAATAGGTAAAATAACGATAAATAAATCACGCGGAATGTGAGCATTTGCATAGTGTTTGTATGGAGGCCGCGCAGGGTGTAGAGATCGTCTGACTGACTTTATCCTAGGGAACGGACAAGAGTTAAATAAATAACGAAATAAAAATATTCACTCGGTATTCCGAGGTATGAGTAGTTTTAATTATCTTCTACTCTTCCTCTTTTGCTTCACTTAGGACTATGTCCTGTGGTTCTTGGAGCCTGCTACTGGGAGGTGTATGTCCAACTGTCCCTACATCGTTTAGGTGGTCTTCCTAGGGGGGGGTCTGTTTCCTGTCATGCGTTCATCTGCTGCAATGGGGGAGTTGCGCTAGTGAGGGATTTTGCTGAAAATACTTGAAGTACGTAAATTGAAGGTCACATATTAATAATTTTAGGTTTAAAATGTATAAAAAACACTTTTTCATACGTAAAAATAAAAAATAAAATCATTAAAATTTGACAGTTATCAAAACGCGACGTAGTTGGTCAATGGCGGATGTGACGTCATTTTATTCGAATTTCTCGAGGTCATATGTTTATCCAGTTTGTTTGAGAAGTGAATCTTCGCCGCTCTTTGCATTTTCTCGATCATTACAGACTAAATTATTATTTTAATGTTTAAAAATGTCTACAAATAAATTTTATAAATATTGCATAGAGCCACTATGCTCAGACACCACGGTTACAGCTCCAAATAAAGCATTTATTTGCGTCCCTACAGACCCGATAAAAAGGAAAAAGTGGTGATCAAATAAGACGATAAGAAAAATAAAGTTCATCCAATGTTAGTCGCTATGTTTGCGAATATCATTTCAGTATATATTTGTAAAAATAATTTTAATACAACTATTTGAAAAATACGTATTTTGTATTTAGGGTCATTTGTTGTACCTTAGGACAAATTATTTTTTTTCGCATTCAATATTTTTTTTCTCTTAAACGAAATGAGATATTGGTAAATAGTTTTTTTAAATAAGTAGTCTGAAAATATTTCTGTCATCAATTTTTTTTTGTCATTTCTTACATTTTTATTTATCGACAAAATTTGCGTTTTTCTGAAATCATTCATTTTTGTCCAAAGGTACAACAACAGGTTGTACCTTCGGACAGCTATGTGTGTACCTTAGGACAGAAAAGTGAATGTGAATGTGAATCAAAGAATTAATTTAGATTGCTGAAAAATGTCCCTCTTTAAAAATATTTATATCCATTGGCCAGATACCCGTGTTTTTAAATCCTGACACAATGTTCCCTTTTGTGATTGACCGGAGATATGATTTGCCAACCAATCCTCTAATTTCGTATATCGATATGGATTTCCCTGGATTCATGATCATATTATATTCTTCTGCATCATTGCGGTAAATTGTTTTATATGTTCCAAAGACACTTTTTAACGGTTGTATTCTGTGGGAAGTATGGAGATGAAGAGTCAAAATTACTATTCCTGAATCTCTAGCTTTATCAATAATTTCAATCGATTATGAGATTCGTGTCCATAATCAATAACACTGGATTATTTAAACCAGATTTTTTTTTCGTTTGACCAACCACTTGGGTTTGCACTACCAATACATCTAAGTGGGTCGCTTAACAGCATATAGCTTTTAAAATTTACCCTTGGAAAATAAGCATCGGAGCAATGCTATAATTTCCATTGGTATCGATGCAAACAATCATTGTGACATTTACTCCTCTTTCTGCTACTGTCATAGTTCCAAGTTTTCTTAAACTTTTGGGAGCTAAGACTTTACCAGGTTTGTGCACGTTGGAGTTGTCCGTTTCATCTAAATTGTATCTCGACATTTTCAAATTATCAAAGAATTGGACAACGTTTGTTTTATAAAAGCTATATGGTTGCGAGTCGTGAACCATCAGCACGAGTGAAAACAGACGTTGGTGGCCTTTGAGATGTGGTGCTACAGACGCATGCTGAAGATCCATTGATTGGAAAAGGTCGAAACGAAGAGGTGTTAAACAGGGTAGGCAAAAGGAGGCAACAAAATGAGGAGAAGAAGGACTTGAACTGTGGCACATACGTAAGACTAAAGAGATTAACTGAAAATAGGGAGGAATGGAGAAGAAAATCTGCACTTGTTGCAGACCAACCCGATGGATTGTAACTCACTATATAGTTGCTCTCGCTAAGCTTGTTGACTCTGGCTTTCTCAACGATAGCTGAAGAAAACGTTTTCTAACTCCACAAACGCATTTCAAACTCGATTTTTTTATGTTCCATAATTGTGCCATATTTTTATTTTTGGCAACAGTAAACTGGAATGCCATCTCTCTTTCTCGTGCCACAGTTAACCCAAAATTGAAGAACGCAGCTTTTTCTAAATAGTCATAAAGCTTGAGTTCTTCAGCACTTAACAACAGCATAATTTGGTAAAACGTAATCGTGGTTTTGAGCTTTTTTTAAATAATGATGATGTGTCGATTTAGATAATTTATACTTTGCTGCTACTTTTCGTATGCTTTCATCTTACTTACACTCATTAATTGCATTTATTATATCTTCTACAAAGGGTTGAATCCTTTTTACACCTTTTTTACTTTGCGGCACTAAAAATAATATTATATTGTGATGTTGATGCAAATATGAATTTATACACAATTTACAAAATTATATCTAAATTATTTCATAAAAATGTTGCAAATTCATTAATATTTAATAAATTTATTTTATTTATCAAAATATAATTCTACCAAACGAAAGCTCTCGAATGATTGTGTACCTTTGGACGCGTCCAGAGGTACAACAGCAGCGATGTCCATAGGTACAACATAACAAAAATTTCGATACTGACAGGTATTTTGGGGCGCAAAACAAGTTGGAGTTATGACAGCGGTAAACCAATAATGTATTCACAGAGGTAAAACTTGTAAGATTTGATATTCATATTGTATATGTCACACACCAACAAAACAACCAAAATAATAGAAACAATATAAATGAGTGAAAAATTTACTTTTTGATCAAAAAATCTTCAAACTGTTATCCCAGACAAATTAATGCACTTATGTCATACCAAACACGATTAAGTGGCGACATCACAAAAATTTTATATTTTTGTGAATTTGCAGATTTTTAGATCTATGGCAACCTATTAAAATTACAACTGTCCAAAGGTAAAACTGTCCTAAGGTACACCAAATGCCCTTAAATATTGTTTTGAAAAAGTATTTAGTATTCTGTATTTGAAACACCAATATTCAAAAGTACCTATTTGTATTTAAATACTTATTTGAAAGTAGTGTTGTGGAAGTCTCAAGAAATAATTTTTGGAGAAATTTACCGAGAAATTTCTCGGTAAATTTCTCGAAGTAGAGAATTTACCGAGATTTTTTTTTTTTTTATTTAACAGTAAAATAATAATAAATCAGTACTTTATTCAATCAATCAATAACAATGTACAAATGTTGAGACAATTTATCACCAATATTGCTACAATTAAAGTTAGTCAATACCGGATATTTTTTCATATATTTTGTAGGGGAATTCCGCCGCATTATCGCCAATAAATAATAGGGAAATCCCCATGGGAAAAAATCAGAGAAATTTCTCTTCAATCAGAGGAGAGATTCTCGGAGAAATTTCTCGTTCTCGAGAAATTTCTCCGGAGAATTTTCAACTCTTTTTGCAGCGCCATAAAAGGATTCACAGTGGTGAAAAACCTTTTGAGTGTAATATTTGTAAGAAAAAATTTACCACGTCTTCTAATTTGCAGTCACATAAAAGGATTCACAGTGGTGAAAAACCTTTTGAGTGTAACATCTGTACGAAAAAGTTTAGTGAGTCTTCTAAATTGCGGAGACATAAAAGGATTCACAGTGGTGAAAAGCCATTTGAGTGTAATATTTGTTTGAAAAATTTTAGTCAGTCTTGCAATTTGCAGAAACATAAAAGGATTCACAGTGGTGAAAAGCCATTTGAGTGTAATATTTGTCTGAAAAAATTCAATTGTTCTAGTCATTTGCAGACACATAAAAGGATTCACAGTGGAGAAAAACCTTTTGAGTGTAATACTTGTATGAAAAAATTCATTTGTTCTAGTCATTTGCAGACACATAAAAGGATTCACAGTGGTGAAAAACCTTTTGAGTGTAATGATATGATCTATGCAGCCATTTCCGTCCACTGCTGGACATAGGCCTCCCCCATAATTCTCCAGGCATCTCTATCCTGGGCTCTTTGCAACCAGTCACCAGCGATTCTTTTGATGTCATCAGACCATCGTGTAGGAGGTCTTCCTCTACTTCTTTTATCTTCACGAGGTCTCCATTCCACCACCCGTTTTGTCCATCTTTGATCCTGTAGTCTAGCAACATGTCCTGCCCATGACCACTTCAACTTTGCCACTCTCTCGACAACGTCAGTAACTCCCGATCTTCTGCGTATTTCTGTGTTTCTTATACGGTCAGAGAGTCTTATTTGTAGCATCGCTCTTTCATGCTTTCTTTGTGCCACACGAAGTTTTCTGACAGTCGACTTGGTCAGAGTTAACGTTTCTGCCCCGTAGGTTAGTACTGGTAGCACGCATTGGTCGTACATTTTGCGTTTTAGGCTTTGGGGAATGTTGCTAGTGAAAAACTTCTTCAGATTTCCATAGGCTGCCCATCCAAGACCGATTCTCCTCTGAAGCTCCGTGGTTTGGTTATCTCGAGACAGTACCATGTTGTGACCGAGATATTTATATTCACTGACTTCTTCGATTACCTGGTTGTCAATGTCTACCGTACCTCCAAGGACCAGATTTGTCATCACTTTTGTCTTGGATGTATTGATAAGGAGTCCAACTTTTCTGGTCTCTTGCATGAGCTCCGTTAGCATTTCGCGTGCCTCGTTTATATCTTCCGAAATCAAAACGATATCGTCTGCAAATCTTAGATTACTCAGTTTGACTCCATCCACTTTGATACCCTTTTCTTCCCAGTCTAGATTTTTGAATGCGTATTCTAATACAGCAGTGAACAGCTTTGGAGATATTGTATCTCCTTGCCTTACACCTTTTTCAATGGGGAACTGTTTGGTGTTTTTGTGGAGTTTTACACTGGCTGATGTATTGTCATAGATGAAGTTCAGGAGTTTTGTGTATCTGTAATCTATGCGACATTGATGCAACGCAGCTAATATGGCATCTTTGTTTATGGTATCGAAGGCCTTTTGGAAATCTACAAGTATAAGTACTAGAGGTCTGTTATATTCCACCGTCTTTTCAATTAATATTTTCAGGGTCAAAAGATGATCGTTCGTGCCGAAGCCTGACCGGAAACCAGCCTGTTCACATGGTTGATAAAAATCTAATTTATTCTCTAACCTGTTTGTAATTATTCGCATGAACAATTTGTACAGGTGAGATAGCAGGCTTATGGGTCTATAGTTTCCTACATCAGCTTTGTCTCCCTTTTTGTGCAGCAGTATCATTTGTACGTTGTTCCAGTGTAATACTTGTATGAAATTGAGTGTAAAAATTGAGTGTAATACTTGTATGAAAAAATTTAGTCGATCTTGTGATTTGCAACGCCATAAAAGGATTCACAGTGGTGAAAAACCTTTTGAGTGTAATACTTGTATGAAAAAATTTGGTCATTCTAGTAGTTTGCAGACACACAAAAGGATTCACAGTGGTGAAATGCATTGATTCGGGTCTATATTTCAGGACGACCAAAAATCTTCCAAAATAAATCTATGTGAGATGAGAAAAAATGTGAAATTTTACTATCAGCGGCAAAATTGGATAATTAGTAATGAAATTAGTCTATTAGAGACAAATATTTTTGTTTACAATTTACAATGTTGTGTTAATTTTTCGTGGGAAGAAAGCGGCGACAAGGCCCAATTACCTAAGGTACCATTAGGGGCAATAAAAATATAATTGTTTAATGGAATAAGCACGTGAATAGACTCGTCAGGCACGTCTATGTTTTTTTTTCTAAGGGAGTCGTAAAATATTATAATATTATTAGCAACTTTCGAATATTTTGTTTTGGATTAACAATTAACGCGGCTTAGTTAAAGGAATTTTATAAATCTAGTCCGTGGGAACGAAATATTTTTTCTGAAAACAATGGATGCGATAGTAAAATGGAACATGGAAGATAAAACGGAACTGATTTTTTTGTTGAGTTTTAACAGAGTAGTGACCGTGATGAATAAAATGGATAATATTACCCCAAATGTATCACCAGTGAAAAAAAATAAAATAGAACAGGTAAAGTGTTAGTTTTTTGTAATTATTTTTTCAGAAGTGTTATTTAAATAAAAATTGTTTGTAAGAAAATTTTATTAGGTATTAATTTCTAATAGATATCGCTGTCCCAAATCATAGAATTATATTACTTCGTATAGAAGTGCTGGTAGCTTAGCCGCGATGTTCCAACTCAGGTCGGCCGATCGGCCGACCTGCATTTTTGCCTTGTTCAGTACGAAATTGACCATCGTTCGAGTAAGATGTAGCGTTCCTTACAAAAATGCATGTTACACATGCACTATTCAGGTGTATACAACTCAATGGTATTTTATCATCTATAATTTAATTTTCTGTAAGTATCTTAAATTCCCAGTATGGAGTAACTATGTCGCCCTTAGACCCCAATTGAGGCATAAGGAGAGCGAAACGTTCATTCCACATCACAAAACTCTCCACGCTCCTCTTGGAAGCATAAGTGGAAGATCATGCGCCAAAAAACAAATTAAACATCCTTTCCAAACCACACAAAATACAGAATAGGTGGTGAGCCCATTACTTGGAGTAAATATTGTCACACATTTTTAAGTTTTTAGTTATATAA
This sequence comes from Athripsodes cinereus, assembly GCA_947579605.1. Classification (NCBI taxonomy): domain Eukaryota; kingdom Metazoa; phylum Arthropoda; class Insecta; order Trichoptera; family Leptoceridae; genus Athripsodes; species Athripsodes cinereus. Next base: position 16,973,878 of record OX388325.1, on the reverse strand, counting down.
AAGAAAGGCAAAAAAATATTTACCGTTAGCAATCCAGTGTCTCAAGTTCGATTCTCGCTGTTTTCTGATCAATATACTCTTTTATTCAATGTCATATAAGTGCATATATCCATGAAGTTATATCTTTTGACTATACGACCATTCAGATAAAAACAATAAATTATTGTCAATTTTTACTTTTTCCGAGAAACAATCTGCAGGGAGCAGAACAAGTTTTATTTATGTAGGAAAAATATTAGATTTTATTCAAATTTCAAATAATAAAAAAAAAATCATTGTACTATCGTTTCATTTTATGCGTGTTTGATAATATTTGGTAATAACATGTTTGTTTGTTGTGTCATTAAAAAAAAGTTTGTGTATGAAATAGTTAGATACATTCTCTCTTTACTTGCAGACATACAACGGAAAATGTTGTGAACACCTGATAAAAGTCTTGCTTCCTTATTGTTAATATATGAGTGAGAGAGAAATACGGATGCATCACATGAGTAAAAGAGTACTTCGTAAAGGACTCGATTTTGTACCATTGTAACCATATTATATCCGTACACAAAAAGTTCATTGCATTCATATCGATGTTGTCTTATGCAGTGTATACTTGACATCCTTTTTCTAAAGTTGCTACTTCTCTCTGCTAGTACTACAAATTGCTAATATTTAAAAAAGGAACATGAAAATTGTGATTCATTGTTCTAAACACCATATCTAGTACTTTAGTACATATAAATCTATGAAATATACAGAACTAGCAGGAGAAATAAAAAATATTTGGCATTCTAGATCCGTTTATATAATACCTTTAGTCATTTCAGCTACAGGGGTAACTCCGAAATCTTTAATAAATAATTTACAAAAATTAGATTTACCGGTTAATTTGTATATTAAAATTCAAAAATCTATTATAATAAACACTTGTAATATTGTAAAAAAGTTTTTGAACACAGATATTTCAGGCACAATGCTGGTATTTTGATCCCGCGTTTTGAGCCTAATCCTTTGATATCCTGTATATCTGGATAGGTGAATTTTTCCCGGCATTAGACTGTTAAGTTTTTGTGTGACCATGACTGATCATATGGAGACTAATCTGGTTGTATAATGCTGAGAAGTGTGGATGGCAATTCTGCCGCCGCGTAAAAAAAATAATACCGAAATATTATTAATTTAAAAATAACGCGTTGCTACCACATATTTCAAATGTGTAATCTTGTTTTTGAATATATTTCCATGCAATTTTAGTAGAAAATGTGTTCTTTGTACATTGTGATGACCCTACCTATTTCAAACCATTCTAAGCTCCGAATTTGCAACACCCTAGCTTCTAAACTCTACCTACTGTAATAAATGATTCCCAAACTAGAATTTACATCCCTATCCGACTAGCTAAGAATTGTATGAATTTTCGCATTGTTGCAAATATACGTACGAAATATCGCATTCCTAATTAAATTAATTAACGAATTTTGGCCTTTCGTGATCGTCTAGATTTATCTATTAACTATTTTCGTAGATTTGGACCCAGTACGTTGTGTTTTGACGATAATTTTACCTACGTTGTGTATTTTTAAAAACGCAAAATAAGTCACCTGAAATATACATTTCAATAATCAAAAAGAACAACAAAATCACAAAATCAATAAAACAATTTAAACATGAATTGTGATACATATTAACTCTGAGATCAACTTTGACGTCAGATCACTTACCTTGAGATACTGTAAAATAACATAATAAAATAGTGCACAGTAAAACATAAAATATAACTTAACAAATCATTTTAAAATAAAATTCAAATAATATTATTCCATATCATCACGAGAATGTTGTACGGTAACTGGTTGCCGATCCATGTCCCTACATAAGATAACCGTTTCATAGTATCTATAGACAAGACATGTACCTATGTTCCTCAATATAACTAATAATTCGTTGCGTAGAAAAAGACAGTGGCGCACCCAAGAACATTACCTTATTATTTTTAAGTATTAATTAAATTTCAACACGATTGCTATGACATCATTTTCAGAGACTAACTACCATGTTAGTGCATGGAAAGCATGCTGTGTCCATGCTAAAGGAGCGCCACCTTCGCTCCCTCACGTCTCAAACTCGCCATGCCGTACTTTGAGCCCGGGTGCACTATTCTAACCCGAATATATATAAAATAATATATAAGATATATTTTCACTAGGACATGCAATATATTGCAAACATGCGGACATGCAAACATATAATGATATTAGTTCTAAAAATTCCTGATCATTGAGCCTCAGCCAAAGAGCGCAGATAACTCCTTCAAGCTATACTCTAGCAGAAAATTCGAGGAATGGAGCTGTACCTGCTTCAGTCGGAGAACATTTGAAATAAATACCTTTTCATTGGTTAAGTTGATTTATACGCAGAGAAAGCACCACCAATCTCTACGCACATCCAACCATGTTAATGATTGCAAGGTGTGTTCTTACAGAAATGATAAGATAGACTACTAATATAGTTAGCAATATCACGAACAGTGATTTACCAACCAGTTAATAATAATTAAAGTTAATTAAACATAATATCCATTTACAAATGCCCAAAGACCTTATAATGGATTATGGGTCCTCCAGCATATAGGGAAAGGAGAGAATTTTGTTAGTTGAACTAGGTATGTACTTATATTTACAAAATTTGATTTAAATAATTAACATGCATAATTATATACTACAATATCATATATTTTGTTAAGAAAGGAATAACGTCGTACCCAAATCGTCTGGGGCCTAACAAACGACTGGACAAAACTGCATTCCCTAGAAGGAAAAGGGTTTATGTAGGGATTTTTGGATAAATGGTATTAATATAAATATATTAATATAATAATACATAAACAATACGATATAACCATGCCTTGCAAAAATGTTAATTAATACATTCTAGAATGTCACAGCAATATAAGTAGAAAAATCCAGTAAATTTATAGAAGATAAATGACATCGATGATAAAATATGTAATTAAATAAATAAATAATATCCTGCTCTACATAAAACTCCTCTCCAAACTGCTTAATCCTTCGTAATGGTAAAATAAATTAAATAAAAATATAATATTAGCTAGATCTGTGCGCCACTGCTATCGGTCTGGTTCTAGGTGTGTCGTACCCCGCTATATTATATCAGTCACAGGTACATACATACATACAAAAATACTGAAAATAAATATACACAACACATAATTCCTTTGTTTTCAAAATCTGTAAAATAATTAATCCTTGAGTACCAATATTGCCTTGTAGACAAAAGACATCCTGAGAGTATCCTAGCACCTATATATATAAATAATAAAATGATATTTAAACACTTAGCTTTGCGGCAGGCAGGTCACTGAATCTGTTATTTAATACAATTATTATTTAGGATGTAAAATATTATATCCACTCTGTATGTGAATATCACTTCAAAATTATAAGTAACACTTTGGTTGTGTCCAACAATTAATTATTCTCTAATCAATAAATTCCAACACTGCTTTTAAAACCAATATGGGCACAACCTAATATCTTAAGAATTCAAAACGAACTGCCTAGAGTAATCTCTCCTCCCTCTTCAGATACTGAAAATGTTGGCCCAAAGCAACATAAAAAAACAACATCCATCTCTCTTTGATACACACTGAAATATACCTGTCTCTGTCTCCTACATAGCTAGTTGTGTTCAACAACCACTTGAGAATGCACTGTCTCATTCCCAAATTAATTACCTACTACAAATATTCGATCTAGGTATATAGAAATAATATTTACAATCTTGTATATATTCATTTCATCACAACATGTATTAAACGTTTAACTGTATATTTGTTTTATTTAAAACAATAAAATATTAAATTTATTTCCATACATTTTCAGTAAAAAAATATGTTCTTTGTATGTGTATAAAACGTTTAGCTGGGTTTTTTTGTATTTAATACAATATATTTTGCTAAGAGTGTGTAGTTGATACTGCTGATATTTTTTCTGAATTTTAAATAATGTACTGCATTCAAAATAATAACTATTTTATGTTCAAAAAATTTCTTGGTCTTTTTGTACCCCATTTATTTTCTCTGTCATTGGAAGGTTACAAAATAATTCTTGTAGAGGGGGTAGCAGCGCAGTCAAAAAGGCGGTACTTTGCGCAACGCTTGGTTATTCTCTCGAGAAATAGAGTAGGTATAGATGCTTAGTAGCTAAGCCATAAATCATAGTTCTCGAAGGCGGTACAATGTCAGTAAAAGATAGGAAATGTTAGAGTGAGATAGAGCGACTTTCTGATCGCATCCCTATGTTACATTATTGGAAATTTTAAAGGCGGGTGCGAGAAGATAAGAACATACGTCGTGATTGGAGAATCGAGCTTCCGCACAAGGAAGATGGCATAAAAGCCATACATATCGAAAAATTGGGTCAATTCACTTGAGAAATTCTGAAATACCGCGATTGTTATTCGCGGAGGGTCAAATCTTTTGAGAATTTTTGAGGGACCGCGAGTAGTATTTGCGAAAAGTGATTTTGTTGTGAGAAAAAATAATTCGCTGAGATTAACTAAGATATTGTTCGTAGAGAGATCGATAGTGATTGTGATTCGCAAGAGTGATACATAGTCGCGAAAATTTGGAAGATATTAATAATCGTGAATAAAACATAAGTGTGAATCAACGATTCGAAGTGAGGAAGTAAATAAATAGATCGTGGTTTAATATGAACATTCAAACATTTTTTTTTATCCATACTAAATCACTTGTTAGTTAATTAGTTGTCGAAAACTATGCTAAAATTCGACGTGATAGACTTAATATTGAGTTGGCGGATAAAATAACGAAAAAATCTGGTGGCCTGCACCACGCAAAGACTTCACTTAGAGAGAGGGCACCTGAAACTCTAAGACCACGGGAGGTACCTACATTCCAATCTTGATTCAGTTTTTTTTTTGTTATTTCGTTACTCGAGGTCGAAAGGAAAGATAAGATCTACAAACATAGGAGGCGCAGCTAATCATATTGTAAAAAAATGTGTTTTAATTTAAATGTATTGCGACGGACTTTTGCATATACTTTCTTTTTTATTCTTGCGCTCTCATGCGCTCTTTTACTTTGTACCTCTCATGGTACAAGGTAAAATAATCAATTATATTAAACTTCAAAAATTAAATTTTAGCTCAGTCGGTAGAGATTTCAAAAAAAAAGAGTATTGGAAAGTACAATTGACTACATAATAAATGCTCAGGGTCGAATGGGTTAACCCAGACTCTATCACAAAGACTTCAAGACTTTTCTTTCTATAAATTCAACAATGCATATCGCCAGTAAATCAATGGTGCCTTCCAACAATCCCCAATAAGAAGGAAAGATTCAGAAACAAAATAAAATTGCTATTTCATTATTTTCTTTTCAATTTATTCCAAACCTCCAGTATACGGAGACACCTTTGGTATGGTCAATGAATTTACATACATTTTTATGAATACTTTCTCGACAATAAAATAATAAGAGATTAAAACCTAGTTAATCATTTGCTATGTGGCAATCTAACTAACCCTTAGATTAAAAGTTTAAAATCAAATAATGATTGTGGCACATCATCTTTAACTCCTACCCTTTCTTTTCAGAAAAGACCTACATATATCATAAGGTTATCAAACTCTGTTTGATTATACAATTTACATTAACTTTAGAACAAAATATATATAACATTACGAATGAATGAGAACAACCTGATTAAGTTATCTTCCTTCGAGTCCCACTTCACTTCCCGTGTCCCGAAATTGAAGATTCTTTCCTGATTGTCACTTAAGGTTTATTCTGGTAAAAGAGGAAGTTATCATCTTGATAATTGAAAGAAGTTCAATTACTTGTTAACTGAAGAATTTATTCTGGTAACAAGGCGTATCCTGAATAACTGAGAAATTCATTCTGGTACTGAGTTATATTCTGAATAACTGAGGAATTCATTCTGGTACTAAGGCATAACTTGAATCACTGAGGAATTCATTCCGGTACTGAGTTATATCCTGAATAACTGAGGAATTCATTCCGGTACTGAGTTATATCCTGAATAACTGAGGAATTCATTCCGGTACTGAGTGCCGTACATCCTTAAACATTAAAGGACAACGTAATTACTACTACTACTACTATACCATCACGGCATATCCCACAAGTGGGGTAGCCAGCAGACCAGCTGCATATAAAACATGCAAGCTGTCTTCTCCGTGCCAATATAAAATTAAGACATTCAGGATGGGTGGCAAACCTCATCGCCGAATTGGAGATGTAAAATGTCTTATTTTTTCGAACACCTGCCTTTTACAGGACACTCGAAAACTTATGGAGAAGATTAGCATTTAGCATTTATCAAACTATGTTTCGGTTTATTTTATTAAACAACGAAATTTCTCTCATCGAAAATATAATTGTAACAATTTAGACTCACCATATTTTTGATGACGGCCTGAATTACCACTGATTTTAATAATTAATTATGATTAAACTGTCAATCGACAAATAGAACACATTTCTAAAACTAATTTATAAATTAATCAACCATTTTAAAATGGGAAGGTTTCTTTTAAACCTTATAATATTCACTATCGCATTTTGCGATCTGCCAATTCGGAATGTCGAATACAAAAGAGGAAGTGTTCCTGCCTTCGACCGCCAATATTCAGAAATCCTCCCACCACGCATGCGTGGCGTCGCGTTATCAATCTCTGTCTTGCCAACGAACAAAATCATTTCTCTATAGTGATACTAAAAATATCGCTACAGTATGTTCTATTTTATTTTGCACATCGTTACCTAATTATTGATTGATAATTATTATGGTATAATGAATAACTAATTATTGATGACCTGCATAAATAATTGTCGTGGATAGCTACCTTGTTATGGTATGACTGTAAGTTTAATTTTGATCTTGTGTATTGAATATTATTTGATAATATTTTTTATACATTGAACAGGAGAGCATGCATGAGGAATTGTATGACAGTGACGGAAGCGAAAGATGTATGTAAGGATAGAAGGAAGTGGTGCTAGATCCTTTCTGCCTACCCCGCGAGAGAAGCGGCGTGATGGTATGTATGTATTTATGTATATTTTTTATGAAAATTGATTGTGGATAACTGACTTTAATAATTGTTATGAGTCGGTATTTTATTGCGGTACGATTAGTGGGTTGCTTTTTTTTTATTGCGTAAATAACTATCATTTGATAATATTACTTTATTATTAATTTTTAAGGAATAATTGGTAATAATTATCGCCATAAATAGGCTCGCAATTTTTGTGAGACTTGTATAAATCTTTGTTTTTTTTTTTTGAATATTTTTATGCTTATATATTTAGCATTATATTGAATTCATTATAATATTAGACATAAGAAATTTGTTTAATTTTTTTGCTAATAGCTGCCTTAATTTCATTATTACTATTGTACATATATTGTTATTAAGGTGGAAGCTGTAAAGTAATATTACTGTTTATTTGTGTAAATAAACCATATTTGATATCCAATTTTCTAGAGTTTACACTTAGTAGAATAGTTAGCGTTCCCTATCCCATCACTTGCTTACATATTTATTGAGTCTTCGGAGGAGGAAGAGAGAAAGGCCCTCTCGCGGTTCGAATCCGCAGAGGAAGATATCGTACGGGTTGTTTAGCTACCTCCGGCTGTTCGTAGGAGCGGAGGACTGAGGACTTATCCTTATACTCCGTCAGTGTGAGCTAGCCGGGAAGAGAGGTAAGTCCCCCCCCCTCTGAGAGTAAAGGAGTGAACCCCGGAGGGTTGTGCTGCTGGGAGCATGGAAACACCCGTATCAACCTTTTGAGTGTAATATTTGTATGAAAAACTTATATGAGTCTGGATCTTTGCAGAAACATAAAAGGATTCACAGTGGAAAAATTGTTTAACATTTTTAATTTATGTAAAATGCAAGGGGTCATCTGTCATATATTGAGATGTTGTAATAATGTAAAACCAAATAATGATAAAATGTATGACGGGTTCACACACTACAAATTAAAAGGTATTTTGACATGTATACTGGAACAGTATCTTAGTTTATTCAAAAATCGACCAAAATGGAAGGAAAAACTTCTTAACATAGAAGTTGGCATGTTGGTTATTCTGAAAGGGACCCAGGGTCTGCTGAACGAATGGCCAGCTGCCAGGCTAATTGAGGTATTCTCAGGAAAGGATTCTTCTCCCAAGTGTGTCTTCTGTCTTTGAATTGATGATGAAATTAGAGGACGGAAGACATACAGAAGTTGCCAACTAACACGTAGAGTCGATAAAGCATTAATTTTTCAATTTAATTGTATTATGTATCTTAGATCATTCTAAAGAGATGAACCTCTTGAATTAATTAAAAGTTTACCCGTAGCATCAGAGAGCTATGAAGGGGGCTCTAAAAATACTCAAGGATAGGTATGATGAAATAATATACCTACATGAACCTGATATAAAAGTTGAATGCAAGGGAGCCAACAATATGACAGTGGCTGGTACATCTTCAACGCTTACAGAGTATGCACCAGGTCCAAGTAATCAAACTCATTTAAAGAAAATAAGACGCAAAAATGTTCTTAGTGTGACTAGGAAAGTAAGCAGGAAATATGTGAATTCTTTTGAGTGTAATATCTGTATAATTTTTTTTTTTATTCGTCTGGTTCTTTGCAGATACATAAAAGGATTCACAGTGGTGAAAAACCTTTTGAGCGTAATATTTGTATGAAAAAATTTGAATGATATAAAAGTTGAATGCGAGAGAGCTAACAATATGACAGTGGCTGGTACATCTTCAACACTTACAGAGTATGCACCAGGACCAAGTAATCAAACTCATTTAAAGAAAATGTGAAGCAAAAATGTTCGTAGTGTGGCATGTGTAGGTAAGCAAGAAATATGTGAATTCTTTTGAGTGTAATATTTGTATAATTTTTTTTTAATTCGTCTGGTTCTCTGTGTTGTGGGTTCTGTTCAATATAAAACACGTTGTTTACTATTATTCTTTGTTGGGATCCACACAATTATTAATTACACAAGTTACAACAAGCAGACCACATGTCTTATGATATACATAACCATGTTATAACAGGTTGTGACCATAGACCTACTATTGATATAGTAGCTCTATGGTTGTGACAGTTGTCATAGACAATAGTCTATAATAATCTATTAAATACACACATAACACGCTCTTCTTTTTTTTTTTTTTTTGAAAAAAAAAATGATGCTATACAAACAATTTTACAGTCACTTTGAAGTATGTTCTTAACCTATACACATTATATAGTACATAAATACATATTATGTTGATTTCTTGAACCAACATATTGTGACATATGAAATTTTACATATTTAACATATGAAATTTTACATATTTATAAGGATCACTTAAGTAAATTGAGTAAAGTACAGTTATTACAAATCAAGTAAAATACAATTATTATAAGTCAAGTTTCACAACTGGCTTGCAAACTCTATTACTTCTTCTCAATGTGTTCTCAGTATCCACATTGTTAGAAGTATACATATTTTCATTATTAACATTATACAAATCATTACTCAAAGATGTACTAGGCATATCATAATTAAAAGAAATATTGTTATTCGAATTGTTATTCTCTATTGGAACTGTCAGGTAAAGTTTTTTCTTTATAAATTGTGAACTAAGTGTATCATTTTCTTTCATTGAGTTTCTAATAATTGATTTATGTGGGCCAAGCAAATGAATTCTATTTCGTTTGTAAAGTTTTCCATTTTCTGCAAGAATTACAAATGATCTAGGTGTATCACCAATGTTTTCTACTTTTCCAGGTAGCCAATGACTATCTGGAGATAGTTTGTAGTGTACCAAATCACCAATTTTAAGATTTGGCAATGATTTTGTTTTCCTATCATAATAGCTCTTACTTTTGGATTTGATATTAAAATTTACTTTCTTATAATTCTTGTGCCCCTCTAAAGTTGGTTTAAGTTTATTTTGATTAATTGGTATTGTGCATCTCAATCGTCTTGATTGTAACAATTGTGCTGGTGAAAACATATCACCTTTTGGTGTATTACGTTGATGCAACAATGCCAGTGAGAAATCGGTATTTGCATCACTGCACTTTTTTAACAAATTTTTAATAATTTTAACTGCACTTTCAACCATCCCATTAGATTGTGGGTAGTGAGGACTAGTTTGAATATGATTTATGTCCCACTCGTGGACAAAGTTTTGAAAATCATATGATGAAAATGGCGGTCCACCATCAGTGATTAATTGCAAAGGTATACCATTAGGGCTATTCTGTAAGCTTTCCTCTAATTTTTAGAGTCCTCTAAAAATTTAAAAATTAGCGACCCTCTAAAAGTTAATTTCAAAAACGGCATTCTGTAAAAACAATTTTAGAGGATCCTCCAAAATTCATAATTTTAGCGTCCTCTAAAATGAATGTTGTGAACATAGCCGCAAGTACTTCGATTCACACCAAAATAGTCTACATTTGACATAACTATATCGATTTTCTATGGCCGAACTGTCAAAATTCACATAAATCTGTCAAAAGTACTTGTCACATCGGAATTTTTGTGAAGTGTTTTCAAAACAAGGCGTTGGTCCTAACATATTTCGACAATAAATAAACACTTAAAATTCTAGCAAGAGTTTTTTGTACATCGACAAGAGTTTTATATATATCGACAACAGCTGTAGATCGCATTCTACCTGCATGTTTTTATTTAAATATATTTTCAAGTGTGTTGTGGGTTACGCAAAGTTTTTAAAATGTATATTACTCATAACATTATTGGAGTCTTGTCGGAACACATCAATTTACTTTTAATCGAAATGTCGCGCTCCCAAAGGATGACGAAAAGGCAGAAGCAAGTTTTGATTGAGTTTGTTGAATCCTATAGTTGCTACGGCAAGTTCTGTGTCACCGGGAGAGTTGCGCTCATTAGAACAAAAATAGGAAGAGTGTACAAATCTTCTCAACCAGAATGGGCCTGCAAAGACAGTCAGACAATGGAAAGACGTAAGTACTATGAAATATAAATATCTGTAATATCATCACTATATTCTATATTATTGTTATTTCTATTCAGATTCTAATATGATTCCAAGTGCAACTTTTCACCAAATAATGGAAAATTTTAAGCCTCTGACTGAATAAAGGTACATATTTCTCTCTCTCAAGATTCATTGTGTACACTTAAGTATATTTTGATTAATTCTTTCACTTCACTTCATCAATTTAATAATCTTATCTTAACAAAATGTTGCTTAGAGTATTGACAAGATATCCTCCTCAACATTAAATGATTCTGTTTTTTTTTTTCAGTGTTTCAGTGAACTTAAAACAAAAGTAAAGAGGAAAACCAGGGAATTAAAATATTTGTATGGGGGAACTGGAGGTGGTCCATCCACAATAAAACCTCTAACCGATTTAGAGAAAAGTTGCTGGCCGTCGTTAATACCACGGTTATCACGGGTTTACCAGATGACATAGAAGCGGGTATTGGACCATCAATGTCAGACGTCCCCCAATTAAATATACCGCAGGTAAATAATAATAAATAAACACTTATTCATCAAGATAAAAATATATTCATAATTTTGTTGGCTCATACTCAAAATCAGCCATCACACAAAACAATGCAAGAGAGATTTTATAGAATAAATAAATGCAAGAGAATGTAATGTTAAATACTGATTCCACAAAGAAACAGAGTGCACCAAACTTTTCCTGATTGCCAAAATTCTACCCTTGCTCGATGATGATAAATCTCAAATATTAACTAACCTCAATTCATTATCATAGATCACGCAATTTGAAATGTATGCATATCAATACCAAAAGTATTAGCATGTTTATCCATGATGGATGTGATTCAAGAAAATAAATTAATTATTGTTTACAGGGGAGTGAGACGACTGGAATGGATTATATAGAGCCAAATCTGCCAATCACAACACCAATGCCATTAGAACATCCAACAATCTCACCGGAGCAGCCAGCAATTCCTATAGAACATCAGCGACGGAGACCAAATAGGAATACAGAGCTGCTGGCCGACATTATTAAGGAGCACACATCAATGGCCAGGCAGTTGAAAGAGTCCAATGATGGTATTGCTGAAGCCCTTAATAATGTCGCCTCGGCACTCAAAAATATGAGCAGTGCTATCAATAATTTTGTTTCGAGAACATAAAACTTTCATTTGTTATTCCTTTATTTCATTCTATATTTCTATGTTTTCTTTTTCATGATTCATTTGTGTGTCAAATATCATATAATAGTAAAAAACAATTGAACTATCATGTAACATTTATTGCTTTAGTCTTATCAATTCATATCTAAATAAACAATGTTTTTGTTTTTTAAAAATTGTTATTTCACTCTTTCATATGTTTATAATACATAAATCTATATAATAAAAAACACAATTGAACTATCATTATTCATTAGGTACACTTATTGTTATATTTTTATTTATTTTTAGTTTTTAGAAAATAATTGGCTGGTAACTCAAAGGTGTTGCTCACATCCCTTAAATATTGCCTAATTAATTTCAGCTCCCTCCTAAAACAATGAATAAGATAATTTTAATAACAATTGTTGTAACCTTGAGTTGGAAACAATTTGATTTATTATTCATTAATTTGTATTAATCAATACACTTACTGTTTTTCCAATTCCGTTACTTCATGATTAACAATATTAAATATTAAACTATCAGTAATATTCATTTTTATAAATAATAAATAAATAAAATATATCAAACGAATGTAAATTCGCAATCAAAACACTTGCGAATTGTTTGAAATGTCAAAAATAGCATCCTCTAAAATTTTAGAGGCACCTAAAGAGGTCCCTCTAAAACTTAACCATTTAGCGGATGAATTTAGAGGATTCCTCCATTTTTTAGCGGAAATGTCAGTTACAGAATACGGTCTTATCGTTTAGCGTCCTCTATTATTTTAGAGGACTCTAAAAATTAGAGGAAAGCTTACAGAATAGCCCTAAATGTCTACTAAAAATACTTTTCAAAACATTAATAACAATTGATGCTGTGTTGGTTGGCAATTGGGCTACTTCTATATATTTGGAATAATAGTCGACGACTATCATATATTGGTTTTTGTTAAAATAACAAAAATCTACACCGACTTTCTCCCAAGGTAAGCTTGGTGTTTCATGATGTAATAGCGGTTCCTTAATATTGTTTGGTTTATATTTTATACAAGTTGGACATTGTTCTATTAAATTGGCAATTTCTGAGTTCATACCAGGCCAGTAAATAATACCTCGAACCAAATTTTTGGTTCGTTCTATGCCCATGTGGCTTGTGTGTATGCGATTAAGGATTTTTTTTCTTAAGCTTTATGGCACTACAATACTAAAATTTCTGTACAATATATCGTTAATCCAAGACAATTCATGCTTAATGTTCCAAAAAGGTTTACAACTTACTTCAACTAAAGACTTATTACTAGGCCAACCTGATTGAGTGTATTTCTTCAACAACATTATTGTTTCATCAGTTTGAGATGTTGATTTGATCTCAGACATTGATTCTGGTAATACAGGCATATTTGCTGTAACTATGTTCACATGAACTGCAATATCTTCTTCCAGAAAGTTGTCAGTTTCTGGAAGAGCTGCTCTAGACAATGTGTCAGCAATGCACATCATCTTACCTGGTTTAAAAACAATATCAATATCATACGTTTGCAATTGAAGAAACATTCTCTGTAGTCTCGCTGGTACGTTGGCTAATGATTTCTTAAACATAGTAATTAAAGGGGAATGATCAGTTTCTACAGTAATCTTTTGACCATATACATATTGCTTAAATCTAGTACAACCAAAAACTATAGCATAGAGTTCCTTTTCAATCTGAGCGTACCCTTCTTGACATTTGGTTAATGTTTTAGACGAGTAGGCTATTGGTTTATTCTCCTGTAGCAAGGCTGCTCCTACTGCATTCCTTGATGCATCTACAGTCAAAGTAATAGCTTTATTTACATCAAAATGAGATAGAACAGGAGTAGTTGTTAATAATTGTTTTAAGCGAGCGAATGCTTGGTCATGGTTAGCATTCCATTGCCACATAATATTGTTTTTTATCAAATCTCTAAACAGTTGCGTTTCTAATGATAAATTGGGAATAAAATTTCCTACGTAATTTACTAATCCTAAGAACCTTTGCACACCCTTTTTATCAATAGGTGGAGGCATTTCTCTAATGGCTTTAATTCTGGAATTATCTGGAGACATTCCTGATTGTGAAAAAATATGACCCATGTATTTGATCTCAGTAACACCAAATACACATTTATTTTTATTGAACTTTACATTTTTTTCACGAGCTCTTTTGATTACAGCTTCTAAGTGTTTGTCATGTTGTTCCTTATCTTTTCCCCATACTAGCAAATCATCTAGGTAAATAGATACTCCCGGTAAATCTCCAAAACAATCATACATCGCTTGATGATAAATTTCCGGAGCTACACTAACTCCAAACGGAAGACGTTTGAACCGGAACCTTCCAAATGGAGTATTAAACGTTAACTATTTTGAGCTAGTCTCATCTACTTTGATAGACCAAAAACCTGATGTAGCGTCCAGTGTTGAGAACACGGTCGCTCCATTGAGTTGTGAACGAATCACGTCCAACGTAGGCAGTTGGTAATGGCAACGTTTTAATGCTTTGTTCAGGTTTCTCGGATCGAGGCATATACGTAATGCACCTGATTTTTTCTCTGTGACCACCATCGAACTAACCCATTCCGATGGCTCAGTGACAGGTTCAATAACATTATTGGACTGCATTTCTTCCAGTTCTTTCTTAACTCTATTGAATAATTTAAATGGTAATTTTCTAGGTGGATCTATAACTGGATAGACATTATCATTTAATTCAAGCTTGCATGTGTACGGTAGACAACCTAATCCCTCAAATATATCATCACTTATACTACTATCGTTAATTACATTTACATTTTTAATCAAATTTAGTTTTTTACACATTTCTAAACCTAAAATGGTTGGACAATTATTTTCTAATATATTAAATTTAACTAGATAATTCTTATTTCTAATTCTACATTTGATATTAAAAAAGCCAATATTCTCTAGTCTTGTACCACATATAGATAATAGATTACTACTATCTTTTATTTATTTATTTATTTATTTATTTATTTATTTATTCATATAATAAACGGCTTTCGCCTTTTACAATGTTAAATCATTCTATGACAATTTTTATACACCTTCAAAACTTACTCCAATCTCACATTAAATCATTTATTCTATTCTTTAAGTAGTATATCTATACAAATAATACATACCTATTACATTCTACACAAAATCAACAAAATATACACAGGCACTCGCAGCCAATACAATTTACATCCAGGCCCACGGTATTCCACACTATATACATCTACATTTTGTATGCATATGCAATATCAATACCGTACTTGTAGTATACATAGGCATCCTTATGCATATAATATGCACTCAAGTGGACACAGTGTGCTGTCTATCATTTCGCGGTTATGTTCTGAAAAAATATGATGTATAATAATATAATATTAACAAGTACCGCCCGTTCAATACTAATATTAAAAACAGGTAACAATACTAATAGCACACCTTTTACCCGAGTACAGTCAAACACCGTAAACCTGAACGTGCAAGTTATCAATATTATTAAAAAGATTAAAATAAAAACTGTTAAGTAATAAAAACAACAGATAAAAATGTAATATATGTACAGACAAATTAGAATATAGGTTCTTACCAAAAAATATATTAAAAAACTTTCTTAATTAAAATCTCATTCTGTATTATCATACTACTATCAAAACCTAGTTTGTAGAATTGTCCTTTAGACATACAATTGGCTTGTGCTCCAGTATCTAACTGACACTTCACAATTTTATTCCTAATATACAAGGTAATGTTCCATGTAGAATTATTATTTTTATTATTATTATTAATTTTGAAAATATGAGCTGGTTTTTGCTCTTGATTGAGTATTATACTTACTTGCTTTGTCCGACACATCTTGGCAAAATGGTTAGGCTTCTTACATGCATTGCAAAATTTCCCATATGCTGGACATTTGTATCCATGGTGCTCTCCACATTTTCCGCATTGTTTGGTTGGCTTGTCTTTTTTGCCCGATGGACTTCTCATGTACCTCGATGGACTTCTTGTGAACCTCGATGGACTTCTCGTGTACCTCGATGGACTTCTTGTGTACCTCGACGAAGTCTCTTGTACAGCCAACATGTTGGTTGATGTTGAGGGTTGGTCTTCTTCTTGCAGCGATCTAACATGTGCTTGGGCCACCTCCATTGCTTTGCACATCTCCTCTGCCTTTTCAAGGGTTAGATCCGCTTCAAACAAAAGTCTTTCACGAACATGTGCATTCTTTTCATTTAGGCCACAAATAAGTATGTCTTTGATTAGACTGTCTCTCACCGTGCCAAACTCACATGATGCACTTAGATTTTTAAGTGCTATAATGTAGTCTTGGATTGCTTCTGTTGTCACTTGTGTTCTTGTGAAAAATCTGTGGCGCTCCACAGTCAAATTACGTCTTGGCGCAAAATGCTTAGTAAAAACATTTACTATTTCTTCTAATTTTACCGTCTCCACATTCAGTTCGAATGTGTGGAAGATGTCCAGGGCCTTTCTACCAATTGATGATAGAAGGATTGCAACCTTCCTTTTTTCTGCTTCCTGATCCAATCCCGCAGCTATTATAAACATGTTGAACTCTCCGATCCACGTTTTCCAATTCTGGGCCACGTTTCCCGTCACTTCTAATGGCGAAATTAGATTGAGAATGGATGCCATGTTTCTTAATGTGCGCGACACTATGATTTTAAAATAAGTAACTATGTTAATTAACACACACCTGACACCATGTTGTGGGTTCTGTTCAATATAAAACACGTTGTTTACTATTATTCTTTATTGGGATCCACACAATTATTAATTACACAAGTTACAACAAGCAGACCACATGTCTTATGATATACATAACCATGTTATAACAGGTTGTGACCATAGACCTACTATTGATATAGTAGCTCTATGGTTGTGACAGTTGTCATAGACAATAGTCTATAATAATCTATTAAATACACACATAACACTTTGCAGATACACAAAAGGATTCACAGTGGTGAAAAACCTTTTGTATGAAAAAATTCATTAGTTCTAGTCATTTGCAGACACATAAAAGGATTCACAGTTAGGGTTGCCACCCGTACTTTATTATAAAGTATTGTACGTTATTTCAGGTAATCATACTTTATACTTTTTGAGAAAAATAAAATACGCGAAAATACTTTATTTCGCATGATTTGATTTCTTTGGGATTTTGAAAAGTTTAGTCGTAAGTATTTTTTCGAAATTTATCAATTGGTGCTGAATCGACGTCGCCACTCGCCAGCGCCACAGCCGCCACATCACTTAAGCACTTGTTTTAATTATCTTCTGAACGCTGCCAAACCTCAAATGTCAACAATGACATTGTCATTGTAACAATTTATTGTTTGTTTTGTGCAAAGCGGTTTGAGTGCATTACGAGCGCTCTCTGGCAAAAACGTTGTAATAATCAATTTAATACAAATTTGGTGGAAAAAATCGCTAAACTTGTTGAGTATTGCGAACATTTGGACTTGATAAAATAATTAATAATATAATAATAATAAATTTTGTTATAAAAATAAAATCAAAAACACTGTTTACTTTCACTTGTTATTTATTTTAAATATTTTAGCAAAGATCTTTCGTTATATTAACATCATCAGTGCTCACTTACAACTAAACACAAAACGAAAGATCTTTGCTAAAATATTTAAAATAAATAACAAGTGAAAGTAAACAGTGTTTTTGATTTTATTTTTATAACAAAATTTATTAAAAATGAACTTTCACCAAGTGACTACCGAAAAAATTAATAGTTTTTTTTATAATAATAATAATTACCTACCAAAATTAGTTTTTTTATCTTAATAAAACTAAATAGCTGACTGACGAGATTTATTTAGGAAATCTTTGTTATATGAAAATACACATAATTTTTGTAAACTATAATTATATTTTTTTATTCATCTTATCAAGCATCTAAATACTATGGATTTTAGCAAACTTCTTTTAATAAACAAAATATCGAGTTCCTGTGATGATTTTAGGTTTCAAAATATGAGAAATTTTATCAAAAAAAATGTTTTAAATATGGTCAAAAATATATTTTTAAACATGATCCGTGAAAAAAAAAAACAAAAAATACAGTTTATTACACTAATATTTTTAATAACTATCTAACTTTTAGTTATGAAAAAAAAAATGTATTTGAAAAATCGTAGGATTCTCGTGCATTGTCTGCCAAACACACTTCCGATTTCGATTTTTTGAAATATGTCTTTTGATAAACGAATCATCTTTTTCTAATAACAGTCGGTAAAAGTACCCGTTACTTTTTTGAAAGAAGTATTTTGAGAAATATTCTTAAAGAAAACCGAGGAGTTTTGAAACATATCAAAATCCTATACCATTTTGAAAATTTGGCGATTGGGTAGAAATTTTAAGGTGAAGTAAAATTATAAAATTTTCCGTATATGAAGTAAATTGTTGTATGGCCCGGTAGAAAATCTCATTTCTGAAATTTGGCCCGGCTGCTGAAAAGGTTGGCCACCCATGCTCTACATACACCTAGAAACGTAATTCCGATAGTGAAACAGATCAAAGAGATAGTGAATGTGTTACACCGAAAATATGTTTAATTTTTTTTACTTATTTACTTGAATTTAACCTTCTGCAGCTGACGTGCATTAAATTTCACAAATTTACTGACGTGGTAGACTATTGGACACCATTTTAACGTCATTTTTTTTTTGTCAAACTAGTGTTAAATACCTAATTAACTGGTATTGTCTAAAAAATATATTCATATATTATATTTCTATTCAGTTAAATGTAGAAAAGAACAACATTTTTCTATTAATAACACCATTTATTGTTTTTGGTCAAAATCAGTTCGCAAAATCAACCGACTACTAAAAAAATATTTTCAAAAACAACATAACTAAAAAATAACATCAACTTGCATTTATTATTAAAATTTACACTTAAAGTAATCATAGATAAAAATTTGAGTAAAATCTTATGGTCAAATAAAAAAATACACAGCTTTAAGTTTTTACATTTTTTCTTGACATAGTTCACATTTTGGCTGTGAGCATTGCAGGCAAATCGGCTTGAAACAATCACAACATATGTATTTGGTTTGTCTTTTTATTTTTTTGAGCAAATATGGCAAAGCTTTCGTGCACTTGTAGAAGTAGATTGTGATTTTGGAGGTGCAAGAGACAGATTTTCACCCATAACTCTGCTCACTGTTATTCGCAGTTCTCTTGGCAGTCTTTCATTATACGCTCGCGCCTTCATGTGATCTGATACTAAACTACGTGACATATTCAATAAAAAAGATACTTCTTTTCATTTAACTGTCGCTATTATCACACGCTTGATGTAAAACAATTTATAGAAGCAAGAATATATCGAGCATTTTTATGAAAGGATGAAGCTGACCAATACCCATTAAGAAGGCACTTATTACCATTGACGAATATTTTTTTGTAAATATTTTGATGTTGAATAAAGATTATTATTATATTATACGGAAGGGAGAAATAAAGGTGAAATACAGATCATCCTCATCATCACATCATCTCTATAGGTATGCACCAGCAATTCAAAGCCGGCCATCGTCATGTACGCACCTATACACCGACGCATTATACCAACAACTATACATAACATACAAATAACATAATTTTACTATGAAATAACAACATCTAAAAACGGTCTTACTGACCTGTAGCCTGGGAGACACTATGTTTTTTTTTTCAATTTTACTGACGTGGTAGATTCACAGACACATACCTTAACACTGACGTGGTAGACTAGTAGACACCTCCTTGCTGTAGCACAGAGCCTACACTCATCTCAACCGCTCATTGCTAACTGATCCCTTCACGTTGACGAAATATTAAGGTACTAAGCGTGCCGGGATCGTAACTATAAATATATACATGTTAAGGACAATTTTGTGATATGTGGTGTCTGGTAGACTACCACCTCAGCTGCAGAAGGTTAAATACAGACTATATAGGTGCTGTGCAATTTGTTCAGTAGAAATATTTATTTGATACAAACTGCAAAAAGCAGTGAAAACATGTTTTTTTAAACATAAAAATAAAGAAAAATAAATTGTACTTTATTTTCATACCACGTACTTTTTTTTCTTGCCTATATTGACTAATGTACTTTATCTGCAGAAAAAAAGGTGACAACCCTACCTGCAACACAAAAACCCGATATGCGCTGTCTAAAGTAGCATTCACATTGCTTCACTTTTGATGATCATCCAGAGTGTCAGGGTCAAACCTGTTCATCGAAAGTGAACACGTCTGTTCACATATTTTGTTCATCCTATGCTTTCACTGCCGTGTCAACACTCACGGTCATGTTGTATGTAGTTTGATGTATTTACGTAAAAAAATAATTACATAAATAAAGACATGAAAAATAACACTTATTAACAATTAAAACAATGTAATATAATTCTCAACAGCATGATAATTTTGTATATGATTCCGACTTTCAATACAAATTCATAGATAAAAGTTGTTTATGGTCGTTTCAGTGAAAGGTCCTTTCATTGAAATTATGTCGGATAAGTAATCGCTTTCATCCGTCATCGCTAGTGATCACTATTGATGAAACGCCCGTTCACACCTGTTCATCTTGGAGGATCATCCGGAGTGATCACTGAAAGTGAACAAATGTGAACGACCCTTTACAAACTGTCTCAACAAAATTTGATCCGCTGCATGTCCGATTTTTTCTTTGAATTACCTATTTAGTATTTCTTTGTTATAAATAAATGACATCATTATATTTAAAAAAAACTACATTATGAAAAGATCAAGTTAGTAATCACTAATCAGGCAAATGATGATTAATGACTGTCTTGATTTTTTCATAATGTAGATTTTTTATGCAAGCAACACTTTATCACAACTTGGATCCGAAATGCATCTATGGTTTTGTCACACAGAACCTTCGTCAAACGTTCCGTGTCAATCCGCATACGAATTTGTATAATATACTACCGAATGGTTGGAAACGGAGTCGCCTTTGATTGCCAATCATTCGCTGTTTTTATCCTACTATCTGGATGCACCCATTAGTTTCTGAAGTGAACAAGCTGAAAGATTAGATACACAAATCTATTGACTTCATATAGATTCATTTGAATTAAATTAGTGCATTGTGATACAAATATTGTGGCCCAGCTTCAGATCACAAGACATGATGGAGGGAGTCAGTGCTGATGAACATAACATTGCAGACTGCCGACAGGATGAGTGTGTCTTGTGTGACATGCTAATATGTGTCACGGAAGATGATGAAATTGAAACCTTTTTAGCGAACATCGAAGTGAAACGTGAAATTGTGCAGGAAAAAAGATGTGACATTGAAAATACAGTTCCGTATGATGATATTGATATACATGAACCTGATATAAAAGTTGAATGCGAGAGAGCCAACAATGTGACAGTGGCCAGTACATCATCAACGCTTACAGAGTATGCACCAGGTCCAAGTAATCAAACTCATTTAAAGAAAATAAGACGCAAAAATGTTCGTAGTGTGACTAGGAAAGTAAGCAGGAAATATGTGAATTCTTTTGATTGTAATATTTGTATGAAAATATTTAGTCGATCTTGTGATTTGCAGCGCCATAAAAGGATTCACAGTGGTGAAAAACCTTTTGAGTGTAATATTTGTATGAAAAAATTTAATCAGTCTGGTTCTTTGCAGAGACATAAAAGGATTCACAGTGGTGAAAATCCATTTGAGTGTAATATTTGTTTGAAAAAATTCATTTGTACTAGTCATTTGCAGACACACAAAAGGATTCACAGTGGTGAAAAACCTTTTGAGTGTAATACTTGTATGAAAAAATTTAATCAGTCTGGTTCTTTGCAGAGACATAAAAGGATTCACAGTGGTGAAAATCCATTTGAGTGTAATATTTGTTTGAAAAATTTCATTTGTACTAGTCATTTGCAGACACACAAAAGCATTCACAGTGGTGAAAAACCTTTTGAGTGTTATATTTGCATGAAAAAATTTAGTTGTTCTAGTCATTTGCAGACACATAAAAGGATTCACAGTGGTGAAAAACCTTTTGAGTGTAATACTTGTATGAAAAAATTTGGTCAATCTAGTAGTTTGCAGACACATAAAAGGATTCACAGTGGTGAAAAGCCATTTGAGTGTAATATTTGTATGAAAAAATTCAATGTGTCTGGTTCTTTGCAGAAACATAAAAGGATTCACAGTGGTGAAAAGCCATTTGAGTGTAATATTTGTATGAAAAAATTCAATGAGTCTGGTTCCTTGCAGACACATAAAAGGATTCACAGTGGTGAAAATCCATTTGAGTGTAATACTTGTATGAAAAAATTTAGTCAATCTTATGATTTGCAGCGCCATAAAAGGATTCACACTGGCGAAAAACCTTTTAAGTGTAATATTTGTATGAAAAAATTCAATCAGTCTGGTTCTTTGCAGACACATAAAAGGATTCACAGTGGTGAAAAGCCATTTGAGTGTAATATTTGTATGAAAATTTTTAATCAATCTAGTAATTTGCAGACACATAAAAGGATTCACAGTGGTGAAAAACCTTTTGAGTGTAATACTTGTATGAAAAAATTCGTTTGTTCTAGTCATTTGCAGCGCCATAAAAGGATTCACAGTGGCGAAAAACCTTTTGAGTGTAATACTTGTATGAAAAAATTTAGTCGTTCTAGTAGTTTGCAGACACACAAAAGGATTCACAGTGGTGAAATGCATTGATTCGGGTCTATATTTCAGGACGACCAAAAATCTCCCAAAATAAATCTATGTGAGATGAGAAAAATTGTGAAATTTTACTATCAGCGGCAAAATTGGATAATTAGTAATGCAATTAGTCTATTAGAGACAAATATTTTTGTTTACAATGTTGTGTTAATTTTTCGTGGGAAGAAAGCGGCGACAAGGCCAAATTACCTAGGGTACCTTATTAGGGGCAGTAAAAATATAATTGTTTAATGGAATAAGCACGTGAATAGACTCGTCAGGCACGTCTATGTTTTATTTCTAAGGGAGTCGTAAAATATTATAATAGTATTAGCAACTTTTGAATATTTTGTTTTGGATTAACAATTAACGCGGCTTCGTTAAAGGAATTGTATAAATCTAGTCCGTGGGAACGAAATATTTGTTCTGAAAACAATGGATGCGATAATAAAATGGAACATGTAAAAAAAACGGTGCTGATGAAAAGATCTATCTGGGTGGTCAATAATTACATTACGATAGCTTATCTAACGATATAACGCAATACATAATTATATACTTAATTAGTATGTAATTGAGAATAGTAATAATGGAGTAGTGATAAATTATTATTTAGCGAAAGTTGTTGCAATGAGTCACGATAAAATGTATACATTTGTTTGATTTTATTGAATGAATAAGTGGAAGTGAATATAGATATAATATATAGGGTGTGTGTGAGAGCGTATGCGGGTGTGTTGTGTGTAACTAGTAATCAGTGTCGACTTATTTAATGTACTCAATTTAATTTATTTAATCATATGGAAGATTGAATTAAATGCAATTTTACATTTCACATTTTGTGATTGGACATTTTGCAAATGAAGGTATCTCTATTTTTTGTTTGCTTTCTTATTGAGCAATTTGTTGATTTAAAAAAAAAAAGTATTACCAAATATAATATGACTCATTACTAAGGTATTGCTGATTTATTGTATTTGTTTTTTTTATTTTGTAAAATTTGGTATGAATTCAAGAATTTTTACTTTTACTTTTTAATCGTTGACTTTTAATTTCTCTTGCATTATTTGTGATTGTTGTTTTATTGTGTGTTTTTTTGTACATTTGTATATGTCGTTAATATAAACAAATAAATATAGTACCTATTATTCAGGTTAGAAAATCTAAGTCTGTAAAAAATTGGAAATAGCTTTCAAATGTGTTAGCATTGGATATATTTTCTTAAAGTTTATTATTTAGGTTTTGTTTAAATTAAAGTAGGTATAATGTTATTTGTAAAAGAATAGTTAGTAGAAATAATTTTCATATTTGTATGCATTTGATTTGTTTTATATTTAATATGTCCCTGCTCTCCTAATACCAGTAAACTTTTTACTGTTTGGAGAGTGAGAAAAAAAATTGTTACTTATTAGATATATTAAGGTTATGAATTACTTATTGTTATAGTTTGTCTTATGTACTTAAATAAATAAAAAAAAAACACTAATAAAAAATATATATAATTAATTGTTATCTGGAATTCGTAATCAATGTGTTTCTTTTTTTATTGTATGAGCTGCATGTAAGTTTTTTTTTTATATTATACTATGATTTTATGTAATAATCATTGGACGTCAATGTTTAAATAAATAACGAATTAAAAATATTCACTCGGTATTCCGAAGTATTCCGAGGTATTCCGAAGTATGAGTAGTTTTAATTATCTTCTACTTTTCCTCTTTTGCTTCACTTAGGACTATGTCCTGTGGTTCTTGGAGCCTGCTGCTGGGAGGTGTATGTCCAACTGTCCCTACATCGTTTAGGTGGTCTTCCTGGGGATTTGTTTCCTGTCATGCGTTCATCTGCTGCAATTCTGACCACTCGATCTGAGCTCGCCCTCCCCACATGATTTCTCCAGAAACGTCTTCTCGTTCTTTTTGTTCTGGTGGTGTCAGCTCTTGATTCACTGCCGTATGTCATGATCGGTCTTATGCAGGTCTTATAGATCCTTACTTTGCTCTCTCTCAGCATGTCATTGTTTTAATTATGTACCTATGTGTAAATTTTAATTGAGTGTAGACTTATCTATGAGAAAAGAGGAAGAGGATAAAAATACCTAAATGTGAGATATGGGTATCTTAATTAGGTATATTTATTTACAGAGATAAAATAAGAAGATAGCTACGTAAATAATGAGGAGTAAATTGATAGTTATTATTAGAGTCGATGTGGAGCGCATAGATGCTTAGTAGCTAAGCCATAAATCATAGTTCTCAAAGGCGGTACAATGTCAGTAAGAGATAGGAAATGTTAGAGTGAGATAGAGCGACTTTTTGATCGCATCCCTATGTTACATTAGTGGAAATATTAAAGGCGGGTGCGAGAAGATAAGAACATATGTCGTGATTGGAGAATCAGAGCTTCCGCACAAGGAAGATGGCATAAAAGCCATATATATCGAAAAATTGGTTCAATTCACTTGAGAAATTCTGAGATACCGCGATTGTTATTCGCGGAGGGTTAAATCTTTTGAGAACTTCTGAGGGACCGCGAGTAGTATTTGCGAAAAGTGATTTTGTTGTGAGAAAAAATATTTCGCTGAGATTAACTAAGATATTGTTCGTAGGGAGATCGATAGTGATTGTGATTCGCAACAGTGATTCATAGTCGCGAAAATTTGGAAGATATTAATAATCGTGAATAAAACACAGAGAGGGCACCTGAAACTCTGAAGACCACGGGAGGTACGTACATTCCAATCTTGATTCAGTTTTTTTTTGTTATTTCTTTACTCGTGGTCGAAAGGAAAGATAAGATCTACAAACATAGGAGGCGCGGCTAATCATATTGTAAAAAAATGTGTTTTAATTTAAATGTATGTTCTATTTTATTTTGCACATCGTTACCTTATTATTGATTGATAATTATTATGGTATAATGAATAACTAATTATTGATGCCCTGCATAAATAATTGTCGTGGATAGCTACCTTGTTATGGTATGACTGTAAGTTTAATTTTGACCTTGTGTATTGAATATTATTTGATAATATTTTTTATTCATTGAACAGGAGAGCATGCATGAGGAATTGTATGACAGTGACGGTAGCGAAAGATGTATGCAAGGATAGAAGGAAGTGGTGCTCGATCCTTTCTGCCCACCCCGCGAGGGAAGCGGCGTGATGGTATGTAGGTATGTATGTATGTATATTTTTTATGAAAATTGATTGTGGATGACTGACTTTAATAATTGTTATGAATCGGTATTTTATTATGGTACGATTAGTGGTTTGATTTTTTTATTATGTAAATAATGATCATTTGATAATATTACTTAATTATTAATTTTTAAGGAATAATTGGTAATAATAATCGCCATAAATAGGCTCGCAATTTTTGTTCGACTTGTTTAAATCTTTGTTTTATTTTTTTACAATATTTTTATATATAGCATAACATTGAATTCATAATAATATTAGACATAAGAAATTTGTTTATTTTTTCTGCTAATAGCTACCTTAATTTCATTATTACTATTGTATATTGTGATGTTATCAAGGTGGAAGCTGTTAGGTAATATTACTGTTTATTTGTGAAAATAAACCATATTTGATATCCAATTTTCTAGAGTTTACACTTAGTAGAATAGTTAGCATTCCCTATCCCATCACTTGCTTACACATTGATTGAGTCTTCGGAGGAGGAAGAGAGAAAGGCCCTCTCGCGGTTCGAATCCGCAGAGGAAGATATCGTACGGGTTGTTTAGCTACCTCCGGCTGTTCGTAGGAGCGGAGGACTGAGGAATTATCCTTATACTCCGTCAGTGTGAGCTAGCCGGGAAGAGAGGTAAGTCCCCCCCCCCCTCTGAGAGTAAAGGATTGAACCCCGGAGGGTTGTGCTGCTGGGAGCCTGGAAACACCCGTATCAACCTTTTGAGCGTAATATTTGTATGAAAAAATATAATCAGTCTGGTTCATTGCAGAATCATAAAAGAATTCACAGTGGTGAAAAACCTTTTGAGTGTAATACTTGAGTGAAAAATTTAGTGACTTCATTATGTTAGCAAGGCATAAAACAACTCATAGTGGTGATAAAAATTTTGAGTGTGATGTTTGTTTGGAAAGGTTTAACCGTTCCAGTAGTTTAGTAACTTATAAAAGGATTTACAATGTTTGAGAAGTTAAGCCTTGGCATATTGGAAATATTACTGTTCAGGATAAGTTACGGTGCCAATCAGATGATCGCGGGCCCATAAACGGCGCCATATATAAATCATCCATTTTATTATTTTAATTCAAGTCTTTTTTTATTATTCTATAATCCTTATCCTTATATCTTATAAAAATGATTTTTGAATTTACATACTAACGAAGACCGGGCTATACTCGCCCATTTCAAGGAATTTGCGTTCCATTGACCTGACCATAACAAGATGAGGTATCTATTTCAAATAAAAACCCACTAAATGCCGTACTTTCTTTTTAAGAAGCGAGAAAAACAGCAAAAAAGAGTGTAAAAAAAAGTGTGAATGAGATAAAAAATACGTTTTTTGCGTGAGTTTGAAAGAGTGCGAAAATGTTCTTTACCGCCAAAATTGTGTGCCAGAAGATATTGCCATATTAAAATTAATTATGAAAAGTACTATAAATATTTATGATTAATTTGTAAAAAATAAGCACAATCAGAATTTTTTTAAGTTCATTCAAATAAAAACATTTAAAATATTTTTAATTTCGTGCAAATAAACACATTTAAAATATTTTTTGCGTAAATAATCCAATTTAAAAATATTAAGCACGTACTAATTGAAAAGCCAAAAACAATATGTTATCCATCTGGCAATTATTTGTGTCATTATAACATTCCAAAATGGCGATTAATGAACGATGTGTCAAAAAGTACGTTCAATATTTAATTTAACATCACGTGAGTATTAATTTACGTTTTCTATCTAATCTATCAAACCTGCTTTACATTTTTATTACTAAAGAGTAACAGTATATTTTTTTGCAGAAACACAAAACGGTGTATTGCGATCTGGATGCTCATTTTTCAATGATGAAATTGATGATTAAGAAATTAGAAATTAAATTGATAATAAATTAATGACAACGACATTATGGCTTGAGGAATGTCGTGGGAAGAAATGACACAATCATTGCGAAGAATCTGAACGGAAAAGACTATTCTCTTCTCTTCGTTCTCAGGAAAATCTTGAAGGTTGATCGAGTAGTTGTTTTATGAATTTTTGATGCAATAAATGAATTAACATAATCAAACTTTCTCTTTTCCTATGATGTTTTATAAAATATGTAGTTGAATAGGAAATTAAGAAAAAATAGGTGAGTATCCATTATTGTTTTGCAATGATTATGTTCTGATAAATGATAACATGATTTATATTTTTGCAAAGTATCTTAATTACAAAAAAGGAGAAGGTATGTATTGTTCTTCTATTTTAATGTTCCCTTTATGCTTTGTGTGGAAAGATGAAAATTTTGACTTATTTTGAAATGCTTTTAAGCCTCAGATTTCAAAACTATAGTAGACCTTTAGTATTTGTGGGAATTGGCACAAATATTTGAGCCCGTACATATCATCAACGATGTCCCTAATTTAGGAAAGGCATGTTGAATAATAAACTCTATACATGATCACAGACTTCAGGCCAAAAATATTTCAAATATCTTATTTATTGACAAAGATATCAACATTTTAATGAAATTTACTGAAGTAATGTTTGAAAATTTGACTTCCTGATTGCCGAAATCGTAGACAAAACATTTTCATTATATTGAATTAATTTCAAAATGGAAGTGATAAAAAATACAACTAAACTGAAACTTAAAGCTTGGAGATTATTTTGGTTTTAAAACATCATGCTTGCACATCATGAAAACACCTAATTTGTGTAAATTAGAATTGCATAATTTCGGCATATTTTCAATCAATTTCATAGACCACATATGACAGACTAAATATGACACATGAGAAAAAAAAAAATAAGACATTTTACATCTTAAATTCAGCGATGAGGCTTGCCACCCATCCTGAATGTCTTGATTTTATATTGGCACGAAGAGGACAGTTTGCATGTTTCTTACATGCAGCTGATCTGCTGGCTACCCCACTTGTGGGATATGCCGTGATGGTATAGTAGTAGTAGTAGTAGAAAAAAAACAAAGAAAAATAATTGTGAAAATGGAATTATGAAACTCATAGACAATATTGTAGGTATGAGTTTTCCAATAAATACATAGGTAGGTACTTTTCTCAATCAACGAGTAGTATTTATTTTGACCTAATATTTTCATGAGTCTTTAAAAAAAATCTGATGAAAATATTTCAATTAAAAATATAATACTTCAGAATATTGAAGAATGTATATTCATTCATCAAGGTTTCTTTTGGGAATACAGGGAGGGAATGCCTATATAGGAAACATTAATTGTTTCGTTCCTTTTTAAGAACTGTTTTCCTTATAGGTACCTATATATACATATATTTTTTTAGGACTTTTATCCAAGTAGGTACCAACCCATTTTTTTAATGATATATGAGCGTAAAAGGTGTCATACTTCTAGATTTTACAATGGGAAGAGGTTATTAGTACTTTAATCCAGGTAGGTACCTACCCATTTTTTTTTATTGAAATATGGCCGTGTGGGATGTCAAACTTCAAGATTTTACAGTGGGAAAAGGATTTCAGTACTTTTATCCACGTAGGTACCTACCCATTTTTTTTATTGTAAAATGGGTCAATATTTACTTTTGGTGTGCCGAGGTCACGGTACTGCAGCACTCTAGCGATGAATAGAATAAAAATGTAACTCTTTCGTTTCACCTTCAAAAGGTTTTTATTTTTTAAAGCTATCTTATAATTTTTTAATTATATTTCTCTATGTCCACGAGTACCAACTATTACGTAGTAGGTATTATATTCTCTTTGGTACCAACATACAGTAATATGACATTTCGAATGAAGTCGTGTTTGATTGCAAGTACAACGAATATTGTAGATTTATAATATAAAGACTATAATATCTTGGCAACAAAACAGTCAATGCATTATATATGTTTAAAATAAATAGATTATAGTATAAAGTAAATCTAAGTGATAAGTGAATTAATGTAATCAGTTTACTGTGTCTTATATCGTTTAATCACGCAGTGCAAAAAAATGTAACCTCAAAACATTTTTATATTATTTACAGTTTTATTTAACATTTTATATTTCCTCTAAGTGAATAACCACATGAAGAGTGAATTTACCAGATTCCATGGAATAAATTGGTAGGTCATCTTCAACTCCTAGTTTATAAGAATGTTTTTTTATGTTATATCAGTAACCCGTGGAATTTCCGGCAAAGAATTTGTCTACCACTCTTGTCTGTTAATTTTCGGGTGCCCTGTAAGAGTTCTTATCTTAACTTTTGCTGGCATAAAGAAGACGTTTTGTATGTTTATTACATGTAGTTAGTCTGCTGACCACCTCTTTTGTAGGAAATAATATTGTGATGGCATTAATGAATGGATAATTCAGTTGACCGACAGACTCCCAAACGATTGGATAACCTTTAAACCTGGTTATCAGTTGGGAGGTTAGAATAAGAGAATAACTTGGATTTTGTAATATATTATAATTATGTAGTGTGAAGACTTCTGTTATCCAATAATCTGTATAATTTTAGCCCAACACCCCACAATGTGAAGTTCATTTACAGTAACCACTAGGGTGGCAACGTGTCAAGACTCTTTAGCTATCATTCGCAGCTGATATGAATGGACTCCTTCATGGATTGGTGAATCAAGAGGTATAAATATTTTATAAATTATGTTTCCCAAATTGGCCATTATTATAATATACATACATACCATCACACCGCTTCCCTCTTGGGGTAGGCAAAAAGGATCGAGCTTGCTTCCTCCTGTCCTTGCATACACCTTTTACTTCTGTCACTGTCATACAATTCCTCATGCATGCTCTCACATTCAACGTGCACATCACGTGTCTGTCTTGTAAGATCTGGCATATAATGCGCGTATTTCGCGCCCTTGAGACGGATACTCCATTAAACGGCGCCGAATAAATCATCCAATATAATAATAATAATGATCTTGCTATTTGATTCCCAGACAGCCACAACTCTGAGTACTATTCTTCTCAGTCAAATATATTTTTTGGTGCGTCCTTATTCGTTCTTTCGATATGCCCAAATCATCGTAACTTATTTATGTACATTTATCTTAGTTATTACACCAACTTCCATTCCACATTCCTCTTGTATAGCACTGTTACATACACAATCTCTCAGACTTTTACACACATCCTTCTCAACGATCTCATTTCTACTGCATTTATTCCAATTTCATCCTTAGTCATGTCGATGTCACTTGCATACATCGGTGTTGGCACTAAGATAGCAGATTGCACCAACCTTCAAGCTGTGTTAGATACCTTTCTATTTCCAATTATTGGTCGGATTGCACCGTTTACACTATTGCCTGCTACTTTTCTCCTTTCAATATCGCTTTTACACTTCCCATCTCTCGTTAATTAGCCATTATTATATTATGTTATTGATGCCCTACATTGTAAGTATATTTATTGCTTTATGCTTCTTGTACAATTGTTCTCAGGTGCTGGTATAAGTGCAAAAATTGTGGGATAACCAACTGAAATATGATAATATAGAAGATCAATTTAACAATTTCAATTTTAAGACTCTGAAATCTGTCCAACTTGTTCCAGAATACGATTAATGTTGTATTGAGAGATACTGATACCAGGTTCAATATATATTTTTTCATTTATTTTATTGAACATAACAAACAATACAGATATAAGAATACATAGACTATGTGATAAAAACTTAAATCTAAACATCCTCCTTATAGAGACAAGTCTCGTGTACAGGAGGGTACATTCTATCTACTTATTTACTTGCGGCAGATACACAGCAGTAGTAGATGTTAGAATCATTTTTTATTATGTGTGTTACGGGATACTGTGAGCACGCTGTAGGTGTGTGCATAAATTTCTCAGCACCGCAATCACGAGTGAGCCCAGTATATTTTTTAATCTATACTATACCATCACGGCATATCCCACAAGCGGGGTAGCCAGCAGATCAGCTGCATGTAAAACAAACTGTCCTCTTCGTGCCAATATAAAATCAAGACATTCAGGATGGGTGGCAAACCTCATCGCTGACAACACATGTTAATACACGAAATAGATTAATCTTTATATGTATTTATTTATTCTTTATTGTACATTGATTACAAGCAAATTCACACAAAAATACATTTAAAACAAATACAATCATACAATCAATATACAGAAGGCGAGTTTATCGCAGAGGTGCGATTTCTGTATATTATTAATTCATTGTTTCAGATCCACCTGTCAACGTGATTTTGCTCTGAAGTACCTTCCAGGTGATAATCTATCTGTTTTCAAATGTCTACAAAGTTGTTCCACCAATCCTCACTGAACGTAGGAAATTTTCGTATTCTCTTTGTATGGTCCTGTGCGCTTGGATTCCTCATTGAAAAACCAGTCATTCTCAACAGATGCCCTTATGAAGACACTTAAAACCTAGTAATTAAGTTATGAATAAAATTACCAATTAAGAAGTATAAAAAACATTCTTGAATATTATTTTTACTAAACGTAGCACTTTTTTGACAATATGAATTTTATTCTTTGAAATGGATTTGACTAAATTTATACATAAAATGTATTTAGACTTTAAACAATGTATGCAAGTAAAGTCATTATATTTAAAATGAAATATAGCAATTGAGAATATTGGAAGAACTAATAAGTAACATTATAAGAAATATAGGAAGCCACATACATAGTACTGTAAATGGATATAATAGTGTTATATTATAATATTAGTTGAACAATATTTAAGACATAATTCAATTACAATGTACAATTGATGGTTGTAAACATAAAAGGACAACAATAATATATAAATACTTAGATAAAAAAAGATTTTTTATTTAACTTTATAATATATTCATTTTCAATGTAATCCGTTTTTGTGTAGGTATCCATATTAAATGAATTCAAAAAACTTTAACTTTTTTATACACACTATTTTTATATATTTTTAAATAGTGTATAAAAAAGTTAGTTTTTTTTTATTAATTTATAATATAATAAGCTTACACATTAAAACTAATAATTGCATACAAAAATGTAAACCTTTTCATCAAACAAGTAATAATAATAATCGAATTTGGAGAATCGATGTATAATTAAAGGCATATGAATATAGATAGAATATTATTCTGAGAACTAAATGTGTATTGAAAAAACATCATTGAGCGTGAACGAAGATAGTCGCACAAATGTTACAGACAAAAAGAATGTGTGCAAAAATAGAGTAAGTAACTGCCAAAATACTATTGTAGGAAATATAAACTAAAGTAACTACATTTTCAGATACTGTGCTCATGCATCATTGATGATACTGTGCGTCAGCACACTCAACAAATATCTGAAGTCTCTGTAGTACAGGAGAGACGATGGTCTTAGTTGAGCCATATTTTGAGAATGTCCAGTGATAGTTGGCCTAAAAGAGCACTGTTATTTTGTCCACAAGGGTTCCAATGGCCCGGATGTCCTTCTTTTACAATGGATTGTATCTATGACAACAATGTCAGAGTGCTAGGAATATTGTGGGAAGAGGTGACTGAAAATGTACAAGACTTATGTCCGTTCGCTGTTAGGGTATGACTTCCAAATTTGGTCGCCATATTTAGAGAAAGATATAGCATTGCTGGAGAGAGTTCAGTGAAGGTTCACCAAACTGGGAGTGGGGCTTAAGGATTTGACATAATTATGAGGAGCGACTGGAGGCCTTGAGACTGACAACGCTTAAAGAAAGAAGAATGAAGGGCAACCTTATTGAGACATTCAAGGTGTTGAATGATTGTCATGACTGTCCTGAACTGCCCCAAGTCTCCACCCATAATCAGAATGAGCACTTGCGTGGCTATAGCCTTAAGCTGAATAGAAGTGTATTTGCCCAGAATCTACATTTAACACTTCTTAAGTTACAGAGTTGTGGATGCTTGAAACGGGCTGCCTCCAGATTTGGTTGTTGCTGGGAGTGTAAATTCTTTTAAGAATGGACTTGACAGATTACTGTTACATCATGCACTCATTCAAGCATATCAGTTTTGCTGCCTGCTTGATATCCATAACAATTATTCATTTTGACAAAACAGTTGAAGTGTAATATTTGTATGAAAAAAATATTTGTTTTGTTGAGTTTTATTAAGCGTTGTTTTGTTTTTTTGTCCAATTTTATAGGTAAGTAGTGTTGTGATATTCCCACGATGGCGGTTTTAGCCGGTTGGCCCTTCAGGCCTGCCCAATGGCCCGCCCGTGAGGACAAATTTTGGTTTAATTACGCGGATAAATAGGAGTTCACAACTCCTGAGATATCCTGGTGGAGGTGAGTCTCTCTTCAATGTTGTGATATTTGATAGTGAATCGGGTCCGATTCGTAAATTGTGTACTGTCAGTGTTTGTGTTCTTGTCGGTGAGGTGCCCCGCTGGGTACCCCCGCGCTATTATAAATGTAGCCCTTGGGTTGTGCTGTTGTTGAGCTGTGTATTTATTGCCCAATATTTGTTTGATTGTCGTAAAAAGGAGTGAATTTGAAGTGACATACCTTTAGAGTGCAATATTTGTATGAAAAATTTAATTTTCTAATTAGTAAAATCTTAATTTCCGCTTGTTACAAGCTATCTTTATATAAACTCAATAACTGTCTGCAAGGTTATAAAACTGCTTAATGATTTGAATTATTGCTGAATTATAAAATTGCTTTATTATTTGAATTATTGCTAAGTGTGCACTGTTTGGATGTAAGAGTGTTGGAATGTTATTTTTGCTTTTTATATATTTGCATTTACATGCCTTTCACCTGTTGTGTGCCATATTAAATACAATAAATAAATGTTCATGACGATATTTTCAACATAACAATGACTATCGCCAGGATAGAGACTCTTCTTTGATTCTGTTGCCTTTTGATGATATCTTTTGTTTTTTTTCTGTCTCGCTGTTTTATTTTCAATTTTCCTGCTGAGATCGCCTTGGCCAAAAGCTGTTATGGTCTCAGTGCAGGGCGATATTTTTAGAATAATAACTGCTCAAAGAAGGTCAAAAAAGGAGTGAATTCAAAGTGACATACATTTAGAGTGTAATATTTGTATGAAATTTATATATATATAGAACTGGGTTTCGGCCCCTTCCAAGCGTATCTACCTTTACTGACTGATTTCCCATCTTCAACACCGGATTTCGGCTTCTACTAAGGTTCCACTTCATCAACATTGCCGCTGTATTTGCCACTGAGAAAATAAACCTGTTTTGAGATCCCCAATGCAGTCTCTTACCAATGACATCGAAAACATCGCTTCAATTTCGCTTCTAGTATTTCCAGCTAAAAGAACCAGCGCATCATCCGCGTAAGCTATAATAGTAGCTGAATCAGGTAGAGGCATTGTTAAAAGGTCATTAAAAAGAGCATTCCACAAAAATGGACCAAGTACCGAACCCTGCGGACAACCCATTGTGACCTCCCTCGTCACAGTACGTCCTCCATATCCTATGGTTACCTGACGATCTTTAAAGTAGTTCAATATTATCGAGAAGAGTTCCCCAGGGCACTCTCTTTGTTTTAACCTTGAGAGAATCAGTGGCCACCAAGCATTATCGAAGGCTCCTGATATGTCCAAAAATACTCCCAGAACATACTTTTCCTTCCTTCCGTTCTTCCCATTCAAACTTTCAAGAACCGCATCTTCAGTCGATTTCCCGCATACAAAACCAAACTGACGACTGCTTCCAGAAGGCAAAGCTGCGGACAATCTGTTTTTCACCAAAATTTTTAGAATTTTCCCAAAACTTGGTAATAAAGTGATGAGACTATAGGCTCTGATGTCCGAAAGAGGTTTATTAATACCCTTTGGAATGACCCTAATTAGGCCGCTCTTCCATACTATGGGAAATATACCACCCTCCAAACATTTTTGCATCAAGGTTAGAACCATATTCGGACAAATTTCCCACACCTTCACAATAGAACCGGTTATTCTGTCCAGACCTGGCACCTTGCGTGGACTGATGATTTTATGATGATTTTATCTAATTCATCATGCGTAACTGGAGTCGTCAGGGAATTATTATCTGATGAAATTGGTGGTTAAGGAGCCAGAACTCTCAGCTATGATAATCTGTATCCAACTCATATGAATCCAAGGGTATAAGACCATCAAGTAAGACCCTTAGAGTAGAATCAATACTCATTGTTTCCCCATCGCCCCGAACAATACTTGAAAGGTAATGCTCAGCAGATCTTCCTTCACGCAGCACAGTTCTGGTTGACGACCAAGGTTCTGTATTTCCCACCTCAGTAATCCACTCTTTCCAAGATTCAATTTTAGCCTGTACGTATAATAAAATTATGTACATAAATTGGTAAGTACATAAGGCCGAGGTGAGGTGTCCAGAGACGTGCTGTTAGGCGTTTAAAGGGCGCGAGCCCGAGAGTCGCCAGCGCCAGCATGGTGTGGAAACATTAAAACACAAACCCCAAAAATACCTTTAGGTTCCTTGGGCTTTGCAAGACCTCCCCAAACCATTTTGGTCTGGGAGTATTCTCACTCATATCATCTAGCATTGCATCTCTAGCATCATTCATCACAGAGCACTCCCATAGGATGTGCTCGGCATTATGCGCCCCCAACCCACAAACACACTACGGATTCTCCGCAAGGCCAAGGTCATACAACTTGCCCTTTAGATCACCGTGGCCCGTCACAAGCTGGACTGCATAATGATTAAGGGAAAGGAAACGCCTCTTCATTCTCTCACATACGTCGGGAAGAAAACTGTAGACCAGTCAAGCAGTTCTCCCCCGATCCCACCTATCTTGCCAGACTTCTTAAGTTCTCTTTCGAATCATGCCGATTGCCCTACTGAGTCCTCTAGTCCCAGGCTCCACATGAACGGATATTCCAAGATGCTCAATATTGCCGTCAGCCCTGAGCTTACGCCTGGCTACACCATCTAAGATTTCTAAATCAGCGGGCAACACACTAGCGATGACGCATCGTTAGCGGCCGTTCGATACGCACCGGTGACAGCGAGCAGGGGCAGTCTCTGTCCCCTCAAAACCGCCGTGGATACAGAACCAACCGCAAGACGGTGCAACCAAACACGGGCGCCATAGGTGACCTGGGCCACATCCGTCGCCCGATACATGGTACGCATAGTCCACGCCCTGATCGAGGCCCCATGTACCACGACTGAGTCTGCGTAGAGTGTGAAATAACACTCCCGCTTTTTCGGCAGTCGCTCTCACGTGCGGAAGAAAGGTGAAGTCCCTGTCACGGACAATCCCCAGGTGTCGGACTTCATCAACAACCCTCACGGGATGCCCATCCACCCGAAGCACCGGGTTCCTACCCCTTCCCAGTACACCCTTCAACCACAGCGCGGAGGTCTTGCTCGGTGAGAAAACGAGCCTATTCACCCTGCCCCACGTCCAGATGCGATCTATCGAGATGCTAAACTTGTTTTCGATTGCACTCCTCGTATCTCCAGAGAGTAGGAGAAGTGCATCGTCGGCGTACTAAAATATGGTGCAACCAGGCGGCAACTCCATTCTCAAAAGTTCATCAAACAGGACATTCCAAAGGAATGGTCCAAGGACCGATCCCTGCGGGCAGCCCATGCTGACTTCCCTCTCAACTAAATGCCCAGCGTGATGGATTTCTACTGACCTTATACAACATTGAAGGAGACCCACCGACCACCCGGATAGCGCAGAAGTCTGATTTTGTCCATACCGGAGGCGCTACAAAAACCTCCATGTGTGGAATCTTTTGACTACACTCCTTCGATGTCCCTTTAGCCGAGAGAAGCAAATACATTCACAATATAAAACTAACAACACATTTACAAAGGCATTCCCTAACCTAGAAAAACAAATCAATATTCAAAATAAAAATAGAGATAAAAATTCAATAAAACAAAGAGAAAAAAAATGAGCCGAGTTGAAGTGTCCGGAAACTTCTTTTGGTATTCATGCCGGTGAACCCGAGGGTCACCGGTGCCGGAGTCTTCGTAGACACGCTCGGGACATCCCTCCCTGACCTAAGACTCTCCACCAAGGGAGACAGGACATCACAAAAAACGAAGAAACGAGTTCGCCCGCGACAGCCACGATCACACAAGGCAAAATCAGCCATCAAGCTCATCCAGGAAAGCCGGGGGTGAGCCCGGCTCACGACTTCCAAATCGGCAGGCAACACTCCAGCGATGACAGGAAGACCATCGCTGGCGGCAGTACGATACGCACCTGTGACGGCGAGCAGCGGGAGTCTTTGTTACACAGAGACCACCGAGAGTCTGTGAGACCAAACACGTGCAGCATAAGTGACTTGCGCCACGTATGCGGCCCGATATATGGTCCTCACAGTTCCCGACCTCAGGCCCCATGTTGCACGGCTAAGTCTGCGTAAAGTGAAGAAAAGCACCTTTGCTCTCTCAGCAATCGCTCTCACGTGAGGGAGAAAGGAGAGGCCCCTGTCCAGAACAACCCCCAGGTACCAGACTTCATCGACCACCCTCACGGGTGCCCCACTCATCCGGAGGACCGGGTTTCTGACCCTTCCAAGAGTACCCTTCAGCCACATCGCAGAGGTCTTGCTTGGCGAGAAGACAAGCTTATTCACACTGCCCCACGTCAGGATGCGCTCGATCGCGGTTTTAAATTTGTCCTCGATCGCTCTCCTCGTGCTGCCCGACAGCACGAGAAGAGCATCGTCAGCATATGCAAAAACAGTGCAACCAGGCGGAAAATCCATTCTGAGAAGATCATCGAAAAGAACGTTCCACAGGAACGGCCCCAGGACTGAGCCCTGAGGACAGCCCATGTCAACAGTCCTTTCTACCATGTGTCCTGCGTGAGTAATTGATTAAACCACTGATCTATCCCCAAAATAGCTGCTAACGACGTTAAACAGCCAACGAGGACAACCCCGCATCTTCACTTTAGCCAATACAAGTGGCCACCATGCATTATCAAAGGCCCCAGCTATATCAAGGAAGACACCTAACACATTCTTCTCCTTACTATCATCCTTCCATTTCAAACAGGCATCAATAGCATGCTCTGTGGATAAGCAAGCCGGTTCCTCACCAAGATCTCTAATATCTTGCCGAAAGAAGGCAGCAGGGTGATGGGTCTATACGCCTTGAGATCCGACAGAGGCTTATCATTACCCTTGGGGATTACCCTGAGCAAGCCTCTCTTCCAAACTCTCGGAAACACTCCCTGTCTTAGACAAGTCTGGAAGAGTCCCAGCATTTCAACTGGGCAAATCTTCCAGACCTGCTTCACAATCGCACCATTCACTCTGTCGATTCCAGGTGCCTTCCTTGGTCTTAATCCCTTGATGATTTCTCCCAATTCTTGATGTGTCACATCGTCAATCTCGATTACTGACTCATCGGGGGGGCAGCGTGACTGAAAACGCAGCGCCGTATGGAACGGTGTGTCCCTCGACATTGAGTCGAGAGGCACTAAACCGTCCAGCAGCGCCCTGAGTGTGCCGTCAATACACACTGTTTCACTATCGCCAGAAACAATACTAGTAAGATAGTGATCAGCTGACCTCTTAGTCTTTACCGCAGTTCGAGTCACAGACCAAGGGTCGGCGTTTCCCATTTCTGTAATCCACTCCTTCCAGGCCGAGGTCTTTGCATGCCTTATGGCCATTTTGAAAGAGCCCCTCGCTCGCTGGAGCCGCTCATAGAGTTGCTTACCAGCTGGAGAGTCCCGCAACACGCTGCCACTTCTCACGGGGCAGAAGGCCCGTTCGGCGGACTTAAATTGTCGTCTTAAGGCCGTGAGTTCCGGGGTCCACCAATTGGTGGAACGACGTCCCCCAGGCCTACATCTACCCAGCGCTACTGTCGCCGCTGAGACGACCGCTGAATTAAATTTTTCCCCAGCTACTTCAGCTCTATCAGACAGCCATTCATCAAAATCTTTCAATTCTTCTTTCAAGCAAATCGCAAAAGAATTTCAGTTAGCATTCGAACGCTTGAAACTCCACAAGCCGTATGGTTCGACTTCCAACGAACCTCCGACAGACCAAGTGATCAGCCGATGGTCGCTGACAACCTCCCCAACGTGGACCCTCCAATTGGAGAGATCCGTAAGCAAATCATCGGTGCATAGGGTGAGATCAATCCAACTCTCCCCCATTGGCCCAGCAAACGTGGCCGGTTGACCAGCAACATTGAGAATACTGAGACCTGTGGAAGATATAAAATCCTTCACAGGCCCACCACTCCCAGTGCGGTCTGAGCCAGAACTGTCGTGCCAGAGAGGCGAGCGCGCATTAAAATCACCAGCCACCAAGACAGACTTAACCTGCAAAGCATCAAGGGCCCGTTTTAGGCCCCGGAGGTGAATCCCCACATCATCAGAGAACTTAAAGTACACAGATATCAAGAAAATCTCTCGTCCACCTATTCGGAGACAAACGCAACATCGAAATTCATCCGAAAGTCCATCCAAAAGCAGCGGATGAACCTTACTGGTGTCTATTAAGAAACCCGCCATGGACCAGACCCCTTGTCGATTACGGCAAGTGGTACATCGGCACCATCGAGGATTACTCGCGAAAACAACTGCTCCTGGACGAAGACCAATGGAATCTTCCTTCGCTGCACGGACCTAACCAAATCGATGGCTGATGGTCGGCAGCGCCCCAAATTAATCTGGCCCAGCACAACGACAGGCTCACTAGCCATCGTAATTCGTTGCCTGCATTACCCTGTCAATTGCGTCCCGCAGAGCGGGACAAACCCGATCACCCGTGGGGTGGGACACATTCCTCCTGAAGGCTGTGCACGTGGCACACACCCCTCTTGCAACAGGGAGTTTGCAGTCCCTCTCTTCATGCCCCTCTTTGGCACAACGTGCGCACACTGGAGCAGCGTGTTTGCACTCCCTCTGGGTGTGCCCATACAACTGGCATTTGAAGCACCTTGTGGCGCCTATGTTGTCCCGAATCTTTCAACAACTCCAGCCCAACAATATTGCCCCATGAGCTAGAAGTGCAGACCCGACCTGCAATCGCTATCGTAAAAATCGTAGACAGGTCTGGCGGTTCTCCCCCGATCGCTCTCCTCGTACTGCCAGACAGCAAGAGGAGAGCATCGTCAGCATAAGCGAAAATCGTACAGTCAGGAGGAAGATCTATTTTCAAAAGGTCATCGAAGAGGACGTTCCACAGGAATGGTCCGAGGACCGAGCCCTGCGGACAGCCCATATCTACAACTCGTTCAACCAAGTGTCCTGCGTGGGTGATCACCACTGACCTGTCGCTGAAGTAGCTGCTGATCACATTAAACAGCCAGCAAGGTAATCCCCGTATCTTCAGTTTGGCCAGTATGAGTGGCCACCACGCATTGTCGAAAGCCCCAGCTATGTCAAGGAAGACACCCACCACATTTTTCACCTTACTGTCATCCCTCCACTTCATGCAGGCATCAATGGCGTGCTCCGTGGATAAGCCCCGGCTAAAGCCAAACTGCTTAGGATTCCCTGGCACAAGGACCCCATCAAGCCGGTTCCTCACCAAGATCTCAAGTATCTTGCCAAAGGAAGGCAGCAGGGTGATATGCCTATACGCCTTGAGATCCGACAGAGGCTTATCGTTGCCTTTGGGGATTACCCTGAGCAAACCTCTCTTCCATACTTTTGGAAACACTCCCTGTCGCAGACAGGTTTGGAAAAGTCCCAACATTTCAGCCGGACAGAACCTCCAGACCTACTTTACAATCACACCATTTACTCTGTAAATTCTAGGTGCCTTCCTTGACAATTTTTCTTGACAATTTTCCTTGACAATTTTTCTTCACAATTCGTCAATTTTCCTTCACGACGTCAATTTTCGTCGATTTTCCTTGACAATTTTCAGATTGTTTGACACAATTGACAGAAAAGTGACACAATTGACAGAAAGACACAATTGACAGAAAGACACAATTGACAGAAAGACACAATTGACAGAAAGACACAATTGACAGAAAAGTGACACAATTGACAGAAAGACGTCAATTTTCCTTGACAATTTTTCTAGGTGCCTTCCTTGACAATTTCACCCAATTCTTGATGTGTCATATACAACATACAATATAATATACAACAGTATTTATTTTATTTTTTTATTTTATTTTATAAATATATAAGCTCAAAACAGACAATAACTACATAAATAAAGTAAGAAAACAGGTTAATCATTCAGAGATCAGTTATCATCCAATACCATGCGCCACAATTAATTTTAAAAAGATAGGTACCTAACATTCCGGTCATCTCAACATGCCT
This sequence comes from Athripsodes cinereus, assembly GCA_947579605.1. Lineage (NCBI taxonomy): Eukaryota > Metazoa > Arthropoda > Insecta > Trichoptera > Leptoceridae > Athripsodes > Athripsodes cinereus. The sequence continues at coordinate 16,931,501 of OX388325.1, read as the reverse complement.
AATTTAAAAGATAAAAAGTCACAAAAACCTACCTAATTGGTGAAATGACGTCTCCCAAGCCTGCACCTACCCAGCACCACAGTCGCCGCTGAGACGACTGCTTTTTCCCCAGCTACTTCAGCTCTATCAGAAAACCATACTTACATCAAAATTTCTCACCTCTTCTTTCAGACAAATTCCAAAGAAATCCCAGTTTAACCTCGAGCTCTTGAAACTCCAAAGAAATATGTTTCAGTTCCCAACGAACCTCCGACAGACCAGGTGATCAGACGGTGGTCGCTTGAAACTTCCCCAACGTGGACCCTCCAATTGGAGAAATCCGCAAGCAGATCTTCTGTACATAAATTACGATCAATATGGCACTCCCCATCAGACCAGCAAACGTAGCAGGCTGACCAGCAGCGTTGAGGAGACTAAGGCCGGCAGAAGATATAAAATTCTCCACCGGTCCAGAATTCCCAGTGCGATCCCTGCCTGGTCTGTCATACCAGAGAGGAGAGCGAGGATTGAAGTCACCAGCTATCAAAACCGACTTACCCTGCAAAGCATCCAGGGCCCGCCTTAGGCCCCGCAGGTGTGGTCCCACGTCGCACGAGTACCTGAACGGGCCTTCTGCCCGGTGAGAAGTGGCAGCGTGTTGCGGAACTCTCCCGCTGGGAGGCAACTCTTTGAGCGGCTCCAGCGAGCGAGAGGCTCTTTCAAATTGGCCATAAGGCGTGCAAAGACCTCGGCCTGGAAAGAGTGGATAACAGAAATGGGAAATACCGACCCTTGGTCTGTGACTCGAACTGTGGTTAAGTCTAAAAGGTCTGCCGATCATTATCTTACCAGTATTGTTTCTGGCGATAGTGAAACAGTGTGTATTGACGGCACACTAAGGGCGCTATTGAACGGTTTGGTGCCACTTGACTCAATGTCGAGGGACTCACCATTTCATTCGGCGCTGCGTTTCTGGTCACGCTGCCCCCCCGATGAGTCAGTAATCGAAATTGACGATGTGACATATCAAGAATTGGGTGAAATCGTCAAAGGATTAGGACCAAGGAAAGCACCTGGGATTGACAGAGTGAATGGTGCGATTGTGAAGCAGGTCTGGAGATTCTGTCCGGCAGAGATGCTGGGGCTTTTCCGGATCTGTCTGAGACAGGGCCTATCCCACCCAGTATAGGCCCATCACCCCCCAGTATAGGCCCATCATCCCACCCAGTATAGGCCCATCACCCTGCTGCCATCTTTTGGCAAGATACTAGAGATCTTGTTGAGGAACCTGCTTGCTGGGTCCCTTGCGCCGGGGGATCCTAAACAGTTTGGCTTTAGCCGAGGCTTATGCCCCCGCTGGCTGTTTGAAGTCATTAGCTGCTACTTCAGTGACAGATCGGTGGTGATCACTCACGCAGGACACACAGTTGAAAGAGATGTGGATATGGGCTGCCCGCAGGGTTCGGTTCTCGGACCATTCCTGTGGAACGTTCTCTTCGATGACCTTTTGAGAATGGATCTTCCGCCTGGCACAATCTTTGCGTATGCCGACGATGCTCTCCTCCTGCTGTCTGGCAGCACGAGAAGAGCGATCGAGGACAAATTTAAAACCGCGATCGAGCGCATCGTGACATGGGGCAGTGTGAATAGGCTTGTCTTCTCACCGAGAAGTTCTCACCGTTGAAGAGTGCGCCTGGAAGGGGCAGAAACCCGGTCCTTCGGATGAGTGGAACACCCGTCAGGGTGGTCGATGAAGTCCGATATCTGGGCATTGTCCTGGACAGAGGCTTATCTTTTCTTCCGCACGTGAGAGCGACTGCCGATAGAGCGAAAGTACTGTTTTTTACTCTTCGCAGACTGAGCCGTGGTACATGGGGCTTGAGGTCGGGGACTGTGAGGGCCATATATCGGGCGACGTACGTGGCGCAAGTCACGTATGCTGCCCGTGTTTGGTCGCACAGTCTCTTGGTGGGCTCCGTGTCGACGGCGGTCTTGAGTGGACAGAGACTCCCGCTGCTCGCCGTCACTGGTGCGTATCGTACAGCCGCTAGCGATGGCCTTCCTGTCATTGCTGGCATACTGCCTGCCGATTTGGAAGTCTTAGACAGTGTGGCCAGACGTAAGATCAAGGCGGATGGTAGAGTAGAGCATTTCGGTGTTTCCGTTCAAGCGGAATCCGGAATTGGGGGATTAAGTAGGGCATTCAGCCGAATCACAGAGAGAACGTTGGAAGTGTGGCAAGAAAGATGGGACCGGAGGAGAACCGCTAGGCTTGTCTACGGTTTTCTCCCGGATGTGAGAGAGAGGATTAAAAGGCGTTTCCTGTCCTGTGACCACTTTTCTGTTCAGTTGGTGACGGGCCACGGGGAGCTAAAAGCCAAGCTCTTTGGCTTGCGGACGACCCGTAGTGTGCTTGTGGGACGGGAGCTCAGTCTTCGGGGCACATCCTGTGGGAGTGCCCATTGATGATGGATGCAAGAAACGTGATGATTGATAGTGTGAGTGATGACACTCCTAGACCCTTCTGGTTTGCGGAGTTGATGACTTGTCCTGGGAACTTCCGGGCATTTTTGAAGTTTGTAGATGTCTGGGTATCTCGGTGGGATCTCCTGCGTGAGCCAGGCTCACTTAGGAGAGCTTGATGGTTGTGGCTGTCGCGGGTGAACTCGTTTTTTCGTCTTTGTGTTGTCCTGTCTCCCTTGGTGGAGAGTATTAGGTCTAGTTGGGATGTCCCTTAGGGAGGGAAGCGTCTCTGCAAAAGCTTCGGTAACGGCGACCCTCGGGTTCGCCGGTCTGAAAACCTAGAAAAAATCTCTGGACACCTCAACTCAGCTTTTGGTCCAAAATATACGCAATTTTGTAAATAGTTTCGTACTTTTATTCTTTATAACTTTTTTTGTGTAACCTAGGTTAAAAAAACTTGTTTATTTAATTTATTTTGTAAAGATAGGTATGTATTATTAATATGTTTGCTTCTCTCGGCTATAGAGAGACATCGAAGGAATGTAGTCAAAAGATTCCACACACGGGGGTATTTTGGCCAGCCAGCCCTTCAGGCTGCCCACTATGGCACCTTCGGTGTGGACAAGATTTGTTAAGTGTAGTATTTCGAATAAATGGAAGTCCCCAGACTTCTGCGGTATCCGGGTGGACGGTGGGTCCTTCAATGTTGTCAGAGTACCTGAAATAAACAAATATAAGGAAAATCTCTCGGCCATTGATTCTGAGGCAGATGCAACATCGGTACTCATCCGATAGCCCATCCAAAAGCAACGGCTGCACCTTACTGGTATCTACCAAGAAACCCGCCATGAGACGAGGCCCCTTGCCGATCACGGCAAGCGGCACGTCAGCTCCATCGAGGATCACTCGCGAGAACAATTGCTCCTGGACAAAAACTAACGGAATCCCCCTTCCCTGAAAGGATCGTTGGTAGAGCCTTTAGGCAATTGGGATTTATTTTGAGTCTCCAAGTCAAGTACGCTAAAATTACTTTTTTATACATATGTTAGAAGCAGTTTAGAGTACGCCACGGTTGTTTGGAACCCTCAATACATAAGAAAATCCAGAACAAATTTCTTAGAACTCTAAATTACAGATGTCGTGTTGCATTTGACAATTATCGTCTTTCTGCTCAATATCACAAAATAATGACTTTAAAAAATGGACGTTCTATGGCTGACATGAAATTTTTATACAAAATTGTGAACGACATTGTCGACTCTGCTGACTTGTTAAACAGGACTTTACTTTGACTGCCCTACAAGACGGACAAGAACCACATTGACATTTAAACAACCTTCTTGCACGACCAACGATCTGAAGAGCTCATTCATACTTAGGTACACCGAGCATGTAACAATATCAACTCTTTTTTTAATAATGTAGATATATTTGATACAACATCCTTAGGGCGTTTCATTGACACTATAAAAAGATCCCTGATAACTTCGGGGTTTCATGGGGTTTAATCATTTGATGTTTTCCTTTCTGCTCCAATTTTATGTCCCATTCCTTTATTTCCTTCTTGATTGGAGATGATTGATTACACGTGCTTCCGAAAGTACATGGCTCCCCGAAAGGAGGTCACCCATCTCGGCAACCTGGCCCTTCAACTCGGCCTTCTGGTCCAAAGTAAGTCTGCAACTAACGACAATTTCTTCTAAATAATTTTAACCTCTTTGACACCACCAAAGGTGTCAGAGGAATCAACATCCGCAATAGCAGTTGAGGTAGGACTATACGCCACCCGAAGCTCCTTCTTAGATCTTTAAGTAAGTTAGTTCCTCCGACGGCGCATCCCTTGATGGCAGCTCCTCCGATGCCGCAACAGAAAACACAGATCCATCCGAGTCCATACAGTCCTCTACATCCATACGTACTGCTCCAGCTATCCGTGACTTCCCCACAACGGCCAACAACGAACTAGGCAAATAATGCGATCTAGGTACACCATCAGGCACAGCAACAGAATCTTCTGCTGAAGCAGCAGAGGCCTGTCTCACACACTTTTTCCCCTTACGATGTATCACGGATCCCTCAGTGTCGGCATCCGAACCACAGGCACCAGTCTCTTTAACATGCTTCCCAGAAGGAGGCGTACGAGGAAGGGAACGACGTGGCGTAAAAACACGCGGGCTTCGGTCGCCTCGTCTCCAGGTGGCTCAGGGTTCATCGCACTAATTAAAACTTCACCAAAACACATTTTTTTTCATGCAAATATTACACTGAGAGTGTCTGTCAGTCGATAATAACGTGAACAGTTCGATTTGTTTCAGTTTTTTTTTTAATACAAAATTAGTACAGCACTGCACACCAGTATGGAAAGATGCGATACTTCGAAATTATACAAGGGCATCCAGTGTAGCACCCACACAGAACCGTTTTCGTCGCACCACATCGTTTAAACGACACAAGTCTAGCGGCCTATAAGACACCTCTATAAAATAGTATTTTTTTCTTGCATATATTACACCCAGAGTATCTGTCAGCTGATAATAACTTGAACAATTCGATCTGTTTCAGTTTTTTGTACTAAGGTTAATAGAGCACTGCACACCAGTAAAAGAAAGAAAACAATTCTCCGAAATTATACAAGGGCATCCAGTGTAGCACCCGCACAGAACCGTTTTCGCCGCGCAACATCGTTGAACCACAAAAAAGTCAGGCGGCCTATAAGACACCTCTGTAACAACACGAGAGCGCCCAGTGGGCACAAGTAGCACAAATATCACCCCAATAAATGTAAAATAGCACAATTATCCAAATAACACTCAATACAAAAAAAAACAATTTCTTGCAAATATAAGCTTACAGTGTCTGTCAGTTTTGGATAAATCGAACAATTTTATCTATCACAATTTACTATATTATTATTAAAGTTGGCAGATCTACTGCACACCACCAGGAAATAATACGGGGAATCCAGAGAGGCTCCCACACAGGGTTTAACATCACACAACACCCTTGACAAGGAATTGAGAGAGGAGTCAAACAAAACCACAACCGTACCCGAAACCCTACTCAGCGGGCTGCAATCGACAGGATAGCACTGGTGGCGAATTACAATGTCTAGTGGAACCGCCGTCGTGCTGGGTAGGGAGATTCCATTGGTTTCCGACCAGGAGCAGTTGTTTTCGCAAGTAATCCTCGATGGTGCCGAAGTACCGCTTGCCGTCAACGCCAAGGTGTCTCGATCGATTTTCATGATGGACACATTAAGGTGCAACCGCTGCTCTTAGATGGACTCTCGGATAAATTCCGGTGTTGCGTATGCTTCCGGATCGATAGACGTGAAATCTTCTGAATCAATGTACAGAGGGCGAGTTTGTATCGCTAGAATGCAATGTCTTCCAACTAACACGGTTACAAAATTAAAAGTAGGTAAACCAATTAAAATGAAATATTTGTTTTTAATATTTTATTTGGAATACAATAAATTTCTAATGAAGAAAATCCAAAAATTATGTTAATCGTATTTATATCATAAAAGGCGAAAGTCTATATTTGAAGTATAAATAAATATGCCGGCTTAAATTGCATCATTTTTATTTTACAGGTATGCATTATAATTCTCTTATGTAAAAGGAATGAAGAATCTGGATTTTAAATAAAGCCACAGACACCCTCACAGCAAGCAGCATGCTTGTGCTTTGAAGGCGAAGTAGGTTGGTAGTGTATGAAACCGAACCCAAGTTCTCTTAAAAAGATAGTTAACTAGGTATGTTAATAGATAACTCCACTTTCAGGCTAACAAGTGTTTTTGACGCTATTTAATCTAAAAAATATTAAATTTGAAAATAATTGTTAAAAAGACGAAAAAATACATTTCATCAAACCTATTAAATAAAAAAATCGTTCTTCATTTAATCAATATTATAATTATTATTGACTATGTTCTCTCTCCAATTTAATTATTATTATTATTACTGTTATGTTGGTACTCGTGGACATAGAGAAATATAATTAAAAAATTATAAGATAGCTTAAAAAATAAAATCCTTTTCAAGGTGAAATGAAAGAGTTACAATTATATTCTATCCATCGCTAGAGTGCTGCAGTACAGTGACCTCGGCACACCAAAAGTAAATATTGACCGAAATTTTAAGGTGAAGTGAAATTATAAAATTTTCCGTATATGAAGTAAATTGTTGTATGGCCCGGTAGAAAATCTCATTTCTGAAATTTGGTCCGGCTGCTGTTGGCCAGCCATGCTCTATATACACCTAGAAACGTAATTCCGATAGTGAAACAGATCAAAAAGATAGTGAATGTGTTACACCGAAAAAATGTTTAAATTTTTTTACTTATTTACTTGAATTTAAATATAGACTGTAAAGATGCTGTGCAATTTGTTCAGTAGAGATATTTATTTGATACAAACTGCAAAAAGCAGTAAAAACATGTTTTTTAAACATTAAAATAAAGAAAAATAAATTGTACTTTATTTTGATACTACGTACTTTTATTTTATTGCCTACTACTTAATGTACTTTATCTGCAAAAAAAAAAGGTGGCAACCCTAGCTATAATTTAAAACTAGATTTTATTTTTGCCGGAAACGACAGGTTTTCATGAGAAACTTTTTGTTTGCGCTATCTCCAGATATACTGATATCGCAATTATATAGAAATATACGATTATTTGCACGTTTTATACCGGGCACACTTTCAAGTATCGCCTACGAGTTTCATTTTGTTTTGACAGTTCAACTTTGTTTTGACAGTCATAGAATAACAATCCAAATCAGTTCTACCCACGGCCGCCAGGTATCGCTGATGTCGTATAATATTTTAGGGCACTATATGAGATGGTAGGCCCCACTGTTGTCAAATGTGCGATTTCATAGAAAAAGTAATATTCACGAAATTGTTGCCATATCTAGAATTATTTTTTGGTCACCACGTCAAATTATTTTTGGGCACCAAGTTTTTCGACACCGGCAAAGTTTACATTCCAGTATTTTTGCTGGTTTTGTTTTGTTTTTGCATAAAACTAGCAAAAATAAGATCTAATTCGAATACAAATTTCCTAAGGTTTATATTCGAATTAGATTTCATTTTTGCTGGTTTTGTTTTATTTTTGCACGCAAAAATAAAATAAAACCGGCTAAAGTAAATCCTACTTCGAATACAAATTTATTTGAATTAGATTTCATTTTGCCGATTTTATTTTATTTTTGCAAATAAAAAAAGAAAAAAAAAATTCAAATAATATTATTGTAGCAACAATTTTCCTCCATAGAAAACTATATTTGACAGATATCTGACATTGGGGCCTACCAACTCAATGAGTTCCTATTTTAGATTACATCTATTCTATTTCTATGGGAACGACAGGAGAAAATAAGGAATCGTTGCAAAATTTGATCGGCTACATGACCGATTTTTTCTTTGAATTACCTATCTAGTATTTCTTTGTTATAAATAAATGACATAATTATATTTAAAAAAACTACATTATGAAAAGATCAAGTAATCACTTATCAGGCAAATAATGATTAATGACTTGATTTTTTCATAATGTAGATTTTTTATGCAAGCAACACTTTATCACAATTTGGATCCGAATTGCATCTATGGTTTTCTCACACAGAACCTTCGTCAAACGTTCCGTGTCAATCCGCATACGAATTTGTATATACTACCGAATGGTTGGAAACGGCGTCGCCTTTGATTGCCAATCGTTCGCTGGTTTTATCCTACTATCTGGATGCACCCATTAGTTTCTCAAGTGAACAAGCTGAAAGATTAGATACACAAATCTATTGACTTCATATAGATACATTTGAATTAAATTAGTGCATTGTGATACAAATATTGTGGCCCAGCTTCAGATCACAAGACATGATGGAGGGAGTCAGTGGTGGTGAACATAACATTGCAGACTGCCGACAGGATGAGTGTGTCTTGTGTGACATGCTAATATGTGTCACGGAAGATGATGAAATTGAAACCTTTTTGGCGAACATCGAAGTGAAAAGTGAACCTGTGCATGAAAATAGATGTGACATTGAAAATACAGTTCCATGACGATATTGATATACATGAACCTGATATAAAAGTTGAATGCGAGAGAGCCAACAATGTGACAGTGGCCAGTACATCTTCAACGCTTACAGAGTATGCACCAGGGCCAAGTAATCAAACTAATTTAAAGAAAATAAGACACAAAAATGTTCGTAGTGTGGCTAGGAAAATAAACAGGAAATATGTGAAGTCTTTTGAGTGTAATATTTGTATGAAAAAATTTAATCAGTCTGGCAATTTGCAGAGACATAAAAGGATTCACAGTGGTGAAAAACCTTTTGAGTGTAATATTTGTTTGAAAAAATTCATGTGTTCTAGTCATTTGCAGACACATAAAAGGATTCACAGTGGTGAAAAGCCATTTGAGTGTAATATTTGTATGAAAAAATTCAATCAGTCTGGTTCTTTGCAGACACATAAAAGGATTCACAGTGGTGAAAAATCTTTTGAGTGTAATATTTGTATGAAAAAATTCATTAGTCCTAGTACTTTGCAGAGACATAAAAGGATTCACAGTGGTGAGAAGCCATTCGAGTGTAATATTTGTATGAAAAAATTTAATGATTCTGGTTCTTTACAGACACATAAAAGGATTCACAGTGGTGAAAAGCCATTTGAGTGTAATATTTGTATGAAAAAATTCAATCAGTCTGGTTCTTTGCAGACACATAAAAGGATTCACAGTGGTGAAAAATCTTTTGAGTGTAATATTTGTATGAAAAAATTCATTAGTCCTAGTACTTTGCAGAGACATAAAAGGATTCACAGTGGTGAGAAGCCATTCGAGTGTAATATTTGTATGAAAAAATTTAGTGTATCTTGTAGTTTGCAGACACATAAAAGGATTCACAGTGGTGAAAAGCCATTTGAGTGTAATGTTTGTATGAAAAAATTCATGTGTTCTAGTCATTTGCAGACACATAAAAGGATTCACAGTGGTGAAAAGCCATTTGAGTGTAATGTTTGTATGAAAAAATTCAATCAGTCTGGTTCTTTGCAGACACATAAAAGGATTCACAGTGGTGAAAAATCTTTTGAGTGTAATATTTGTATGAAAAAATTCATTAGTCCTAGTACTTTGCAGAGACATAAAAGGATTCACAGTGGTGAGAAGCCATTCGAGTGTAATATTTGTATGAAAAAATTTAATGATTCTGGTTCTTTACAGACACATAAAAGGATTCACAGTGGTGAAAAGCCATTTGAGTGTAATATTTGTATGAAAAAATTCAATCAGTCTGGTTCTTTGCAGACACATAAATGGATTCACAGTGGTGAAAAACCTTTTGAGTGTAATATTTGCACGAAAAAATTCATAAGTTCTAGTCATTTGCAGAGACATAAAAGGATTCATACTGGTTTAAAGCATTGATTCGGGTCTATATTTTAGAACGACCAAAATCTCCCAAAATAAATCTATGTAAGATGAGAAAAAATGTGAAATTTTACTATCAGCGGCAAAATTGGATAATTAGTAATGCAATTAGTCTATTATAGACAAATATTTTTGTTTACAATGTTGTGTTAATTTTTCGTGGGAAGAAAGCGGCGACAAGGCCCAATTACCTAAGGTACCTAATTAGGGGCAGTAAAAATATAATTGTTTAATGGAATAAGCACGTGAATAGACTCGTCAGGCATGTCTATGTTGTTTTCTAAGGGAGTCGTAAAATATTATAATATTATTAGCAACTTTCGAATATTTTGTTTTGGAAAATAATTAACGCGGCTTTGTAAAAGGAATTGTATAAATGTAGTCCGTGGGAACGAAATATTTTTTCTGAAAACAATGGATGCGATAGTAAAATGGAACATGGAACATAAAACGGAGCTGATTTTTTGTTGAGTTTTAACAGAGTAGTGACCGTGATGAATAAAATGGACAATTACCCTAAATGTATCTCCAGTGAAAAAGTGTTAGTTTTTTGTAATTATTTTTTCAGAAGTGTTATTTTAATAAAAATTGTTTGTAAGAAAATTTTATTAATTTTTAAAAATAATACCGATTTTTTTTTTTTTTTTCAAATTTCTCAAATTTTTCAAATTAATTTTAAAATAACGAGTTGCTACCACATATTTTAAATGTGTAATCTTGTTTTTTGAATATATTTCCATGCATTTTTAGTAGAATATGTGTTCTTTGTACATTGTGATGATCCTACCTATTTCAAACCATTCTAAGCTCCGAATTTGCAACATCCTAGCTTCAAAACTATACCTACCGTAATAAATGATTCCCAAACTAGAATTTACATCCCTATCCGACTAGCTAAGAATTGTATGAATTTTCGCATTGTTGCAAATATACGTACGAAATATCGCATTCCTAATTAAATTAATTAACGAATTTCGGCCTTTCGTGATCGTCTAGGTTTATCTATTAACTATTTTCGTAGATTCGGACCCAATACGTTGTGTTTTGACGATAATTTTACCTACGTTGTGTATTTTTAAAAACGCAAAATAAGTCACCTGAAATATACATTTCAATAATCAAAAAGAACAACAAAATCACAAAATCAGTAAAACAATTTAAACATGAATTATGATACATATTAACTCTGAGATCAACTTTGACGTCAGATCACTTACCTTGAGATACTGTAAAATAACATAATAAAAATAGTGCATAATAAAACATAACGAAATATAACATAACAATCATCATAACATAAAATTCAAATAATATTATTCTATATCATTACGAGAATGTTGTATGGTAACTGGTTGCCGATCTATGTCCCTACATAAGATAACCATTTCATAGTACCTATAACCAATGTATGTACATATGTTCTAAAACATACCTACTAATTCGTTGCGTCGTAAAGGACAGTGGCGCACCCCAAAACATTACCTTATTACTTTTGAATATTAATTAAATTTCAACACAATTGCTATGTCATCATTTTCAGAGGCTAACTACCATGTTAGTGCATGAAAAGCATGCTGTGTCCATGCTGAAAGAGCGCCGCCTCCGCTCCCTCACGTCTCAAACTGTCCCATGCCGCATTTTGAGCCCGTGTGCACTATTCTACACCACGAATATATATAAAATAATATATTAGATATATTTTCACTAGGACATGCAATATATTGCAAACATGCGGACATGCAAACATATAATGATATTAGCTCTAAAGATTCCTGATCATTGAGCTTCAGCCAAAGGGCGCAGATAACCCCTTCAAGCTATACTCTAGCAGAAATTCGAGGAATGGAGCTGTACCTGCTTCAGTCGGAGAACATTTGAAATAAATACTTTTTCATTGGTTAAGTTGATTTATACGCAGAGAAAGCACCACCAATCTCTACGCACATCCAACCATGTTAATGATTGCAAGGTGTGTTCTTACAGAACTGATAAGATAGACTACTAATATAGTTAGCAATATCACGAACAGTGATTTACCAACCAGTTAATAATAATTAAAGTTAATTAAACATAAAATCCATTTACAAATGCCCAAAGACCTTATAATGGATTGTGGGTCCTCCAGCATATAGGGAAAGGAGAGAATTTTGTTAGTTGAACTATGTACTTATATTTACAAAATTTGATTTAAATAATTATCATGCATAATTATATACTACAATATCATATATTTTGTTAAGAAAGGAATAACGTCGTACCCAAATCGTCTGGGGCCAAACAAACGACTGGACAAAACTGCATTCCCTAGAAGGAAAAGGGTTTATGTAGGGATTTTTTGGATAAAGGGTATTAATATAAATATATTAATATAATAATACATAAACAATACGATATAACCATGCCTTGCAAAAATGTTAATTAATACATTCTAGAATGTCACAACAATATAAGTAGAAAAGTCCAGTAAGTTTATAGAAGACAAATGACATCGATGATAAAATATGTAATTAATTAAATAATCAAATAATATCCTGCTCTACATAAAACTCCTCTCCAAACTGCTTAATCCTTCGTAATGGTACAATAAATTAAATAAAAATATAATATTAGCTAGATCTGTGCGCCACTGCTATCGGTCTGGTCCTAGGTGTGTCGTACCCCGCTATATTATATCAGTCACAGGTACATACATACATACAAAATTACTGAAAATAAATATACACAACACATATTTCCTTTGTTTTCAAAATCTGTAAAATAATTAATCCTTGAGTACAAATATTGCCTTGTAGACAACACACATCCAGAGAGTATCCTAGCACCTAGGTATAAATAAATTAATAATATTAAGAATCTTATCTGGGACAGCGGGCAGCATCACTGATCTTAAGGTTTATTAAAAGTAATTTATGATGATCTTCATATATTCCCAAATGTGGAAATATCACTAAAATATAATGAATTAATTACTAGGAAGGTGGGTAAATAAAAATATTAAAATATGTCGAATTCAAACACAGAGACTAATATGACTCCCACCTCTCCTAGGCTCAAAACTAAACTGCCCAGAGTAATAAGTACTCTGTCTTCAGACCCTGAAAAATGTCGACCCAAAGCAACAAAAAAAAACTACATCCATCTCTTCCTGACACACACCGAAATATACCTGTATCTGTCCCCTACATAGATAGTTGTGTTCAACAACCACTTGAGATTGCCTCATTCCCAAATTAATTACCTACTACAAATATTCGATCTAGGTATATAGAAATAATATATACCGTCTTGTATATATTCATTTCATGACATCCCCCCTTTGAGATCATGCTGAAGACAAAATGGATGAGGCATTGTCTCACAAACAATTATTTATTTTCTAATTATTTTTCATAATTATTTAATTCCAACTTTCGAGTACGCCCCTGTCTTCCGATAGGTCGTAGGTACCCCGTCAACTGTGTTCCTCTATTCAAGTCATCAATAATTATACACCCCAATGCATCCACTTGAGATATACTCGTTCAATATTATTGCCCTAACATAACATAATATTTTAATATTCTGTTATATTTTTATTATTTCGGGTGTCGTTATTATTTTATGTCATCACATCTATAGAACATAAAATAATAATAACAAGTTTGTGCCAATACTTAAATATCCAAGTTGCATTTTGTTAAAATTCGTTTCATGTGATCATATTCACACATCATTATAATTATCCATAGTACTTGTGGTTCCCTATAGTCCATATATGCATTCTTCAGGGTGATCCAATTCGCTGGTAACACCAATCTTGTACTACTCGCCAGATGTCTCATATCCATGATTCCTTTGCCGATGCAGCCAGTAGTCCTGCAGCACACAAATAGATACGCAAATCGTCCTCTCTGTACCAATACAAATTCAGAACATTCATGACGGCGGCAAACCTCATCGCTGAATCCAAGATGCTAAATGTCTTAATTTCCTAGAGCACCCGTCCTCCCACAGGACACACGAAGACTCACGGAAAAAGTGGGAGACCAACTCTCCACCGGCAACCCATCCTAAATAACCATTCATCTCTCAGCACCATCACGCTGCGTCTCAGATGGGGTAGACAGAGAGAACCAAACGCCAAATACTTCCATCTTGGCAAGCACCCTTCGCTTCCACCACCGCCATACAATTTCCCACACAAAGCATACCGATTTCTCCCACACAACACGCGGCCGTTCATAAGAATTTGATCCATGTGATCAAGCCACATAATTCTGCAAGTTGAGCAACATCCTCCAACTAACCAACAAAATTCGTGTTAATGTGTTGACAATGTGCCTAAATAATTTCAAACGCGAACAGCTAACTCAAAATACCTATAATTATGTACCTAAAATAAATCACCCATAATAATACCACAAATAATCAAGAGAAAGATAACATACAATGTTCTTGAAACATCCAGAGGTAAGTGGTGGGAACCCCTCCCTTGATGTATTTACACACATTTATGCATATAAGATACAAAACGCAATATTTAAACGAGTTGCATCGACAATATCTACATAATACATCCCAATATGTTATTCTATAATAGGTATATAGAATTTCCCTTGTATCCAATATAACAGTCACCTAATGTATATACCTACATATTAGGTATATATATATGAATCGTCCTCATTCATTTCAAAAGTCCTGAAAAAAAAACACTTATCTATTTCAAACTATATCACACACACAACTAAATATAATACACACAATTGTAACTCCATATGCACATATCATAATATTCGTTCCACTTGTAAAATAATAATAACTAAACACTTTAAACTTCACAGTTAAGGAAAATAACTTCACTCTAACACTTTCGAACAACATTATTATAATATTTGACACCACAATTTTAAAATTATAACACATTAAATTTTAAATAATATTCCATTTGTAACATCGATAGATCCGCAAGTGATTCTCAACCTGTTACATCATAGCGTTGCCCTTTCTTCTTACATTAGTCCTCTCCAGCAATTTATGTTATTGTACACCACTCTCTTTTGGGTTAACAGAGAGGATCCAATGCTACATAATCTCATCACATCACCCTTCTAGCCTCCAATAAAACCACTATCATCGCTGTCCAAACTTTTCACCAAGTTTCTTGCAAGTAAATCATGTTGGTATCCTACCAACAGATATTCAACATCAAATATTTCCTATATAACCTCGTATACTTTATGTTTCAGATTTCCTTGTTCCATTCAGACAATATCATCAAATCAGTCCAAAAGTTTAACAACCACTGATTTTATACATCCCGTTAGGTACTATAATATCCCGTATACCTATCTGCTTGCATCTTTATTTTTTGTCATTCCAGTAATAATATTATTTCCACTCTCGTTCTTGGTTTTAAATATTATAACGTATTAATCAATATCTTAGCATTTATAGGTTGTACATCTTATTTCTCTATTTGGAAGACATGATGTGTTATATCAGCGAACACCAGCCTCTTTCTTCTTAGAATATTTTCATAAATTCGTTTCTTCTTCCAGTCCTCCATTTTAAAATGATAGATACCACCTTTCAAGGTACACAAAGAGTTCCAACGTTATCCAATGTGAAGCCCTTGGTTTTGCCCCCCCCCGGGCTTAAAAGAGTGTAGGTTGTCCCCTCCCCCCCCTTAGCCTGTAAGAACGAATATCCACTATTTCTTCCAGCTAACCGTTTAACATATAACTGTAAAAATAATCACCTAAATCGTGATTTTATCAAAACCTCATCATTCGATTATTGCCTATATACTTATCCGCCTCATTCGTACATTGTATTATGTATGTTATCAGATACTCATAAAATCTGGTCTAATATTATTTCAAACTCAATAATATATTCACCATTCTTACCCCGATAATAAATTTATTTCACACCCCAAATAATTAACTTGACAGAATTCTAAAAGTTTAAAAACAAACACTTAACTTACAAATACTGTAAAATGTTAAGACCATATTCCTCAAGAAATAATAATACCTATAATATCAGTCCCTAACAAACATGTACTTGATACATATAACTAACATCAAACTATATACCTACCTATTATTTATCCATCTTACCCAAATACTATAATATCTAAAAATCCTAAAAACTCTAGTCATATACCTACCCATATACATAAAATACACTTCGCATACATAATACCCATGTTTACAAGTCTACTTGGGAATATAATATTCCATTTTTCTAACACCCAATCCTCTTATGAAAGTACATATTTTTGGTACCTACCTATATACATTATTGAATAAAATAAAGAACTATTCAGGATTTCAACATATATATACCTATCCAATTTTATACCTGAATCACAAGCGCTCTTTATTAGACTATTCATAAGGACATAATTCCGAATGAACTCTTAAGGGTTCACTATTCTTATGCATAATGTAAGATATATACCTATAGATAGCCAAACACAAATATAATATCATGTTGCCTAATTCGACTAACACTATAATCCATGGATAACCAACCCGCGGTTCTCGAAGTAAAAATCATCAACCAATTTTCTCACTACATCCACCAAGTATAAATTTTATTCCTCCCCTCAAAAACCAAACACATTCCTCTGTCCATAACCCAGTTCTACTCCCCAAAACCCATTTATGCTTTCCCCCCCTCCAATATTCATGATTTTAGTTATTTATCATCGCAAACCCAAAACCCACTTCTACTCCGTAAAAACCCAGTTTATGTCTGCAATGACAGACATAATATTCTGGTCCAAGGCACCATTTGTGATGATCCTACCTATTTCAAACCATTCTAAGCTCCGAATTTGCAACATCCTAGCTTCAAAACTATACCTACCGTAATAAATGATTCCCAAACTAGAATTTACATCCCTATCCGACTAGCTAAGAATTGTATGAATTTTCGCATTGTTGCAAATATACGTACGAAATATCGCATTCCTAATTAAATTAATTAACGAATTTCGGCCTTTCGTGATCGTCTAGGTTTATCTATTAACTATTTTCGTAGATTCGGACCCAATACGTTGTGTTTTGACGATAATTTTACCTACGTTGTGTATTTTTAAAAACGCAAAATAAGTCACCTGAAATATACATTTCAATAATCAAAAAGAACAACAAAATCACAAAATCAGTAAAACAATTTAAACATGAATTATGATACATATTAACTCTGAGATCAACTTTGACGTCAGATCACTTACCTTGAGATACTGTAAAATAACATAATAAAAATAGTGCATAATAAAACATAACGAAATATAACATAACAATCATCATAACATAAAATTCAAATAATATTATTCTATATCATTACGAGAATGTTGTATGGTAACTGGTTGCCGATCTATGTCCCTACATAAGATAACCATTTCATAGTACCTATAACCAATGTATGTACATATGTTCTAAAACATACCTACTAATTCGTTGCGTCGTAAAGGACAGTGGCGCACCCCAAAACATTACCTTATTACTTTTGAATATTAATTAAATTTCAACACAATTGCTATGTCATCATTTTCAGAGGCTAACTACCATGTTAGTGCATGAAAAGCATGCTGTGTCCATGCTGAAAGAGCGCCGCCTCCGCTCCCTCACGTCTCAAACTGTCCCATGCCGCATTTTGAGCCCGTGTGCACTATTCTACACCACGAATATATATAAAATAATATATTAGATATATTTTCACTAGGACATGCAATATATTGCAAACATGCGGACATGCAAACATATAATGATATTAGCTCTAAAGATTCCTGATCATTGAGCTTCAGCCAAAGGGCGCAGATAACCCCTTCAAGCTATACTCTAGCAGAAATTCGAGGAATGGAGCTGTACCTGCTTCAGTCGGAGAACATTTGAAATAAATACTTTTTCATTGGTTAAGTTGATTTATACGCAGAGAAAGCACCACCAATCTCTACGCACATCCAACCATGTTAATGATTGCAAGGTGTGTTCTTACAGAACTGATAAGATAGACTACTAATATAGTTAGCAATATCACGAACAGTGATTTACCAACCAGTTAATAATAATTAAAGTTAATTAAACATAAAATCCATTTACAAATGCCCAAAGACCTTATAATGGATTGTGGGTCCTCCAGCATATAGGGAAAGGAGAGAATTTTGTTAGTTGAACTATGTACTTATATTTACAAAATTTGATTTAAATAATTATCATGCATAATTATATACTACAATATCATATATTTTGTTAAGAAAGGAATAACGTCGTACCCAAATCGTCTGGGGCCAAACAAACGACTGGACAAAACTGCATTCCCTAGAAGGAAAAGGGTTTATGTAGGGATTTTTTGGATAAAGGGTATTAATATAAATATATTAATATAATAATACATAAACAATACGATATAACCATGCCTTGCAAAAATGTTAATTAATACATTCTAGAATGTCACAACAATATAAGTAGAAAAGTCCAGTAAGTTTATAGAAGACAAATGACATCGATGATAAAATATGTAATTAATTAAATAATCAAATAATATCCTGCTCTACATAAAACTCCTCTCCAAACTGCTTAATCCTTCGTAATGGTACAATAAATTAAATGAAAATATAATATTAGCTAGATCTGTGCGCCACTGCTATCGGTCTGGTCCTAGGTGTGTCGTACCCCGCTATATTATATCAGTCACAGGTACATACATACATACAAAATTACTGAAAATAAATATACACAACACATATTTCCTTTGTTTTCAAAATCTGTAAAATAATTAATCCTTGAGTACAAATATTGCCTTGTAGACAACACACATCCAGAGAGTATCCTAGCACCTAGGTATAAATAAATTAATAATATTAAGAATCTTATCTGGGACAGCGGGCAGCATCACTGATCTTAAGGTTTATTAAAAGTAATTTATGATGATCTTCATATATTCCCAAATGTGGAAATATCACTAAAATATAATGAATTAATTACTAGGAAGGTGGGTAAATAAAAATATTAAAATATGTCGAATTCAAACACAGAGACTAATATGACTCCCACCTCTCCTAGGCTCAAAACTAAACTGCCCAGAGTAATAAGTACTCTGTCTTCAGACCCTGAAAAATGTCGACCCAAAGCAACAAAAAAAAACTACATCCATCTCTTCCTGACACACACCGAAATATACCTGTATCTGTCCCCTACATAGATAGTTGTGTTCAACAACCACTTGAGATTGCCTCATTCCCAAATTAATTACCTACTACAAATATTCGATCTAGGTATATAGAAATAATATATACCGTCTTGTATATATTCATTTCATGACAACATGTATTAAACGTTTAACTGTATATTTTTTGTATTTAAAACAACAAAATATTAAATTTATTTCCATACATTTTCAGTAAAAAAATATGTTCTTTGTATGTGTATAAAACGTTTAACTGTTTTTTTTTGTATTTAATACAATATATTTTGCTAAGAGTGTGTAATTGATACTGCTGATATTTTTTCTGAATTTTAAATAATGTACTGCATTCAAAATAATAACTATTTTATGTTCAAAAAATTTCCTAGTCTTTTTGTACCCCATTTATTTTCTCTATCATTGGAAGGTTACAAAATAATTGTTGTAGAGGGGGTAGCAGCGCAGTCAAAAGCGCGGTACTATGCGCAACGCTTGGTTATTCTCTCGAGAAATCGAGTATAGATGCTTAGTAGCTAAAATATCATTCACATTGCTTCACTTTGGATGATCGAATACAACACATAGTTTCGGCTTGTTCTACTATCGCTCAAACTGAATATACCAATAGACATAATCATGTCGCAAAAATAATACATCAAAATTCAGCAATTAAACATAATCCATTAAACTCGTGGATTTAAAATTATCTGTTAATCTCCGCTTGTATATGGATAAGGAATCCGCAAAAACATCCGCCAAATGACCATACACATTCCCCAACCTGTGCATCCTATAAAGAGGCGAGTTATATAAATAGTTAGTATCAACTACGTCACTATGAAAAGTCATAACCTGACGAGTGGCTCTTGTTGGAATATGATATGATATTAAACTGCAAAGGTCAAGGCAATCTAATTCCCCTCTTACAATCTTGAATAGCACAATCAGATCAGAGATTATTCATCTATCAGGCAATGTGTTTAAATTTAAAAGGGACAACAAGTAAGAGTAATCAATCTCCTCAATAGGAATGCGCATCATATAGTTGACGTACCTCAAAAACTTATGCTGAATCCTTTCAATGTTGTTAGACTGGACTGCGTAGTGAGGAGACCATATAGGAGAGTTATATTCTACTTGGCTTCTGACTAAGGACACAAACATAGCCTTGATCGCTGATATACTAAGAAAATCTCTGGCCACCCTCAACACGAATCCCAACATTTTCATGCCTTTGCAAGTAATATCCTCAATATGTGGAACAAAAGTTAAACGATGGTCAAAGACTACTCCTAAGTCCTTATAGCATGAACACGTTCCAAAACATCATCTCCCAACTTGTACTCAAACATAAACGGATTCTTTCTTTTAGTAAAAGTTATGACCTGACACTTATCAATATTCAAAAATACCTCAACCCATCCAAATTCCTCTGCAAAATCTGACAATCACCTTCATTGTTAACCTGTTTATAAATTTTGAGATCGTCCGCAAATAGAAGATAGTTAACGTCATCAAACACTGAAACAAAATCATTTATAAAGAGAAGGAACAGAAGTGGGCCCAAATGACTGCCCTGTGGGACCCCACTTGTAGCGATGAAACCATTGCCCCTCACCTCATCCTTACAAACCACAAGTCTTCTCTCACACAAGTAACTAGAAACCCACCCAAGCAAACTGCCTCCCACACCCAGTCCCCTCAACTTACTCAGCAAAATATTATGTGGGACGCGGTCAAAGGCCTTGCTGAAATCAGTGTATACCGAGTCTATCTGAGACTTTTCAGCAAAGGCCTTCATGAGGTGATCTTCATATATCATTAAATTTGTTAAAGTCGACCTCCCTCTGACAAAACCATGCTGAGCTTGATCAATCAATTTTTCAAGTTGAGGAGCGATGCAATTTAAAACAACACATTCAAAAAATTTGGGTATTGCTGACAGAATACTAATAGGCCTATAATTTTTGACATTAGATTTGTTTCCCTTCTTAAATACGGGAACAATATAGCTTCCTTTCCACCGTTCTGGAAAGTAGCCCATACTTAGGGATTCTCTAAATAAGACAAACAGTGGATACGATATAGAAGAAGAGCACTGTCTCAAAAACACATTTGGTATTCCGTCTGGTCCTGTAGGCTTTTTAATACTAAGTTTCTCCAGTCCATCTCTCACCAAAGAATATTCTATTACGCAGTCATTTACATTAACCGATTCCGACAGTGGTACATCAGGAACAAGATTTGTTTCATCATCTGTCACATAAACACTTTTAAAGAATTGTTCAAAAAAATTTACTGTTTTCGAATCATCAGTACTACACATTCCATTATATGCCAATGTATCCGGGATACGATCATCTTCCTTTCTTTGAGACTTAGTAAACCTCCAAAAGGCCTTAGCATCATCACTGACCTCACCCTCAATCTTAGCAATATATTCCTGATAGCAACACCTTGATAAATACTTACATGCACTTCTAAGCTCGGAAAATGTTTGGTAATCTTCACTACATCTCGTTTTCTTGTACTGAGCGTGACAATTTTTTTTCTCAAAAATCTTAGTTTTCAACTCATTATTGAACCACACGACCAAATTATTAGTTTTAATAGCTACGGAAGGAACAAATAATTCTATGGCTGTATTTACATACTCATAAAAAATATCCAACTTACGATCTAAGCTTACATTATCAAATAGAAAAGACCAGTGAGATGCATGTAAAAATTGATTAACTGAGTCATAGTCAGCCTTATGAAAATTAAATGATTTGGTAACACGGGTGGATTTTTTTAAATGAACATTAGGAATAACATTAATATTTAACGGGGGGTGATATTTATCCTCTGGTAACAGCATCTCGTCTGATAGTGTAACCTCCACCTTAATACAACTAATCAAAACCAAGTCCAATACTCTTTGATTGATATTTAAAACATTATTCATCTGAATCAAACCCAAAAAATGCATCATGTCTAATATTTCTCTAGATTTAGGACACTCATTCAAACAGACAGTAACTTCATTTGCATTACGGCTCTCAGCATCATATCCAACCTCAAAGAATCTCTCACCACCATCACCCTCGCCTACTGACCACTTGATATTAGGTAAATTGTAGTCTCCCACTATAACAATTTTGGATTTAGGATATCTATTGCGGAGCAGTTCTACGTCCTTAGCATGCTGCTTATATTTCTCAGTATCGGCATCAGGAGGTATATATACGCATCCAAAAATAACACCGGTATAAGGGGGGCCCACCTGGACAAACACTTGCTCCAGTATATTACTGTTAATATTTATTTTTCTTGATTTAAATTGACTATTCACAGCGACAAGCACACTACCACCCCTCACTTTATTGCTAGTTTTCTCAATCCTATCCTGTCTATATACAACACGATTTACAAACCCGAGCTCAGATGTGTTAATACCTTTGTCCAACCAAGTTTCAGACAGTAGAAAAATCTTATGAGACAAAGTATACAAATTTGTTTGCTTATGTTTTCGGCATTCACAATATAACAATTTCTAGACATGATATGATTTTTTAGATTATTATGTAATTATTGTTATTTTTTGAGCTTTTTATTTGCTACCGCGGTTTCGGTGGAGCGTCCACCATTAACGAGCGTTAATCTAAAACTAAGTCGCAAGCATGAAACAAATAAGCATTTTTTATTATGTAAATAATTATCATTTTATAATATTACTTAATTATTATTTTTTAAGGAATAATTGGTAATAATAGTCGCCATAAATAGGCTCGCAATTTTTGTGAGACTTGTATAAATCTTTGCTTAATTTTTTTTTACAATATTTTTATATTTAGCATTACATTGAATTCATAATAATATTAGTCATAAGATATTTGTTTAATTTTTTTGCTATGTAATAGCTGCCTTAATTTCATAATTACTATTGTACATATATTGGATGTTATTAAGGTGGAAGCTGCTAAGTAATATTACTGTTTATTTGTGTAAATAAACCATATTTGATATCCAATTTTCTAGAGTTTACACTTAGTAGAATAGTTAGCATTCCCTATCCCATCACTTGCTTACATATTGATTGAGTCTTCGGAGGAGGAAGAGAGAAAGGCCCTCTCGCGGTTCGAATCCGCAGAGGAGGATATCTTACGGGTTGTTTACCTACCTCCGGCTGTTCGTAGGAGCGGAGGATTGAGGACTTATCTCCGTCAGTGTGAGCTAGCCGGGAAGAGAGGTAAGTCCCCCACCTCTCTGAGAGTAAAGGAGTGAACCCCGGAGGGTTGTGCTGCTGGGAGCCTGGAAACACCCGTGTCAACCTTTTGAGCGTAATATTTGTATGAATAAATTTAATGAGTCTGGATCTTTGCAGAAACATAAAAGGTTTCACGGTGGTGAAAAACCTTTTGAGTGTAATACTTGAGTGAAAAATTTAGTGACTTGATTATGTTAGCAAGGCATAAAACAACTCATAGTGGTGATAAACATTTTGAGTGTGATGTTTGTTTGAAAAGGTTTAACCGGTCCAGTAGTTTAGTAATAGTAAAAAGGATTTACAATGTTTGAGAAGTTAAGCCTTGGCATATTGGAAATATTACTGTTCAGGATAAGTAACGGTGCCAATCAGATGGTCGCGGACCCATAAACGGCGCTGTTGGAAGGCCAATCGAGGACGGCGAAAATAGAAACAAGGCACGTGCAGGAGCCGGGGAGTATATTTGCCAACTAATATGAAAATTGTTACATAATAGGTACATAGCAGTATTACAAGTGAAAATATATGCACCCAATTTAGCTATTTTATAATAAGCATTTTTTATGTGATTTAACATATTCCCAAGGACGCACGAAGAGATGCCTTGATGTTTCAGTGGACTGTATTTTTTTTAAATTTTATATTTTTTCTCATCTCCTCGTATCATCCCAGGAAATCATGTCTTCATCATTTTACATTCAGATACACAATATTTCACTACATTATACATTGAATTATTTTTCACATTCTATAAATATTAAGTTTTGTTATGTTTTTTAAGTACTCACAATTATGTTTCATAAACAATAAACTTGTTAAACAATAAAGTTATTATTTTTTGTAATTATATAGGTATTTTCATTTAGCTACAAATTTAATTTACATAGGCACACATATTTACCTATATTTTAAAAATAAATCAACATTGTTGCTAATTATTGCTCTATACCTAATAAGCCAATAAATACATGTTTATTTTATTATATAAATACATCACAGTTCTGCCTTATTTAAATAAAGGAATTTTATTTGGCTGCTGCAAGAAAATATTATCAAAAGGCACAACTGTAATGCAAGTTGTTACAAGTGTAACATTTTACAAATAACAAATGTTATTTTTTTTAATAGGTAGGTACTACCAAACAAATATCAAAGGAAATTCTACCAATAGATACAATCACAATATAGGCTGTTACAAGTGTAACATTTAATAAATAACAAGAAGTTATTATTTAATTATTAAGTACCTCCAATTAGGTATTAACGATTTTTTTTTATTGATTTTAACCTATAATGTAAGCTGCTACAAATATAATATTTCATAGATAACAAAAAGTTATTTTTTTAATTGATAAGTACCTTTAAATAGGTATTTCACATATACCTAAAAGAATTTAATTATTTTTACTGGTAGGTACTTCCAACCAAAGCAAGAATATAAAATATATTATTCAACATAAAAGACATGTTTTTATGCAAACATTTTTTTGATAATATATAGAAACACATACAAATTTAATAAACAATAGGTAAGTGCCTATATGTTTTCGCAATTAATTTGCTTTGCAATTTATTACAGGTTTTCGTATAGGTATACAATAAACATTTGACATACATGAATATAATATAGAACATTTAGGTATTTAATCTTCTAAATTACCTTTTAAAACATAATAATTTATGTTATATTTCAATATTATTTTTATTTTGTGAATACATTTTACAATCAAATAAGTAGGTATTTACTTATACATTTTACATGCCCATTTATTTGTATTTATTTTAACATTCAAATAACTATGTTAGTTTAAGTTGCTGTGAAAATGTTTTTTATTCAGAAATTACAAAAATGATTTCTATTCATTAAAGAAAATTGATTACAAAATTATTTCCTAAATTGTTTTATTTTTGAAAACATTAATTTTGGTAATAGGTATATAAAGAATAATAATATTCTTATTATAATATTAACAATAACATTATATTCATTCTATTAATTGATAAATTTGGCAAACCTATCCCTTTTTTACTATGATATATGACATTCAAGTGTCATTACCTATTAGAAATTCTTTTTATACACAACATAGTATTTTTCAAATATTCTTTTACAAGAAAATCATATCGCCATTTTTGGACATGAAGTTAATCATTTGTTTACATTTTTGATATAGACATATATAATATTGAATACATTTTAATTATAATTCTTTTTATATTTTATTTGTATACCTACTGGTAACTGTTCTAAATATTTGAACATTTTAACAAAATTATTATTTTACAATTTAAATAAATGATTTTTTCTTTTTGAACATGTTTTAATTTTTTACCCTATTGGTAAATAATGAATTTTTTATATATATGTATTATTGGACATGTTTTCTTATTTTTCTTATGATAGGTACCTATATACCAATCTAATTATTACAAGTACCTACATGTTTACTGTTACATATAATTATACATGTCCAATTCTAATTTTATTAGGTTGATGTTACCCAAACAATTTTTAAACTTATGTTTAATACAATAAGTATATTTTTTTTATAAGACACCTTTGTGTACTTGCTAGAGATAAATATCTCATTTATTTTATGTAATTTTTGTTATATGCAATATTTATTGTACAAGACAATTTCAAATTTTAAATGCATATTTACAGGTATTGTAACTAATGTAACCCTCTTGCATTTTATGGCAAGAGTATTTTTGTTGCGGACCATGAAAGACCCTTTTTTCTTCTTGAACAATCAAGAGAAATGCTAATTAATAGCAAGCTCGGCCCATTTCAATATACGACCGGCTTTATTTTCTTCACCCTTAAGGTGATTTTTTACTTGCGTTGATCGCAATTCAAGAACAATGATTTCTGCTCAAGCGATACTCTCAACGACAAGATTTTTTTATTAGAAGCCATGAAGACTCCATTTTTTTATTCTCTTGATTGATTAACAATCAAGAAAAATTGACAAGCTCGAACCATACGTTCGGCTCTATTTTTTCACCCTAAAGGTGCACTTGGGTTGATCGCAATTCAAGAGCAATAATTTCTGCTCAAGCGATGCTCACAACACCAAGATTTTTTTTTTATTCGAGGCCCTGAAGACCCCATTTTTTTATTCTCTTGATTGATTAACAATCAAGAGAAATAGGCGAACACGAACCATTTCAATATACGTTCGGCTCTTTTTTCATTGTTAGAGGACACGAAGACCTCTTTTTATTTTTACCTCTTTGGGTAACATTCCTGCATTATGTGGCAAGAAATTTTAATTTTGTTGCAGGTGATGAAGCCTGTCTTTTTAACACAACATCTACAATAGTGTGTGCATATTTGTTTGCGATGTTATAAAATACCATACATCAGAATTGCAACTTAATAATAAATAATAATGAAATTAGACTTTAAATCATTTTAACAAACATGTAAACATTACTTATCTCATAATATTAGATCATCTGTCATATTGACATTTGTTTCCCACAGATGAAGTTTGAAGCATAACAGGTGATTATTTAATTTGACTCCATGGCTCCGTTCAATGAGTTGACTCTGTGCTGTGTGCTTCATCCATGGTTGAATAATGGCTGCTATCAAAACAAAGATGGCGCCATCCCTTTTCCGCTTCCTGATCTGAAATCAATATGGCGGCCTCATGAGTAGCTCGTTCCAATATGCCAGTCCTTGAATGGGTGTAGAAATTTCAGATACGATCTCCTTTTGAAATATACCTAGGTTTCTCCCTTCATCTAGGTTAATCTGGATAAGATGTTTTTCCTTTGATACACATCACATTGATGTGTTAAATTTTATTTTGTTTTATATGAATATTGTCACAATTCTGCATGTTCGGTTTCTTCCATAATGGTATTTTACTAAGTGCTATTTTTGCACATCGCTTTAATTTATTATTTTAAATTTATTATATATATTTAATTTATTGAGCGGCATACTATAATATTGCCTTTTTAAATTTTAATTATGTTAAATTTTATATTGTGCATATTTTTTTTATTAGCACATTTTTATTATTATTATTGCGAAAATCGCATGACTTTATATTGAAATTGAGTGGCATTTTTTAACATTCTTTTAAATATTGATTTTTAATTGCTTAAGAATTAAATTTTTGTTAAATTTTATAACACTTATATTAAAAGTTGAGTGGCATTTTAATTATTAATTTTAAATATTAATTTTTAATTAATTTTATTATTTTTAATTTTATAAAATTGATTTTATTATTTTAAAACTTTAATTTCTTCTTGCACGTGTTATATTTTATTTATGCAAAATTGCATTTAAATTTTTATTAAATTACATTTTTAAATTTTGTACTATTTAGCACTCGATTAACTATTTATTCTTTCACTGGTTCAATTATTATTACTTATTTTAAACAAAATAATTCCGGCTAGAATGGCCATGTTGAAAGGCCAAACGAGGACGGGTGAAAATAGAAACCAGAGGTACGTGCTGGAGCCAAGGAGTTTAATTGCCGACTAATATGAAAATTGTTACATAATAGGTACATAGCAGTATTACAAGTGAAAATATATGCACCCAATTTAGCTATTTTATAATAAGCATTTTTTATGTGATTTAACAGGCGCCATATATAAATCATCCATTTTATTATTTTATTTCAAGTTTTTTTTATTGTTCTATAATATTGACCCAGCACAGATTTTGGTTGTATGTAATATTTTTGGAAAATAAATAAATAATAATAATAACATCCATGTGCGCTAATTCCATACAAAATTATGTAACTCCAATAATAATAATAACTGGATTAGCTGGAAGAGATTTTATGCTTGATAACTTTTTATCAACATTTTCGCAGTTGCTCATTTAAAAAGCGTCTCCACAAAAATCTATAGAAATCGCAATATTGTGAAATATACAATAATGATGGATTTGTTATTAAATGCTTTCAAGTCATAATATATACTATCACAGTAGTTCCCGTAAGTGGGATACATAGAAGATAAACGACATTATAAATAAATGACATAATTATATTTAAAAAATAAACTACATTATGAAAAGATCAAGTAAATCAGGCAAATTATGATTGATGACATGATTTTTTCGTAATGTAGATTTTTTATGCTAGCAACACTATATCACAATATGGATCCCAAATGCATCTAAATAAACTATGGTTTTGTCACATAGAACCTTCGTCAAACGTTCCATTTCAATCCGCATACGAATTTGTATATACAACCGAATGGTTGGGAACAGATTCGCGTTTGATTGCCAACCCATTAGTTTCTCAAGTGAACAAGGTGAAAGATTAGATACACAAATCAATTGACTTCATATAGATACATTTGAATTTAATTAGTGCATTGTGATACAAATATTGTGACCCAGCTTCAGATCACAAGAGATGATGGAGGGAGTCAGTGCTGGTGAACATAACATCGCAGACTGCCGACAGGATGAGTGTGTCTTGTGTGACATGCTAATATGTGTCACGGAAGATGATGAAAATTTTGTCTATTGTTTATTGCCAATTGAAACCTTTGGCGAACATCGAAGTGTTTAGGTGGAAGCTGTAAAGTAATATTACTGTTTATTTGTGTAAATAAACCATATTTGATATCCAATTTTCTAGAGTTTACACTTAGTAGAATAGTTAGCGTTCCCTATCCCATCACTTGCTTACATATTTATTGAGTCTTCGGAGGAGGAAGAGAGAAAGGCCCTCTCGCGGTTCGAATCCGCAGAGGAAGATATCGTACGGGTTGTTTAGCTACCTCCGGCTGTTCGTAGGAGCGGAGGACTGAGGACTTATCCTTATACTCCGTCAGTGTGAGCTAGCCGGGAAGAGAGGTAAGTCCCCCCCCCTCTGAGAGTAAAGGAGTGAACCCCGGAGGGTTGTGCTGCTGGGAGCATGGAAACACCCGTATCAACCTTTTGAGTGTAATATTTGTATGAAAAACTTATATGAGTCTGGATCTTTGCAGAAACATAAAAGGATTCACAGTGGAAAAATTGTTTAACATTTTTAATTTATGTAAAATGCAAGGGGTCATCTGTCATATATTGAGATGTTGTAATAATGTAAAACCAAATAATGATAAAATGTATGACGGGTTCACACACTACAAATTAAAAGGTATTTTGACATGTATAACAGTATCTTAGTTTATTCAAAAATCGCCCAAAATGGAAGGAAAAACTTCTTAACATAGAAGTTGGCATGTTGGTTATTCTGAAAGGGACCCAGGGTCTGCTGAACGAATGGCCAGCTGCCAGGCTAATTGAGGTATTCTCAGGAAAGGATTCTTCTCCCAAGTGTGTCTTCTGTCTTTGAATTGATGATGAAATTAGAGGACGGAAGACATACAGAAGTTGCCAACTAACACGTAGAGTCGAAGAAAGCATTAATTTTTCAATTTAATTGTATTGTGTATCTTAGATCATTCTTAAGAGGTGAACCTCTTGAATTAATTAAAAGTTTACCCGTAGCATCAGAGAGCTATGAGGGGGCGCTAAAAATACTCAAGGATAGGTATGATGACATAATATACCTACATGAACCTGATATAAAAGTTGAATGCAAGGGAGCCAACAATATGACAGTGGCTGGTACATCTTCAACGCTTACAGAGTATGCACCAGGTCCAAGTAATCAAACTCATTTAAAGAAAATAAGACGCAAAAATGTTCTTAGTGTGACTAGGAAAGTAAGCAGGAAATATGTGAATTCTTTTGAGTGTAATATTTGTATAATTTTTTTTTAATTCGTCTGGTTCTTTGCAGATACATAAAAGGATTCACAGTGGTGAAAAACCTTTTGAGCGTAATATTTGTAGGAAAAAAATTGAATGATATAAAAGTTGAATGCGAGAGAGCCAACAATATGACAGTGGCTGGTACATCTTCAACGCTTACAGAGTATGCACCAGGACCAAGTAATCAAACTCATTTAAAGAAAATGTGAAGCAAAAATGTTCGTAGTGTGACATGTGTAAGCAAGAAATATGTGAATTCTTTTGAGTGTAATATTTGTATAATTTTTTTTTAATTCGTCTGGTTCTTTGCAGATACACAAAAGGATTCACAGTGGTTAAAAACCTTTTGTATGAAAAAAATCATTAGTTCTAGTCATTTGCAGACACATAAAAGGATTCACAGTTAGGGTTGCCACCCGTACTTTATTATAAAGTATTGTACGTTATTTCAGGTAATCATACTTTATACTTTTTGAGAAAAATAAAATACGCGAAAATACTTTATTTCGCATGATTTGATTTCTTTGGGATTTTGAAAAGTTTAGTCGTAAGTATTTTTTCGAAATTTATCAATTGGTGCTGAATCGACGTCGCCACTCGCCAGCGCCACAGCCGCCACATCACTTAAGCACTTGTTTTAATTATCTTCTGAACGCTGCCAAACCTCAAATGTCAACAATGACATTGTCATTGTAACAATTTATTGTTTGTTTTGTGCAAAGCGGTTTGAGTGCATTACGAGCGCTCTCTGGCAAAAACGTTGTAATAATCAATGTAATACAAATTTGGTGGAAAAAATCGCTAAACTTGTTGAGTATTGCGAACATTTGGACTTGATAAAATAATTAATAATATAATAATAATAATTACCTACCAAAATTAGTTTTTTTATCTTAATAAAACTAAATAGCTGACTGACGAGATTTATTTAGGAAATCTTTGTTATATGAAAATACACATAATTTTTGTAAACTATAATTATATTTTTTTATTCATCTTATCAAGCATCTAAATACGATGGATTTTAGCAAACTTCTTTTAATAAACAAAATATCGAGTTCCTGTGATGATTTTAGGTTTCAAAATATGAGAAATTTTATCAAAAAAAATGTTTTAAATATGGTCAAAAATATATTTTTAAACATGATCCGTGAAAAAAAAAACAAAAAATACAGTTTATTACACTAATATTTTTAATAACTATCTAACTTTTAGTTATGAAAAAAAAAATGTATTTGAAAAATCGTAGGATACTCGTGCATTGTCTGCCAAACACACTTCCGATTTCGATTTTTTGAAATATGTCTTTTGATAAACGAATCATCTTTTTCTAATAACAGTCGGTAAAAGTACCCGTTACTTTTTTGAAAGAAGTATTTTGAGAAATATTCTTAAAGAAAACCGAGGAGTTTTGAAACATATCAAAATCCTATACCATTTTGAAAATTTGGCGATTGGGTAGAAATTTTAAGGTGAAGTAAAATTATAAAATTTTCCGTATATGAAGTAAATTGTTGTATGGCCCGGTAGAAAATCTCATTTCTGAAATTTGGCCCGGCTGCTGAAAAGGTTGGCCACCCATGCTCTACATACACCTAGAAACGTAATTCCGATAGTGAAACAGATCAAAGAGATAGTGAATGTGTTACACCGAAAATATGTTTAATTTTTTTTACTTATTTACTTGAATTTAAATATAGACTATAAAGGTGCTGTGCAATTTGTTCAGTAGAAATATTTATTTGATACAAACTGCAAAAAGCAGTGAAAACATGTTTTTTTAAACATAAAAATAAAGAAAAATAAATTGTACTTTATTTTCATACTACGTACTTTTTTTTCTTGCCTATATTGACTAATGTACTTTATCTGCAGAAAAAAAGGTGACAACCCTACCTGCAACACAAAAACCCGATATGCGCTGTCTAACAAACTGTCTCAACAAAATTTGATCCGCTGCATGTCCGATTTTTTCTTTGAATTACCTATTTAGTATTTCTTTGTCGCATCGGCTATTCGTCAGTAACAGAAATTACTGTCACTGTCAAATAATGACAGTTTGACCTTGAAGTATTTTACAGTAAATTATGTAAACAAAACGACATGGTTTTGACGTCTGTCAATTCAGTGGCTATACGTAAGGAATTTTATGTAAAGATAAACAAAGCCACACTGTTTTGACGTCTGTCAATATTGGCAGCAGTGTGACCAGATTTGGTAGTTTCTTACTTTTCTGGTAGTTTTTGAGGCATTTGAAAGAATGTTTAGTAGTTTTTATTTCTTTGGTAGTTTTTAGTAGTTTTTTGGCAGTTTTTGTATTTAGTCGGCAAATTATCGGGTACTTGGGAAAAGTACCCGATACTTACTGATCGAAAATAATTGTCGGTACAAATACCAGATACATTTTAGAAAAAGGTACTGCGAGAAAATATTGTTGAAGAAAACCGAGGAGTTTTTGAAATACTTACTTCAAATTCCTATACCATTTTGTAAATTCGGCGGCGGGTAGAAATTTAAGCGAGTAAATTTTTTTCAATAGTCGGTATGAAAGTATCCGAAAAGTAACAACAGTCGGTACAAATACCCGGTAAAAAGGTACTATGTTAAAATATTGTTTAACAAAACCGAGGATACTTTGTCTGAGAACAAAGTAATTTTCATAACCGGATAAAGTGTAATAAATCGATTAGAGCATGGGTGGCCAACCTTTTCAGCAGCCGGGCCAAATTTCAGAATGAGATTTCCTACCGGGCCGCACAACAATATACTCCAAATATGAAACATTTGATAATGGGGTGTTCACATTTGGCGAATATCGCCAGCCGAATTTCAAAATTTAACGCCAGGCGAAAAAACAAAATTCGCCGTACGCCCATTGATCGTCACACCTGTTCACACAAGTCCACCGATATAGAAACGATCTGTCAGATGCGTTTTGATTTTGACACTGTTTTCAAAATGGCGTCGAGATGGAGATCGCGAAGTATTTATTTTTAGTCGAAAATGTTATAGTAGAGGTTATAAGGCGCCTTTTAATCAAGGAAACAAACGCCACAAACCAACAACAAAGATAACAGCTGTCACGAAGCGGGAAACATTTATAAAATTTATAGGTTATAAAGTTTTTACCATAGATATGAACGCCGCGCACATCTGCGCATGCGCGAATCGTTCAATCCGCCGAAAATGTTGGAAGGTGGTCAACTCGAGACGATATCGTTTCTACTGGTTTTTATCGTTTCAGACTAGCTGTCATTTTGTTCACACGGTTCAAATGGCTTGCGATATTTTGGTGCCTGGCGATATTCGCCAAAGTGAGAACACCACATAACTTAACTTCACCTTAAAACTTCTACCCCCCCCCCTCGTCGCTAAATTTTCAAAAGGGTATAGGAATTTGAAATGTTTCAAAACTCCTCGGTTTTCTTTTAGAGTAGTTTCTCAAAATACCTCTTTCAAAAAAGTATCGGGTACTTATACCGACTTTTATTAAAAAAAATGTTGAATAGTCATAGATTTTTATATATAATACCTAGATGGAGTACTCGTATGTATTTTCACTGTAATAAAGTGAGGCACCATTTTTCGGTACTTTTGACAGATCGGTTGGCGAAAAGAAGTGCGCTAAATCGCTTAAAACGTCGACAAGAACTTCAAAAAATGTCCAATTACGTTTTTATAAATGAAAATGATATATTTTTATAAAAATGCGAGAAATACTTCATAAAATGTAGGAAACACCACACGCTTTCGCCAACCGTTCTGTCAAAAATTCATCGATTTTTTGCCTCACTTTTGTAAATGAGTCAGGGTTCTAGGTTTTGTATGGAATGGGCTATTTTCTGCGGAACTTCCCACAATGCACACCAGATGGCAGCACAGACAATAAGGGTCTAACACAACTGTCAAACATTAGACAACAACTGCGTTCGTTTTATCGATATTCCAGATTTTTGTTATCTTCTACCGTGTTTCATACTTATTTATATATATATATAAAAAATGAATAAGGGTTATGGCACATTTTCTCTAGCCGAACTAAAAGCTGAGATTAAAAGCGGAATGCCGAAATAAGTAGTAAAAAAGCTACCCTCGTGGCTAGGTTAGTAGATTTTCATCCATAACATTTTGGTTAATTGTTTCTAAATAAATAAGTATATGTGTTATTAAATGTACCAAATACTATATTTTTTGCAGGCTTCACGATGATGATAAACATTCAAATTTTAATAACTCGCCGTCGTAGAAGAAGTTTTCGAAATGTCTATTCCAGGGCATAATCTATTTGCAGATATCAATTCCAACTCGTACATCCCATTATTGACACAAGAATGTTTTGATAATTTTGGTGTGGGACATATAAAAAACAAAGCCAAATCCCAGAACATGTATGAGGAACAGAACAGATATAACAGTTGATACTGTACCATATTTGTATTAGTGTGAAGTCACTGGCTACTCAAAGCTAAAAAGAGACCATGACTATTATTATCAAATCCAGGGCCAATTATTATGTACAGAAAGGATAAAAGCATATTTTGTTATTTTTACATTTAAGGATCTATTAAGAATTACAATTGAAAGTGATAATGATTTTATTGAAAAAAATGTTAAATATATTAATTAGTTTTCACAATGAGTACTTTAAAATGTGCGTTAATAAGTAAACGTGTACAAATTATAACAAGTATTTTAAAATTGAAATGAAATTATGTATAAGTAATGTAGGTACAACGATTATTCTTTATCTATTGTAAATTAAATCTGCGTTAGTAAGTAAACGTGTACACAATAATTATAACAAGTATTTTAAAATTGAAATGAAATTATGTATAAGTAATGTACAACGATTATTCTTTATCTATTGTAAATTAAATCTGCGTTAGTAAGTAAACGTGTACACAATAATTATAACAAGTATTTTTAAATTGAAATGAAATTATGTATAAGTAATGTACAACGATTATTCTTTATCTATTGTAAATTAAATCTGCGTTAATAAGTAAATGTGTACACAATAAAATTATAACAAGTATTTTAAAATTGAAATGAAATTATGTATAAGTAATGTACAACGATTATTCTTTATCTATTGTAAATTAAATCTGCGTTAGTAAGTAAACGTGTACACAATAATTATAACAAGTATTTTTAAATTGAAATGAAATTATGTATAAGTAATGTACAACGATTATTCTTTATCTATTGTAAATTAAATCTGCGTTAATAAGTAAACGTGTACACAATAATTATAACAAGTATTTTTAAATTGAAATGAAATTATGTATAAATAATATACAAAGATTATGCTTTATCATTGTATATTTATTACAAGTTTTAATGTACAACAAAGACTTATAACAACATTGTTTGTACAGAAAGGATACAAGCTTATTATTTTTTAAGGATTGTCTTAATAATTACTATGGATATTTATAACAAAGTTGTTTATTTAAAAATAAAGGAAAATGTCAGAAATTGGTACAGATTTTTATTGTAACAATCATAACTGCTAACATCTTTAATCGATATCATCCACATTTTTGATACCTCAAAAAAAGTTTTATGCCTTCGCAATATTATTAGTGTAAGAAACAACTGTTCAAATGGATTGACAGTTGCAGGTGGATTACCATAAAAATATTTCAGAGAATGAGATGTATCACCCAATGACTCAAATACAAAAAACAACTTTTTCGAAACATTCTAGTCCTGTAAAGAAATGAATCGACTGAGGGCCATTTTTGTAAGTTATTATACTAAATGGACAATGTTTCATAGTTTGACTGTAGGAATGGGCTATCTCCATGTTATCGTTTACATTATTCATGACAGTTTGCACGCTGACATCAACATAGGATGAAGTTGTAGGAAGGTGAATTTCAGCTGCAATGTCAGGATAAGGTGGTGGAGACTCGGGACAAATATTCTCCTTCCCATGTTTTGGAGTTTTATATTTTCTGTTTTCAAATCTTTCCCTTCTGTTGTTGACTCCTTTGTTGTCCAGTGAAATATCGTCGGAACAACATCCTTACGAAACTTTTGAATTAAAGGTTGAGTTCCATCTGAAAAACGTTAACGAATTTTAATACATGAAGATGGTAAACAGATGTATAATTTAATTTAACAAATATTTATTTCCACTTACAACGTACACTTTCTCCTAAATAGTCGGTATTTTTAAAGTGATTCTTGCAAACTACGGAACTAGTCGATGGCTTCCATTTATCACGTTTGATGGCATTAATCCACTTTAATTTTAATGCTTTTTCAGACGGAAATCGATGTCCACCTTTATTGGTGCACAACGGAACGCAACAATAAGTAGACGGCATATTTTTTTATTAATTTATTCATAAAAACAAACTGATACTCTAAAATCTTTAACACGAAATAGCGACTTATCTATGGAATAATCTAATTTTGACATTTCGCTTTAGACCCTGTTTGTCAGTGCTGCCCCCGGTGTCAAAAAAAGGAAAACAAACAACCCATTCTGTGGTAATAGTTAACCATAAACATATTTTGCAATTTCTCTATGGAAAAGTTCACCATAGATAAATTTTATAATTTCATTCTTTTTTCTATGTAATTACGGACAAATAGCCTTTGCCTTTCTTTGTTATAAATAAATGACATAATTATATTTAAAAAAAACTACATTATGAAAAGATCAAGTTAGTTATCACAAATCAGGCAAATGATGATTAATGACTGTCTTGATTTTTTCATAATGTAGATTTTTTATGCAAGCAACACTTTATCACAATTTGGATCCGAAATGCATCTATGGTTTTGTCACACAGAACCTTCGTCAAACGTTCCGTGTCAATCCGCATACGAATTTGTATAATATACTACCGAATGGTTGGAAACGGAGTCGCCTTTGATTGCCAATCATTTGCTGTTTTTATCCTACTATCTGGATGCACCCATTAGTTTCTGAAGTGAACAAGCTAAAAGATTAGATACACAAATCTATTGATTTCATATAGATTCATTTGAATTAAATTAGTGCATTGTGATACAAATATTGTGGCCCAGCTTCAGATCACAAGACATGATGGAGGGAGTCAGTGCTGATGAACATAACATTGCAGACTGCCGACAGGATGAGTGTGTCTTGTGTGACATGCTAATATGTGTCACGGAAGATGATGAAATTGAAACCTTTTTGGCAAACATCGAAGTGAAACGTGAAATTGTGCAGGAAAAAAGATGTGACATTGAAAATACAGTTCCGTATGATGATATTGATATACATGAACCTGATATAAAAGTTGAATGCGAGAGAGCCAACAATGTGACAGTGGCCAGTACATCTTCAACGCTTACAGAGTATGCACCAGGTCCAAGTAATCAAACTCATTTAAAGAAAATAAGACGCAAAAATGTTCGTAGTGTGACTAGGAAAGTAAGCAGGAAATATGTGAATTCTTTTGATTGTAATATTTGTATGAAAATATTTAGTCGATCTTGTGATTTGCAGCGCCATAAAAGGATTCACAGTGGTGAAAAACCTTTTGAGTGTAATATTTGTATGAAAAAATTTAATGAGTCTGGTTCTTTGCAGAAACATAAAAGGACTCACAGTGGTGAAAAACCTTTTGAGTGTAATACTTGTATGAAAAAATTTAGTCATTCTAGTAGTTTGCAGACACACAAAAGGATTCACAGTGGTGAAAAACCTTTTGAGTGTAATATTTGTATGAAAAAATTTAGTTGTTCTAGTAGTTTGCAGACACATAAAAGGATTCACAGTGGTGAAAAGCCATTTGAGTGTAATATTTGTATGAAAAAATTCAATCAGTCTGGTTCTTTGCAGACACATAAAAGGATTCACAGTGGTGAAAAATCTTTTGAGTGTAATACTTGTATGAAAAAATTTAGTCGTTCTTGTCATTTGCAGACACATAAAAGGATTCACAGTGGTGAAAAACCATTTGAGTGTAATATTTGTATGAAAAAATTCAATCAGTCTGGTTCTTTGCAGACACATAAAAGGATTCACAGTGGTGAGAAGCCATTCGAGTGTAATATTTGTATGAAAAAATTTAATGATTCTGGTTCTTTACAGACACATAAAAGGATTCAC
Organism: Athripsodes cinereus; assembly: GCA_947579605.1. Lineage (NCBI taxonomy): Eukaryota > Metazoa > Arthropoda > Insecta > Trichoptera > Leptoceridae > Athripsodes > Athripsodes cinereus. The sequence continues at coordinate 16,893,342 of OX388325.1, read as the reverse complement.
AGTGGTGAAAAGCCATTCGAGTGTAATATTTGTATGAAAAAATTTAATGAGTCTGGTTCTTTGCAGACACATAAAAGGATTCACAGTGGTGAAAAGCCATTTGAGTGTAATATTTGTATGAAAAAATTCAATCAGTCTGGTTCTTTGCAGACACATAAAAGGATTCACAGTGGTGAGAAGCCATTCGAGTGTAATATTTGTATGAAAAAATTTAATGATTCTGGTTCTTTACAGACACATAAAAGGATTCACAGTGGTGAAAAGCCATTTGAGTGTAATATTTGTATGAAACAATTTAGTGTATCTAGTTATTTGCAGAAACATAAAAGGATGCACAGTGGTGAAAAACCTTTTGAGTGTAATACTTGTATGAAAAAATTCATTTGTTCTAGTCATTTGCAGACACATAAAAGGATTCACAGTGGTGAAAAACCTTTTGAGTGTAATACTTGTATGAAAAAATTTAGTAGTTCTAGTAGTATGCAGCGCCATAAAAGGATTCACAGTGGCGAAAAACCTTTTGAGTGTAATACTTGTATGAAAAAATTTAGTTGTTCTAGTAGTATGCAGCGCCATAAAAGGATTCACAGTGGTGAAAAACCTTTTGAGTGTAATATTTGTATGAAAAAATTTAATGAGTCTGGTTCTTTGCAGAAACATAAAAGGATTCACAGTGGTGAAAAACCTTTTGAGTGTAATACTTGTATGAAAAAATTCATTTGTTCTAGTCATTTGCAGACACATAAAAGGATTCACAGTGGTGAAAAACCTTTTGAGTGTAATACTTGTATGAAAAAATTTAGTCAATCTTGTGATTTGCAGCGCCATAAAAGGATTCACAGTGGCGAAAAACCTTTTGAGTGGAATACTTGTATGAAAAAATTTAGTCGCTCTAGTCACTTGCAGACACACAAAAGGATTCACAGTGGTGAAATGCATTGATTCGGGTCTATATTTCAGGACGACCAAAAATCTCCCAAAATAAATCTATGTGAGATGAGAAAAAATGTGAAATTTTACTATCAGCGGCAAAATTGGATAATTAGTAATGCAATTAGTCTATTAGAGACAAATATTTTTGTTTACAATGTTGTGTTAATTTTTCGTGGGAAGAAAGCGGCGACAAGGCCAAATTACCTAGGGTACCTTATTAGGGGCAGTAAAAATATAATTGTTTAATGGAATAAGCACGTGAATAGACTCGTCAGGCACGTCTATGTTTTATTTCTAAGGGAGTCGTAAAATATTATAATATTATTAGCAACTTTTGAATATTTTGTTTTGGATTAACAATTAACGCGGCTTCGTTAAAGGAATTGTATAAATCTAGTCCGTGGGAACGAAATATTTTTTCTGAAAACAATGGATGCGATAATAAAATGGAACATGGAAAAAAAAACGGTGCTGATGAGAAGATCTATCTGGGTTGTCAATAATTACATTATGATAGCTTATTTAACGATATAATGCAATACATAATTGTGTACTTAATTAATAATTATGTAATTGAGAATAGTAATAATGGAGTAGTGATAAATTATTATATAGCGAAAGTTGCAATGAGTCAAGATAAAATGTCTACATTTGTTTGATTTTATTGAATGAATAAGTGGAAGTGAATATAGATATAATATATAGGGTGTGTGTGAGAGCGTATGCGGGTGTGTTGTGTGTAACTAGTAATCAGTGTCGACTTATTTAATGTACTCAATTTAATTTATTTAATCATATGGAAGATTGAATTAAATGCTATTTTACATTTCACATTTTGTGATTGAACATTTTGCAAATGAAGGTATCTCTATTTTTTGTTTTCTTTATTATTGCGTAATTTGTTGATTAAAAAAAAAAAGTATTACCAAATATAATATGACTCATTACTAAGGTATTGCTGATTTATTGTATTTGTTTTTTTTATTTTGTAAAATTTGGTATTAATTCAAGAATTTTTACTTTTACTTTTTAATCGTTGACTTTTAATTTCTCTTGCATTATTTGTGATTGTTGTTTTATTGTGTGTTTTTTTATGTATTTGTATATGCCGTTTATATAAACAAATAAATATAGTAAGTACCTATTATTCAGGTTAGAAAATCTAAGTCTGTAAAAAATTGGAAATAGCTTTCAAATGTGTTAGCATTGGATATATTTTCTTAAAGTTTATTATTTAGGTTTTGTGTAAATTATAGTAGGTATAATGTAATTTGTAAAAGAATAGTTTGTAGAAATAATTTTCAAATTTGTATGCATTTGATTTGTTTTATATTTAATATGTCCCTGCTCTCCTAATACCAGTAAACTTTACTGTTTGGAGAGTGAGAAAAAAAAAGTGTTACTTATTAGATATATTAAGGTTATGAATTACTTATTGTTATAGTTTGTCTTATGTACTTAAATAAATAAATAAAAATAAAAAATTACACTAATAAACAAAATATATATTTAATTGTTATCTGGAATTCGTTATCAATGTGTTTCTTTTTTTATTGTATGAGCTGCATGTAAGTTTTTTTTTTAATATTACACTATGATTTTATGTAATAATCATTGGACGTCAATGTTTAAATAAATAACGAAATAAAAATATTCACTCGGTATTCCGAGGTATGAGTAGTTTTAATTATCTTCTACTCTTCCTCTTTTGCTTCACTTAGGACTATGTCCTGTGGTTCTTGGAGCCTGCTACTGGGAGGTGTATGTCCAACTGTCCCTACATCGTTTAGGTGGTCTTCCTGGGGGTCTGTTTCCTGTCATGCGTTCATCTGCTGCAATGGGGGAGTTGCGCTAGTGAGGGATTTTGCTGAAAATACTTGAAGTACGTAAATTGAAGGTCACATATTAATAATTTTAGGTTTAAAATGTATAAAAAACACTTTTTCATACGTAAAAATAAAAAATAAAATCATTAAAATTTGACAGTTATCAAAACGCGACGTAGTTGGTCAATGGCGGATGTGACGTCATTTTATTCGAATTTCTCGAGGTCATATGTTTATCCAGTTTGTTTGAGAAGTGAATCTTCGCCGCTCTTTGCATTTTCTTGATCATTACAGACTAAATTATTATTTTAATGTTTAAAAATGTCTACAAATAAATTTTATAAATATTGCATAGAGCCACTATGCTCAGACACCACGTTTACAGCTCCAAATAAAGCATTTATTTGCGTCCCTACAGACCCGATAAAAAGGAAAAAGTGGTGATCAAATAAGACGATAAGAAAAATAAAGTTCATCCAATGTTAGTCGCTATGTTTGCGAATATCATTTCAGTATATATTTGTAAAAATAATTTTAATATAACTATTTGAAAAATACGTATTTTGTATTTAAATATTGTTTTGAAAAAGTATTTAGTATTCTGTATTTGAAACACCAATATTCAAAAGTACCTATTTGTATTTAAATACTTTTTTGAAAGTAGTGTTGTGGAAGTCTCAAGAAATAATTTTTGGAGAAATTTACCGAGAAATTTCTCGGTAAATTTCTCGAAGTAGAGAATTTACCGAGATTTTTTTTTTTTTATTTAACAGTAAAATAATAATAAATCAGTACTTTATTCAATCAATCAATAACAATGTACAAATGTTGAGACAATTTATCACCAATATTGCTACAATTAAAGTTAGTCAATACCGGATATTTTTTCATATATTTTGTAGGGGAATTCCGCCGCATTATCGCCAATAAATAATAGGGAAATCCCCATGGGAAAAAATCAGAGAAATTTCTCTTCAATCAGAGGAGAAATTCTCGGAGAAATTTCTCGTTCTCGAGAAATTTCTCCGGAGAATTTTCAACTCTTTTTGCAGCGCCATAAAAGGATTCACAGTGGTGAAAAACCTTTTGAGTGTAATATTTGTAAGAAAAAATTTACCACGTCTTCTAATTTGCAGTCACATAAAAGGATTCACAGTGGTGAAAAACCTTTTGAGTGTAACATCTGTACGAAAAAGTTTAGTGAGTCTTCTAAATTGCGGAGACATAAAAGGATTCACAGTGGTGAAAAGCCATTTGAGTGTAATATTTGTTTGAAAAATTTTAGTCAGTCTTGCAATTTGCAGAAACATAAAAGGATTCACAGTGGTGAAAAGCCATTTGAGTGTAATATTTGTCTGAAAAAATTCAATTGTTCTAGTCATTTGCAGACACATAAAAGGATTCACAGTGGTGAAAAACCTTTTGAGTGTAATACTTGTATGAAAAAATTCATTTGTTCTAGTCATTTGCAGACACATAAAAGGATTCACAGTGGTGAAAAACCTTTTGAGTGTAATGATATGATCTATGCAGCCATTTCCGTCCACTGCTGGACATAGGCCTCCCCCATAATTCTCCAGGCATCTCTATCCTGGGCTCTTTGCAACCAGTCACCAGCGATTCTTTTGATGTCATCAGACCATCGTGTAGGAGGTCTTCCTCTACTTCTTTTATCTTCACGAGGTCTCCATTCCACCACCCGTTTTGTCCATCTTTGATCCTGTAGTCTAGCAACATGTCCTGCCCATGACCACTTCAACTTTGCCACTCTCTCGACAACGTCAGTAACTCCCGATCTTCTGCGTATTTCTGTGTTTCTTATACGGTCAGAGAGTCTTATTTGTAGCATCGCTCTTTCATGCTTTCTTTGTGCCACACGAAGTTTTCTGACAGTCGACTTGGTCAGAGTTAACGTTTCTGCCCCGTAGGTTAGTACTGGTAGCACGCATTGGTCGTACATTTTGCGTTTTAGGCTTTGGGGAATGTTGCTAGTGAAAAACTTCTTCAGATTTCCATAGGCTGCCCATCCAAGACCGATTCTCCTCTGAAGCTCCGTGGTTTGGTTATCTCGAGACAGTACCATGTTGTGACCGAGATATTTATATTCACTGACTTCTTCGATTACCTGGTTGTCAATGTCTACCGTACCTCCAAGGACCAGATTTGTCATCACTTTTGTCTTGGATGTATTGATAAGGAGTCCAACTTTTCTGGTCTCTTGCATGAGCTCCGTTAGCATTTCGCGTGCCTCGTTTATATCTTCCGAAATCAAAACGATATCGTCTGCAAATCTTAGATTACTCAGTTTGACTCCATCCACTTTGATACCCTTTTCTTCCCAGTCTAGATTTTTGAATGCGTATTCTAATACAGCAGTGAACAGCTTTGGAGATATTGTATCTCCTTGCCTTACACCTTTTTCAATGGGGAACTGTTTGGTGTTTTTGTGGAGTTTTACACTGGCTGATGTATTGTCATAGATGAAGTTCAGGAGTTTTGTGTATCTGTAATCTATGCGACTTTTTTTTTTTTTTTTTTGTGGGCGTTCCACCCAACAGAGGGTGATTTTGCCCATGTTAGATCTCATATCAGTCAATCATTATAATTTCAATAAGGTCACAAGATGATATTGTAAGTTTTAATGTATTTTGCAATCTGCCTATTGACATCGTAAGACCCGAGGGAGAGTAGGTGGCAAACATCAAAGGGGCGATTCACGTCTCTTATATGGTCGTATAAACTTATGTCAGCACGAATTGGGCAGTTAAAGAGTGCATGGTCAATCGTCTCATCGTCCTGGCCACACTCGCAGAGAGAGCTCTCTACGAGCCCCAGTCTATGAAGATGGGTAGCGATCACACAATGTCCCAATCTCATCCTTGAAAGTACAGAGATTTCCATTTTGTTAAGCCTTCCGCTTGAGTACCACGGGGCACTCGGAATTTCGGGTTGGATCGTACGATAGTACTTACCTTTAAGTTTGCTCGTCTCTGACCAATCTTCACGCCACGCAGTGAGAGCTCTTTCGCGGAACTGTTTGCCCAAGTCAGCGATTAACGGTTCGTGTATGCTTGAAGTCACTCCATTATTTATGGCGGACTTTGCCAGCTCGTCAGCGACCTCATTTCCCCCAATGGCGCGATGGGACGGGATCCAAGCCAGCGATACAGTTTTCGATGCGAAATGGAGGTCGAAAAGATATTTCTTTACCCTACATATAATCGAATTGTGTATTAACGACTTCGGGAGTCCCAAAACTGCGTCAAGAACGCTGCGGGAGTCCACAAATATAACTATTTTGTTCAAATTCAAATCAACAACTGTTTTCAATGCTTCAGCAAGCGCTACAGTCTCAGCTGTGAAAATGGAACAGGGATTCGGGATTTTGAATTGAAGTTGCACTTGTAACTTTGGGATGTAGACCGATGCACCGAAGCTGTTAGACTGTGGAAGCTTGGATCCGTCTGTGTAAATTTGTGTATACGTTGGAAAACGATCAACAATTCGGCGGAAATCACTTTGGCAAACACTCAGACTGAGATGAGACTTGAAAAAACTAAATCCATCCAGTATGACTTCTGGGATGTGTACCAAAGCTGGAAATGGAGTGGAAAAATATGGTAGAACATTTCTCTTGGGTAAGGAAACCATTTCCTCCGAGAGAGATTCTAAGCTTTTGATAAGTAGAGGTTTTGGAATTTCTCTCACGCTGTCACACAACCTGTTTCCTAATGTTGTGATTGATTGCATGAGAGGATGATTAAGCAGATATATTCTTTTTGCAAGGAAATTGTCCGACAAAAACTGTCTTCTTATTTTCAAGGGCATTTCTCCCGCTTCTACTTGAAGAGCATTTACAGGGGAGGTGGACATGGCTCCTAGCACCATGCGCAGGCACCTGTGTTGTATGCGGTCTAGTTTTAATTGAAGATACTTGGGCAAGGGGTCCATCAAGAAGCTACCATAATCAAGCAGACTGCGTATTAGTGCGTTGTACAGTAGTTTGACTGTAGTTGGGTGACATCCCCACCATACTCGACATACAGCCCTCAGAGGATTGATATTTCTTTCACATGTAGAGATGATATGTTCTATGTGATGACGCCAAGACAATTTTCTGTCTAGAATCATCCCCAGGAATCTTACTTGTTCGACACATGTGTACCATGGTATGGGGGTATTTTCTAATTTGAGATTTGCTGTTGGGGTCTTATGTGATTTCGTAAAAACCATTGTGTGACTTTTTTGGGGAGAGATAGAGAGACCCAACGAAGTGAGCCAGAAATTCAGAGAGTTTATGCTTGATGACATAGCGTCGATAGATTTTGAGAGGAGTTTATTGGATGAATATAGAACTATATCATCCGCATACTGTAGTAGTTTACAGTCTCTGCCAATATTTGAGTTAATTTTTGAGAGATAGACGTTGAAAAGCAGCGGGCTCAAGACAGAGCCCTGGGGAAGCCCTCTATAGACTTTTCTGTAGACTAGTCTATCAGTAGTTTTGAAAACCATGGTGCGCTGCGAGAAGATGCCAAAAAGAAGTTTTAAAATAAGGCTAGGAATACCCAAGTCTTGCAGAATCGTCATTAATAGATCAATGCGCACATTATCGTAAGCTGATTCAATATCCAAAAATGATGCAACCGTATATTCCTTGTTAATAAGAGCCGCTCTTACGTCTGAGGTTAAAATACTTAGGTTATCTAAACAAGAGCGGGCTTTTCGAAACCCGAATTGGGAACTTGACAGAAGATCACCATTTTCCAAATACCACTCAACACGTTTTTTTAACATATGCTCCAAAATTTTCAAAGAGCAGGACGACAGGGCAATAGGTCTATATGAAGATCCAAGTGAGGGGTCTCGTCCAGGTTTCAGGATGGGGATAATTAAAGATTTTCGCCAAGCCTCTGGCACAAGCCCACTTGATAAGCAGTCATTGTAGAACTGTAGAAGGAGTTTTAAAAAATTATCCGGGAGATGTTTAAACACACTGTATGGTATGTTATCCAACCCCGGAGAGGAATTCTTCAGAATCTTTATAGTGCCAAGTAGTTCCTCGACAGAGAAAGGGGAATCAAGAAAACCTGGAGTAGTTTTCTTCTGAGAGGAAACCCAGCTTATTTCTGTTTCATTAGGTACATGTGGGGGGGCGAGTTTATTTATGAAGCATCAATATAACCTTCGTCTTGTATATGAGATTTAGGAGGTAGATAGGAAGAACGAAACCTGCGTATGGAGTTCCATACGATTGAAGGATGAGTGTTGGGAGAAAGACTATTACAGAAATCTGTCCATCCTTTCTTCTTTTTCTTTCTTAAGAGCCTGCGCGTTTCTGCCTGAATTTGTTTTGTTAGTATATAATTTTCGGTTGTTACATCCTTCCTAAATATTTTGATTGCCTCTTTTCTTTTTTTAATACTTTGGGTACATTCGCTGTCCCACCACGGAGGAGATATGGGATTTTTTTTGCACAACTTGTGATTCGGCACAGAGGGTTCAGATGAGTCCTCTATGATTGAGAGAATTCTCTCATATTTTGTTTCTATGTCAACAGGGGAATTAGAAGGTTTGACACTTGCTGTTGTTTGTTCTACCAATGACGTAAATTCTTTCCAGTTTGCTTTGTTATAATTTTTCCCCACCTTACATCTTTGTTCAGGATTTTGGTTTCTTTCAGTAATACTCACCAGGATAGGAAAGTGATCGCTTGAAAGAGGATCGATAAGAACGTGCCACGTGGATGAGGCTGCGATCGAATCAGAAATCAAGGATAGATCGACCGCACTAGCATTTTGTTGAGGGGAGGTAAACCTTGTTGGAGAGCCGTCATTCAAAATACATAGATTGTGTGAGTCTGCAAAAGAAAGGATTGAATTGCCGGATCTGTCATTTCTAGAGCAGCCCCAGCTAACTGAGTGCGCATTCAGGTCACCCAGAATAAGGAGGGGTTTAGGCAAGTTTTGAAGTACTGAATTCCAATAGTTTTCATCAAAATTTGTATTGGGTGGAATATAAGTAGAGATGACAGAAATTCCATTTACTGAGGCAGCTATTAATTGTATAGATGGATTTTTTGGGGTTTTTATCATTTGAAATGGGAGGTGGGACTGAATTAAGAGGGCCGTTCCACCGCCCCTTGAGTCCAAACGATCGTCCCTTAAACAATGGAACCCGGGAATGTTAAAATTCCATAGTGGTTGTAACCATGTTTCGCTGAGGGCTGCTATATTTATTTCAAATTTTTGAATAAGGTATATGATGTCATTTTTGCTAGATGAGACACTTCGGCAATTCCATTGGAGAAAGTTTAAAGAATGAGGGCGAGTAGAACTATGAGATGGTGAGTTGTGAGTCTTTTTTGGAAAATTGTTTTTAGGAGTGTTGGCCATTTTTGATTAGGAAGGATTGGAGGGTAGAGATAAGTGATCCTGTATTGTAAGAGGTTTGTGAAGAGAGTGCGTCAATTAAGATGGTTATCAATGATTTCAGGTAGAATTGGTTATCTTTGTTAAGATCTTCCCTTAAAGATTCGACAGAAGGGTTCATGGCATACGAATGTTCTTCATCAGAGGGTGCTGAGGCAATGGCGCACCCATCAGGGGCAGTGTAAGTAGGGTTACCATTTGGGAACATAAGCATGGAGTTGTACTCTTTTTTGTTAGGTGGTTTTTGGAGATTAGGAACGGGCTTATTTTTTTGGGGTCTACTGTTATTGCCAGTATTTGCTGTGATTACCGAGAACAGGGTTTTTTTCTGGGGGTGCATTTTTGCAGCTTGGATATAGGAGCAATTTTCAGTTGCCATGCTTTCCTTTATTGCTTTTTGTCTACGATGCTCTGGACATGATTGGCTAATTGCTTTATGGTCACCGCCACAATTGAAACATTTCAAGTCTTGAGATGGGCATTCTTCAGAGGCGTGGCACTCACCGCACTTAAAACATTTTTGGACCGAGCGGCAGTTTGCCCTAGTATGTCCGAATTTGCAGCATCTGAAGCATTGCAACGTCGGTAATACATATAGGTCTACTCTAAACGAGCTATAAAAAATATAAACCTGATTGGGTAGAGACTGTCCGGCAAAAGTGATGACAATTGATCGGGATGGTTTCCAACAAATGGTTTCTGATTGTCTATCCTTATAAGCAAGGCGCCTCACCTTCACGATATCCATTTTAGGGTTTCCGGCTGAGATGGCACTTTTTAGTTCCTCCTCAGATAAATCCTCGTCTACCCCCCTTATGATACCCATGCGGTACGAAAGGAAAGAAGGAACGAAAGCTTTGTATCGAGAGTTAGAAAGGACAAACGCATTTTTCAAAAATGAATTGGCATGATTTGCTGAAGAGAATGCTACTGATACTTTATATTTACCTTCCGATTTGATAGACCCATTAACGACACCCTGTACATTTCTGGAGAAAAGGATTTTTCCCAATTGCATAGGATGCAATGGTGCAGTAGTTTTAGTGTCTGCATATTGAACAAAAACAGTAAACGGACCTACAGACTTAGAATCGTAAAAGTATTCTCGTATAGTGGGAGTGTGAGAGACAGATGGTGTCTCCTTTGTTTTCCCAATTTGGGACGAATTATTTTCGAAAACACTATCAGATGAGATCCCTTTTGGTATCAATTGCGCATCGTCACTCCGTTTTCTTTTCCTGTTTTCCTCCGGCGGGTCCGGGGGAATCGGAGGTTTAGGAGGGATTTCGTCCATGTTGGTACCTAAAATAAGTACCTACAGTATGAAAAAATTTCAGCGAAACAAATAAAAAACAATTAAATTATTGGCAAAAATTTCGACAGAAAAAAAAAAACAGCGAAATGAAATAAATTTTACATACAAACAAAAATATTCGCCAAAAATTACGCCACAAAATTATAGCGAAACAAAGAAAACAAAAAAGGGCAGAAATCGATGAATAATGATGATCAGGATCCACAATTTAGTAATCAAATTATAAATACCTGTTATGTGCAGAGTACATGAACAAATTAAACTCTAAATATTTAATATTTAACCAAATATCTTATCTGAAATCCAGAGCTTCAAAATACACGTGCACGCCAGTGTCAAATAGAATAGATGTCTCTATGCGACATTGATGCAACGCAGCTAATATGGCATCTTTGTTTATGGTATCGAAGGCCTTTTGGAAATCTACAAATATAAGTACTAGAGGTCTGTTATATTCCACCGTCTTTTCAATTAATATTTTCAGGGTCAAAAGATGATCGTTCGTGCCGAAGCCTGACCGGAAACCAGCCTGTTCACATGGTTGATAAAAATCTAATTTATTCTCTAACCTGTTTGTAATTATTCGCATGAACAATTTGTACAGGTGAGATAGCAGGCTTATGGGTCTATAGTTTCCTACATCAGCTTTGTCCATAGATTTATATGTACTAAAGTACTAGATATGGTGTTTAGAACAATGAATCACAATTTTCATGTTCCTTTTTTAAATATTAGCAATTTGTAGTACTAGCAGAGAGAAGTAGCAACTTTAGAAAAAGGATGTCAAGTATACACTGCATAAGACAACATCAATATGAATGCAATGAACTTTTTTCTATGTGTACGGATATAATATGGTTACAATGTTACAATATCGAGTCCTTTACGAAGTACTCTTTTACTCATGTGATGCATCCGTATTTCTCTCTCACTCATATATTAACAATAAGAAAGCAAGACCTTTATCAGGTGTTCACAACATTTTCCGTTGTATGTCTGCAAGTAAAGAGAGAATGTATCTAACTATTTCAGACACAACAAACAAACATGTTATCACCAAATATTATCAAACACGCATAAAATGAAACGATAGTACAATGATTTTTTTTTATTATTTGAAATTTGAATAAAATCTAATATTTTTCCTACATAAATAAAACTTGTTCTGCTCCCTGCAGATTGTTTCTCGGAAAAAGTAAAAATTGACAATAATTTATTGTTTTTATCTGAATGGTTTTATAGTCAAAAGATATAACTTCATGGATATATGCACTTATATGACATTGAATAAAAGAGTATATTGATCAGAAAAGAGCGAGAATCGAACTTGAGACACTGGATTGCTAACGGTAAATATTTTTTTGCCTTTCTTTTATATACTTAACTAAAAACTTAAAAATGTGGGACAATATTTACTCCAAGTAATGGGTTCACCACCTGTTCTGTATTTTGTGTGGTTTGGAAAGGGTGTTTAATTTGTTTTTTGGCGCATGATCTTCCACTTATGCTTCCAAGAGGAGCGTGGAGAGTTTTGTGATGTGGAATGAACGTTTCGCTCTCCTTATGCCTCATTTGGGGTCTCAGGGCGACATAGTTACTCCATACTGGGAATTTAAGATACTTACAGAAAATTAAATTATAGTTGATAAAATACCATTGAGTTGTATACACCTGAATAGTGCATGTGTAACATGCATTTTTGTAAGGAACGCTACATCTTACTCGAACGATGGTCAATTTCGTACTGAACAAGGCAAAAATGCAGGTCGGCCGATCGGCCGACCTGAGTTGGAACATCGCGGCTAAGCTACCAGCACTTCTATACGAAGTAATATAATTCTATGGCTTTGTCTCCCTTTTTGTGCAGCAGTATCATTTGTACGTTGTTCCAGTGTAATACTTGTATGAAATTGAGTGTAAAAATTGAGTGTAATACTTGTATGAAAAAATTTAGTCGATCTTGTGATTTGCAACGCCATAAAAGGATTCACAGTGGTGAAAAACCTTTTGAGTGTAATACTTGTATGAAAAAATTTGGTCATTCTAGTAGTTTGCAGACACACAAAAGGATTCACAGTGGTGAAATGCATTGATTCGGGTCTATATTTCAGGACGACCAAAAATCTTCCAAAATAAATCTATGTGAGATGAGAAAAAATGTGAAATTTTACTATCAGCGGCAAAATTGGATAATTAGTAATGAAATTAGTCTATTAGAGACAAATATTTTTGTTTACAATGTTGTGTTAATTTTTCGTGGGAAGAAAGCGGCGACAAGGCCCAATTACCTAAGGTACCATTAGGGGCAATAAAAATATAATTGTTTAATGGAATAAGCACGTGAATAGACTCGTCAGGCACGTCTATGTTTTTTTTTCTAAGGGAGTCGTAAAATATTATAATATTATTAGCAACTTTCGAATATTTTGTTTTGGATTAACAATTAACGCGGCTTAGTTAAAGGAATTTTATAAATCTAGTCCGTGGGAACGAAATATTTTTTCTGAAAACAATGGATGCGATAGTAAAATGGAACATGGAAGATAAAACGGAGCTGATTTTTTTGTTGAGTTTTAACAGAGTAGTGACCGTGATGAATAAAATGGATAATATTACCCCAAATGTATCACCAGTGAAAAAAAATAAAATAGAACAGGTAAAGTGTTAGTTTTTTGTAATTATTTTTTCAGAAGTGTTATTTAAATAAAAATTGTTTATAAGAAAATTTTATTAGGTATTAATTTCTAATAGATATCGCTGTCCCAAATCATAGAATTATATTACTTCGTATAGAAGTGCTGGATGTTCCAACTCAGGTCGGCCGATCGGCCGATCTGCATTTTTACCTTGTTCAGTACGAAATTGACCATCGTTCGAGTAAGATGTAGCGTTCCTTACAAAAATGCATGTTACACATGCACTATTCAGGTGTATACAACTCAATGGTATTTTATCATCTATAATTTAATTTTCTGTAAGTATCTTAAATTCCCAGTATGGAGTAACTATGTCGCCCTTAGACCCCAAATGAGGCATAAGGAGAGCGAAACGTTCATTCCACATCACAAAACTCTCCACGCTCCTCTTGGAAGCATAAGTGGAAGATCATGCGCCAAAAAACAAATTAAACATCCTTTCCAAACCACACAAAATACAGAATAGGTGGTGAGCCCATTACTTGGAGTAAATATTGTCACACATTTTTAAGTTTTTAGTTATATAAATGAAAGGCAAAAAAATATTTACCGTTAGCAATCCAGTGTCTCAAGTTCGATTCTCGCTGTTTTCTGATCAATATACTCTTTTATTCAATGTCATATAAGTGCATATATCCATGAAGTTATATCTTTTGACTATACGACCATTCAGATAAAAACAATAAATTATTGTCAATTTTTACTTTTTCCGAGAAACAATCTGCAGGGAGCAGAACAAGTTTTATTTATGTAGGAAAAATATTAGATTTTATTCAAATTTCAAATAATAAAAAAAAAATCATTGTACTATCGTTTCATTTTATGCGTGTTTGATAATATTTGGTGATAACATGTTTGTTTGTTGTGTCATTAAAAAAAAGTTTGTGTATGAAATAGTTAGATACATTCTCTCTTTACTTGCAGACATACAACGGAAAATGTTGTGAACACCTGATAAAAGTCTTGCTTCCTTATTGTTAATATATGAGTGAGAGAGAAATACGGATGCATCACATGAGTAAAAGAGTACTTCGTAAAGGACTCGATTTTGTACCATTGTAACCATATTATATCCGTACACAAAAAGTTCATTGCATTCATATCGATGTTGTCTTATGCAGTGTATACTTGACATCCTTTTTCTAAAGTTGCTACTTCTCTCTGCTAGTACTACAAATTGCTAATATTTAAAAAAGGAACATGAAAATTGTGATTCATTGTTCTAAACACCATATCTAGTACTTTAGTACATATAAATCTATGAAATATACAGAACTAGCAGGAGAAATAAAAAATATTTGGCATTCTAGATCCGTTTATATAATACCTTTAGTCATGTCAGCTACAGGGGTAACTCCGAAATCTTTAATAAATAATTTACAAAAATTAGATTTACCGGTTAATTTGTATATTAAAATTCAAAAATCTATTATAATAAACACTTGTAATATTGTAAAAAAGTTTTTGAACACAGATATTTCAGGCACAATGCTGGTATTTTGATCCCGCGTTTTGAGCCTAATCCTTTGATATCCTGTATATCTGGATAGGTGAATTTTTCCCGGCATTAGACTGTTAAGTTTTTGTGTGACCATGACTGATCATATGGAGACTAATCTGGTTGTATAATGCTGAGAAGTGTGGATGGCAATTCTGCCGCCGCGTAAAAAAAATAATACCGAAATATTATTAATTTAAAAATAACGCGTTGCTACCACATATTTCAAATGTGTAATCTTGTTTTTGAATATATTTCCATGCAATTTTAGTAGAAAATGTGTTCTTTGTACATTGTGATGACCCTACCTATTTCAAACCATTCTAAGCTCCGAATTTGCAACACCCTAGCTTCTAAACTATACCTACTGTAATAAATGATTCCCAAACTAGAATTTACATCCCTATCCGACTAGCTAAGAATTGTATGAATTTTCGCATTGTTGCAAATATACGTACGAAATATCGCATTCCTAATTAAATTAATTAACGAATTTTGGCCTTTCGTGATCATCTAGATTTATCTATTAACTATTTTCGTAGATTTGGACCCAGTACGTTGTGTTTTGACGATAATTTTACCTACGTTGTGTATTTTTAAAAACGCAAAATAAGTCACCTGAAATATACATTTCAATAATCAAAAAGAACAACAAAATCACAAAATCAATAAAACAATTTAAACATGAATTGTGATACATATTAACTCTGAGATCAACTTTGACGTCAGATCACTTACCTTGAGATACTGTAAAATAACATAATAAAATAGTGCACAGTAAAACATAAAATATAACTTAACAAATCATTTTAAAATAAAATTCAAATAATATTATTCCATATCATCACGAGAATGTTGTACGGTAACTGGTTGCCGATCCATGTCCCTACATAAGATAACCGTTTCATAGTATCTATAGACAAGACATGTACCTATGTTCCTCAATATAACTAATAATTCGTTGCGTAGAAAAAGACAGTGGCGCACCCAAGAACATTACCTTATTATTTTTAAGTATTAATTAAATTTCAACACGATTGCTATGACATCATTTTCAGAGACTAACTACCATGTTAGTGCATGGAAAGCATGCTGTGTCCATGCTAAAGGAGCGCCACCTTCGCTCCCTCACGTCTCAAACTCGCCATGCCGTACTTTGAGCCCGGGTGCACTATTCTAACCCGAATATATATAAAATAATATATAAGATATATTTTCACTAGGACATGCAATATATTGCAAACATGCGGACATGCAAACATATAATGATATTAGTTCTAAAAATTCCTGATCATTGAGCCTCAGCCAAAGAGCGCAGATAACTCCTTCAAGCTATACTCTAGCAGAAAATTCGAGGAATGGAGCTGTACCTGCTTCAGTCGGAGAACATTTGAAATAAATACCTTTTCATTGGTTAAGTTGATTTATACGCAGAGAAAGCACCACCAATCTCTACGCACATCCAACCATGTTAATGATTGCAAGGTGTGTTCTTACAGAACTGATAAGATAGACTACTAATATAGTTAGCAATATCACGAACAGTGATTTACCAACCAGTTAATAATAATTAAAGTTAATTATACATAATATCCATTTACAAATGCCCAAAGACCTTATAATGGATTGTGGGTCCTCCAGCATATAGGGAAAGGAGAGAATTTTGTTAGTTGAACTAGGTATGTACTTATATTTACAAAATTTGATTTAAATAATTAACATGCATAATTATATACTACAATATCATATATTTTGTTAAGAAAGGAATAACGTCGTACCCAAATCGTCTGGGGCCTAACAAACGACTGGACAAAACTGCATTCCCTAGAAGGAAAAGGGTTTATGTAGGGATTTTTGGATAAATGGTATTAATATAAATATATTAATATAATAATACATAAACAATACGATATAACCATGCCTTGCAAAAATGTTAATTAATACATTCTAGAATGTCACAGCAATAAAAGTAGAAAAATCCAGTAAATTTATAGAAGACAAATGACATCGATGATAAAATATGTAATTAAATAAATAAATAATATCCTGCTCTACATAAAACTCCTCTCCAAACTGCTTAATCCTTCGTAATGGTAAAATAAATTAAATAAAAATATAATATTAGCTAGATCTGTGCGCCACTGCTATCGGTCTGGTTCTAGGTGTGTCGTACCCCGCTATATTATATCAGTCACAGGTACATACATACATACAAAAATACTGAAAATAAATATACACAACACATAATTCCTTTGTTTTCAAAATCTGTAAAATAATTAATCCTTGAGTACCAATATTGCCTTGTAGACAACAGACATCCTGAGAGTATCCTAGCACCTATATATATAAATAATAAAATAATATTTAAACACTTAGCTTTGCGGCAGGCAGGTCACTGA
This sequence comes from Athripsodes cinereus, assembly GCA_947579605.1. Lineage (NCBI taxonomy): Eukaryota > Metazoa > Arthropoda > Insecta > Trichoptera > Leptoceridae > Athripsodes > Athripsodes cinereus. The sequence goes on along the minus strand of OX388325.1, from coordinate 16,876,244 downwards.
ATCTGTTATTTAATACAATTATTATTTAGGATGTAAAATATTATATCCACTCTGTATGTGAATATCACTCCAAAATTATAAGTAACACTTTGGTTGTGTCCAACAATTAATTATTCTCTAATCAATAAATTCCAACACTGCTTTTAAAACCAATATGGGCACAACCTAATATCTTAAGAATTCAAAACGAACTGCCTAGAGTAATCTCTCCTCCCTCTTCAGATACTGAAAATGTTGGCCCAAAGCAACAAAAAAAAACAACATCCATCTCTCTTTGATACACACTGAAATATACCTGTCTCTGTCTCCTACATAGCTAGTTGTGTTCAACAACCACTTGAGAATGCACTGTCTCATTCCCAAATTAATTACCTACTACAAATATTCGATCTAGGTATATAGAAATAATATTTACAATCTTGTATATATTCATTTCATCACAACATGTATTAAACGTTTAACTGTATATTTGTTTTATTTAAAACAATAAAATATTAAATTTATTTCCATACATTTTCAGTAAAAAAATATGTTCTTTGTATGTGTATAAAACGTTTAGCTGGGTTTTTTTGTATTTAATACAATATATTTTGCTAAGAGTGTGTAGTTGATACTGCTGATATTTTTTCTGAATTTTAAATAATGTACTGCATTCAAAATAATAACTATTTTATGTTCAAAAAATTTCTTGGTCTTTTTGTACCCCATTTATTTTCTCTGTCATTGGAAGGTTACAAAATAATTCTTGTAGAGGGGGTAGCAGCGCAGTCAAAAAGGCGGTACTTTGCGCAACGCTTGGTTATTCTCTCGAGAAATAGAGTAGGTATAGATGCTTAGTAGCTAAGCCATAAATCATAGTTCTCGAAGGCGGTACAATGTCAGTAAAAGATAGGAAATGTTAGAGTGAGATAGAGCGACTTTCTGATCGCATCCCTATGTTACATTATTGGAAATTTTAAAGGCGGGTGCGAGAAGATAAGAACATACGTCGTGATTGGAGAATCGAGCTTCCGCACAAGGAAGATGGCATAAAAGCCATACATATCGAAAAATTGGGTCAATTCACTTGAGAAATTCTGAAATACCGCGATTGTTATTCGCGGAGGGTCAAATCTTTTGAGAATTTTTGAGGGACCGCGAGTAGTATTTGCGAAAAGTGATTTTGTTGTGAGAAAAAATAATTCGCTGAGATTAACTAAGATATTGTTCGTAGAGAGATCGATAGTGATTGTGATTCGCAAGAGTGATACATAGTCGCGAAAATTTGGAAGATATTAATAATCGTGAATAAAACATAAGTGTGAATCAACGATTCGAAGTGAGGAAGTAAATAAATAGATCGTGGTTTAATCTGAACATTCAAACATTTTTTTTTATCCATACTAAATCACTTGTTAGTTAATTAGTTGTCGAAAACTATGCTAAAATTCGACGTGATAGACTTAATATTGAGTTGGCGGATAAAATAACGAAATATCTGGTGGCCTGCACCACGCAAAGACTTCACTTAGAGAGAGGGCACCTGAAACTCTAAGACCACGGGAGGTACCTACATTCCAATCTTGATTCAGTTTTTTTTTTGTTATTTCGTTACTCGAGGTCGAAAGGAAAGATAAGATCTACAAACATAGGAGGCGCAGCTAATCATATTGTAAAAAAATGTGTTTTAATTTAAATGTATTGCGACGGACTTTTGCATATACTTTCTTTTTTATTCTTGCGCTCTCATGCGCTCTTTTACTTTGTACCTCTCATGGTACAAGGTAAAATAATCAATTATATTAAACTTCAAAAATTAAATTTTAGCTCAGTCGGTAGAGATTTCAAAAAAAAAGAGTATTGGAAAGTACAATTGACTACATAATAAATGCTCAGGGTCGAATGGGTTAACCCAGACTCTATCACAAAGACTTCAAGACTTTTCTCTCTATAAATTCAACAATGCATATCGCCAGTAAATCAATGGTGCCTTCCAACAATCCCCAATAAGAAGGAAAGATTCAGAAACAAAATAAAATTGCTATTTCATTATTTTCTTTTCAATTTATTCCAAACCTCCAGTATACGGAGACACCTTTGGTATGGTCAATGAATTTACATACATTTTTATGAATACTTTCTCGACAATAAAATAATAAGAGATTAAAACCTAGTTAATCATTTGCTATGTGGCAATCTAACTAACCCTTAGATTAAAAGTTTAAAATCAAATAATGATTGTGGCACATCATCTTTAACTCCTACCCTTTCTTTTCAGAAAAGACCTACATATATCATAAGGTTATCAAACTCTGTTTGATTATACAATTTACATTAACTTTAGAACAAAATATATATAACATTACGAATGAATGAGAACAACCTGATTAAGTTATCTTCCTTCGAGTCCCACTTCACTTCCCGTGTCCCGAAATTGAAGATTCTTTCCTGATTGTCACTTAAGGTTTATTCTGGTAATAGAGGAAGTTATCATCTTGATAATTGAAAGAAGTTCAATTACTTGTTAACTGAAGAATTTATTCTGGTAACAAGGCGTATCCTGAATAACTTAAAAATTCATTCTGGTACTGAGTTATATTCTGAATAACTGAGGAATTCATTCTGGTACTAAGGCATAACTTGAATCACTGAGGAATTCATTCCGGTACTGAGTTATATCCTGAATAACTGAGGAATTCATTCCGGTACTGAGTTATATCCTGAATAACTGAGGAATTCATTCCGGTACTGAGTGCCATACATCCTTAAACATTAAAGGACAACGTAATTACTACTACTATACCATCACGGCATATCCCACAAGAGGGGTAGCCAGCAGACCAGCTGCATATAAAACATGCAAGCTGTCTTCTCCGTGCCAATATAAAATTAAGACATTCAGGATGGGTGGCAAACCTCATCGCCGAATTTGAGATGTAAAATGTCTTATTTTTTCGAACACCTGCCTTTTACAGGACACTCGAAAACTTATGGAGAAGATTAGCATTTAGCATTTATCAAACTATGTTTCGGTTTATTTTATTAAACAACGAAATTTCTCTCATCGAAAATATAATTGTAACAATTTAGACTCACCATATTTTTGATGACGGCCTGAATTACCACTGATTTTAATAATTAATTATGATTAAACTGTCAATCGACAAATAGAACACATTTCTAAAACTAATTTATAAATTAATCAACCATTTTAAAATGGGAAGGTTTCTTTTAAACCTTATAATATTCACTATCGCATTTTGCGATCTGCCAATTCGGAATGTCGAATACAAAAGAGGAAGTGTTCCTGCCTTCGACCGCCAATATTCAGAAATCCTCCCACCACGCATGCGCGGCGTCGCGTTATCAATCTCTGTCTTGCCAACGAACAAAATCATTTCTCTATAGTGATACTAAAAATGTCGCTACAGTATGTTCTATTTTATTTTGCACATCGTTACCTAATTATTGATTGATAATTATTATGGTATAATGAATAACTAATTATTGATGACCTGCATAAATAATTGTCGTGGATAGCTACCTTGTTATGGTATGACTGTAAGTTTAATTTTGATCTTGTGTATTGAATATTATTTGATAATATTTTTTATACATTGAACAGGAGAGCATGCATGAGGAATTGTATGACAGTGACGGAAGCGAAAGATGTATGTAAGGATAGAAGGAAGTGGTGCTAGATCCTTTCTGCCTACCCCGCGAGAGAAGCGGCGTGATGGTATGTATGTATTTATGTATATTTTTTATGAAAATTGATTGTGGATAACTGACTTTAATAATTGTTATGAGTCGGTATTTTATTGCGGTACGATTAGTGGGTTGCTTTTTTTTTATTGCGTAAATAACTATCATTTGATAATATTACTTTATTATTAATTTTTAAGGAATAATTGGTAATAATTATCGCCATAAATAGGCTCGCAATTTTTGTGAGACTTGTATAAATCTTTGTTTTTTTTTTTGAATATTTTTATGCTTATATATTTAGCATTATATTGAATTCATTATAATATTAGACATAAGAAATTTGTTTAATTTTTTTGCTAATAGCTGCCTTAATTTCATTATTACTATTGTACATATATTGTTATTAAGGTGGAAGCTGTAAAGTAATATTACTGTTTATTTGTGTAAATAAACCATATTTGATATCCAATTTTCTAGAGTTTACACTTAGTAGAATAGTTAGCGTTCCCTATCCCATCACTTGCTTTCATATTTATTGAGTCTTCGGAGGAGGAAGAGAGAAAGGCCCTCTCGCGGTTCGAATCCGCAGAGGAAGATATCGTACGGGTTGTTTAGCTACCTCCGGCTGTTCGTAGGAGCGGAGGACTGAGGACTTATCCTTATACTCCGTCAGTGTGAGCTAGCCGGGAAGAAAGGTAAGTCCCCCCCCCTCTGAGAGTAAAGGAGTGAACCCCGGAGGGTTGTGCTGCTGGGAGCATGGAAACACCCGTATCAACCTTTTGAGTGTAATATTTGTATGAAAAACTTATATGAGTCTGGATCTTTGCAGAAACATAAAAGGATTCACAGTGGAAAAATTGTTTAACATTTTTAATTTATGTAAAATGCAAGGGGTCATCTGTCATATATTGAGATGTTGTAATAATGTAAAACCAAATAATGATAAAATGTATGACGGGTTCACACACTACAAATTAAAAGGTATTTTGACATGTATAACAGTATCTTAGTTTATTCAAAAATCGCCCAAAATGGAATGAAAAACTTCTTAACATAGAAGTTGGCATGTTAGTTATTCTGAAAGGGACCCAGGGTCTGCTGAACGAATGGCCAGCTGCCAGGCTAATTGAGGTATTCTCAGGAAAGGATTCTTCTCCCAAGTGTGTCTTCTGTCTTTGAATTGATGATGAAATTAGAGGACGGAAGACATACAGAAGTTGCCAACTAACACGTAGAGTCGAAGAAGCATTAATTTTTCAATTTAATTATGTATCTTAGATCATTCTAAAGAGATGAACCTCTTGAATTAATTAAAAGTTTACCCGTAGCATCAGAGAGCTATGAAGGGGGCTCTAAAAATACTCAAGGATAGGTATGATGACATAATATACCTACATGAACCTGATATAAAAGTTGAATGCAAGGGAGCCAACAATATGACAGTGGCTGGTACATCTTCAACGCTTACAGAGTATGCACCAGGTCCAAGTAATCAAACTCATTTAAAGAAAATAAGACGCAAAAATGTTCTTAGTGTGACTAGGAAAGTAAGCAGGAAATATGTGAATTCTTTTGAGTGTAATATCTGTATAATTTTTTTTTTTATTCGTCTGGTTCTTTGCAGATACATAAAAGGATTCACAGTGGTGAAAAACCTTTTGAGCGTAATATTTGTATGAAAAAATTTGAATGATATAAAAGTTGAATGCGAGAGAGCCAACAATATGACAGTGGCTGGTACATCTTCAACACTTACAGAGTATGCACCAGGACCAAGTAATCAAACTCATTTAAAGAAAATGTGAAGCAAAAATGTTCGTAGTGTGGCATGTGTAGGTAAGCAAGAAATATGTGAATTCTTTTGAGTGTAATATTTGTATAATTTTTTTTTAATTCGTCTGGTTCTTTGCAGATACACAAAAGGATTCACAGTGGTGAAAAACCTTTTGTATGAAAAAATTCATTAGTTCTAGTCATTTGCAGACACATAAAAGGATTCACAGTTAGGGTTGCCACCCGTACTTTATTATAAAGTATTGTACGTTATTTCAGGTAATCATACTTTATACTTTTTGAGAAAAATAAAATACGCGAAAATACTTTATTTCGCATGATTTGATTTCTTTGGGATTTTGAAAAGTTTAGTCGTAAGTATTTTTTCGAAATTTATCAATTGGTGCTGAATCGACGTCGCCACTCGCCAGCGCCACAGCCGCCACATCACTTAAGCACTTGTTTTAATTATCTTCTGAACGCTACCAAACCTCAAATGTCAACAATGACATTGTCATTGTAACAATTTATTGTTTGTTTTTTGCAAAGCGGTTTGAGTGCATTACGAGCGCTCTCTGGCAAAAACGTTGTAATAATCAATTTAATACAAATTTGGTGGAAAAAATCGCTAAACTTGTTGAGTATTGCGAACATTTGGACTTGATAAAATAATTAATAATATAATAATAATAATTACCTACCAAAATTAGTTTTTTTATCTTAATAAAACTAAATAGCTGACTGACGAGATTTATTTAGGAAATCTTTGTTATATGAAAATACACATAATTTGTAAACTATAATTATATTTTTTTATTCATCTTATCAAGCATCTAAATACGATGGATTTTAGCAAACTTCTTTTAATAAACAAAATATCGAGTTCCTGTGATGATTTTAGGTTTCAAAATATGAGAAATTTTATCAAAAAAAATGTTTTAAATATGGTCAAAAATATATTTTTAAACATGACCCGTGAAAAAAAAACAAAAAATACAGTTTATTACACTAATATTTTTAATAACTATCTAACTTTTAGTCATGAAAAAAAAATGTATTTGAAAAATCGTAGGATTCTCGTGCATTGTCTGCCAAACACACTTCCGATTTCGATTTTTTGAAATATGTCTTTTGATAAACGAATCATCTTTTTCTAATAACAGTCGGTAAAAGTACCCGTTACTTTTTTGAAAGAAGTATTTTGAGAAATATTCTTAAAGAAAACCGAGGAGTTTTGAAACATATCAAAATCCTATACCATTTTGAAAATTTGGCGATTGTGTAGAAATTTTAAGGTGAAGTAAATTTATAAAATTTTCCGTATATGAAGTAAATTGTTGTATGGCCCGGTAGAAAATCTCATTTCTGAAATTTGGCCCGGCTGCTGAAAAGGTTGGCCACCCATGCTCTACATACACCTAGAAACGTAATTCCGATAGTGAAACAGATCAAAGAGATAGTGAATGTGTTACACCGAAAATATGTTTAATTTTTTTTACTTATTTACTTGAATTTAACCTTCTGCAGCTGACGTGCCTTAAATTTCACAAATTTTCTGACGTGGTAGACTATTGGACACCATTTTAACGTCATTTTTTTTTGTCAAACTAGTGTTAAATACCTAATTAACTGGTATTGTCTAAAAAATATATTCATATATTATATTTCTATTCAGTTAAATGTAGAAATACTTACATAATTATTACTTATCTACTTACACTATAAAGGCATAATAGTCTTACATACAGCATTATTTTATTTGCATTTTAGGTGTTAAGTGCGCTGAGTTTCTATGCATCTGGTTCGTACCAGAGGGTTATAGGAGCCAGTGTTCACCACAAGATGCACCAAGTAAGTGTGTCCAACTGTGTTAGGGCTGTAACACTAGCTCTAAACAGTGACCACTTCAGAAAAAAATATATATACATTTTCCACAAACTCGGGAAGAAAGGAGTGTTGTCAAACATGGGTAAGCTACCTATTACTATCCCCATATTTTTTGTTTGCTGACAGTAACAGGGAACCTTCAAATTAAAAGTTACTTATTTTTCAGGTTTTATCAAAAGTTTGGCATGCCTGGTGTTTTGGGATGCATTGACGGCACCCACATTGCTATCGTTAGACCCCCAGATTTCGAAGAGAGATATTTTAATAGAAAGCGGTATCACTCGTTAAATGCTCAAATAGTAAGTGCTTGTCAACTTGACCCTTTTTACATACATACCTTCGCACCACTTTCCTTGTGGAGTAGGCAGAAAGAATCTAGTCATTTCCTCCTATCCTTGCGTACACCTTTTGCTTCCGACATTTTCATACAATTCCTCATGAATGCACTCCTCTTCTATGTGTTCAACGCATGACCGTCCTGTATGATTTTGTCATTTGACCCTTGGACGGCCACATCTTCAAGCACCATTCTACTCAGCCAAAATTATTTTCCCGATCATGCTATCTACATGCCCAAACCATCGTAACTTATTTACATTCATCTTAATTACTACACCAACTCCCATTTCACGTTCCTCTCGTATAGCGTGTTATGCACTCTATCTCTCAGATACCCACACATCCTTTTCAACGATCTCATTTAGTCATTTCTGCTGCATTACTCCACTTTCATTTTTCTTTAGCCATGTCCACGTCTCACTTGTATACAAACCTTTTTTACCTTCTAAAATATTTTGATTTAATCTGAAGTGTTTCTTCAGTTAAATTGATATTTTTCTGAAATAAAAGTATACTCAGTTGTTTGGCCAAAGTAAATTTTATTTACAATTTAAGAAAAAATAATTTATTTATTGAATCTAATGCATTTTACAAACATAAAATAAAAACAAATAAAATAATACACATTTCAAATCCAATCAAAATAGGCTAATAAAAACAAACTATGTAATCAATAACTTAATTATTAAATAAAGAGTAGGTATACATATTGCCACCTTAAAGAAAGTACACACTTATTAAAGTAATAGTGTATACAAATACCTTATATGAAAAAGTAATAATAATAATTTCATGACAGATATAAACATAAACTAATATAACATACTCTCACAACCATATCATGAAGTGGTAATTAGGGGCTTACAACTAGTAATACTTTATATTTATTATTACACTCAAAAGAATTCACATATTTCCTGCTTACTTTCCTAGTCACACTAAGAACATTTTTGCGTCTTATTTTCTTTAAATGAGTTTGATTACTTGGACCTGGTGCATACTCTGTAAGCGTTGAAGATGTACCAGCCACTGTCATATTGTTGGCTCCCTTGCATTCAACTTTTATATCAGGTTCATGTAGGTATATTATGTCATCATACCTATCCTTGAGTATTTTTAGAGCCCCCTTCATAGCTCTCTGATGCTACGGGTAAACTTTTAATTAATTCAAGAGGTTCATCTCTTTAGAATGATCTAAGATACATAATACAATTAAATTGAAAAATTAATGCTTTCTTCGACTCTACGTGTTAGTTGGCAACTTCTGTATGTCTTCCGTCCTCTAATTTCATCATCAATTCAAAGACAGAAGACACACTTGGGAGAAGAATCCTTTCCTGAGAATACCTCAATTAGCCTGGCAGCTGGCCATTCGTTCAGCAGACCCTGGGTCCCTTTCAGAATAACCAACATGCCAACTTCTATGTTAAGAAGTTTTTCCTTCCATTTTGGTCGATTTTTGAATAAACTAAGATACTGTTCCAGTATACATGTCAAAATGCCTTTTAATTTGTAGTGTGTGAACCCGTCATACATTTTATCATTATTTGGTTTTACATTATTACAACATCTCAATATATGACAGATGACCCCTTGCATTTTACATAAATTAAAAATGTTAAACAATTTTTCCACTGTGAATCCTTTTATGTTTCTGCAAAGATCCAGACTCATATAAGTTTTTCATACAAATATTACACTCAAAAGGTTGATACGGGTGTTTCCATGCTCCCAGCAGCACAACCCTCCGGGGTTCACTCCTTTACTCTCAGAGGGGGGGGACTTACCTCTCTTCCCGGCTAGCTCACACTGACGGAGTATAAGGATAAGTCCTCAGTCCTCCGCTCCTACGAACAGCCGGAGGTAGCTAAACAACCCGTACGATATCTTCCTCTGCGGATTCGAACCGCGAGAGGGCCTTTCTCTCTTCCTCCTCCGAAGACTCAATAAATATGTAAGCAAGTGATGGGATAGGGAACGCTAACTATTCTACTAAGTGTAAACTCTAGAAAATTGGATATCAAATATGGTTTATTTACACAAATAAACAGTAATATTACTTTACAGCTTCCACCTTAATAACAATATATGTACAATAGTAATAATGAAATTAAGGCAGCTATTAGCAAAAAAATTAAACAAATTTCTTATGTCTAATATTATTATGAATTCAATATAATGCTAAATATATAAGCATAAAAATATTCAAAAAAAAAAACAAAGATTTATACAAGTCTCACAAAAATTGCGAGCCTATTTATGGCGATAATTATTACCAATTATTCCTTAAAAATTAATAATAAAGTAATATTATCAAATGATAGTTATTTACGCAATAAAAAAAAAGCAACCCACTAATCGTACCGCAATAAAATACCGACTCATAACAATTATTAAAGTCAGTTATCCACAATCAATTTTCATAAAAAATATACATAAATACATACATACCATCACGCCGCTTCTCTCGCGGGGTAGGCAGAAAGGATCTAGCACCACTTCCTTCTATCCTTACATACATCTTTCGCTTCCGTCACTGTCATACAATTCCTCATGCATGCTCTCCTGTTCAATGTATAAAAAATATTATCAAATAATATTCAATATACAAGATCAAAATTAAACTTACAGTCATACCATAATAAGGTAGCTATCCACGACAATTATTTATGCAGGTCATCAATAATTAGTTATTCATTATACCATAATAATTATCAATCAATAATTAGGTAACGATGTGCAAAATAAAATAGAACATACTGTAGCGATATTTTTAGTATCACTATAGAGAAATGATTTTGTTCGTTGGCAAGACAGAGATTGATAACGCGACGCCGCGCATGCGTGGTGGGAGGATTTCTGAATATTGGCTGGAATGTAGGTACCTCCCGTGGTCTTAGAGTTTCAGGTGCCCTCTCTCTAAGTGAAGTCTTTGCGTGGTGCAGGCCACCAGATTTTTTCGTTATTTTATCCGCCAACTCAATATTAAGTCTATCACGTCGAATTTTAGCATAGTTTTCGACAACTAATTAACTAACAAGTGATTTAGTATGGATAAAAAAAAATGTTTGAATGTTCAGATTAAACCACGATCTATTTATTTACTTCCTCACTTCGAATCGTTGATTCACACTTATGTTTTATTCACGATTATTAATATCTTCCAAATTTTCGCGACTATGTATCACTCTTGCGAATCACAATCACTATCGATCTCTCTACGAACAATATCTTAGTTAATCTCAGCGGATTATTTTTTCTCACAACAAAATCACTTTTCGCAAATACTACTCGCGGTCCCTCAAAAATTCTCAAAAGATTTGACCCTCCGCGAATAACAATCGCGGTATTTCAGAATTTCTCAAGTGAATTGACCCAATTTTTCGATATGTATGGCTTTTATGCCATCTTCCTTGTGCGGAAGCTCGATTCTCCAATCACGACGTATGTTCTTATCTTCTCGCACCCGCCTTTAAAATTTCCAATAATGTAACATAGGGATGCGATCAGAAAGTCGCTCTATCTCACTCTAACATTTCCTATCTTTTACTGACATTGTACCGCCTTCGAGAACTATGATTTATGGCTTAGCTACTAAGCATCTATACCTACTCTATTTCTCGAGAGAATAACCAAGCGTTGCGCAAAGTACCGCCTTTTTGACTGCGCTGCTACCCCCTCTACAAGAATTATTTTGTAACCTTCCAATGACAGAGAAAATAAATGGGGTACAAAAAGACCAAGAAATTTTTTGAACATAAAATAGTTATTATTTTGAATGCAGTACATTATTTAAAATTCAGAAAAAATATCAGCAGTATCAACTACACACTCTTAGCAAAATATATTGTATTAAATACAAAAAAACCCAGCTAAACGTTTTATACACATACAAAGAACATATTTTTTTACTGAAAATGTATGGAAATAAATTTAATATTTTATTGTTTTAAATAAAACAAATATACAGTTAAACGTTTAATACATGTTGTGATGAAATGAATATATACAAGATTGTAAATATTATTTCTATATACCTAGATCGAATATTTGTAGTAGGTAATTAATTTGGGAATGAGACAGTGCATTCTCAAGTGGTTGTTGAACACAACTAGCTATGTAGGAGACAGAGACAGGTATATTTCAGTGTGTATCAAAGAGAGATGGATGTTGTTTTTTTTTGTTGCTTTGGGCCAACATTTTCAGTATCTGAAGAGGGAGGAGAGATTACTCTAGGCAGTTCGTTTTGAATTCTTAAGATATTAGGTTGTGCCCATATTGGTTTTAAAAGCAGTGTTGGAATTTATTGATTAGAGAATAATTAATTGTTGGACACAACCAAAGTGTTACTTATAATTTTGGAGTGATATTCACATACAGAGTGGATATAATATTTTACATCCTAAATAATAATTGTATTAAATAACAGATTCAGTGACCTGCCTGCCGCAAAGCTAAGTGTTTAAATATTATTTTATTATTTATATATATATATATGCTAGGATACTCTCAGGATGTCTGTTGTCTACAAGGCAATATTGGTACTCAAGGATTAATTATTTTACAGATTTTGAAAACAAAGGAATTATGTGTTGTGTATATTTATTTTCAGTATTTTTGTATGTATGTATGTACCTGTGACTGATATAATATAGCGGGGTACGACACACCTAGAACCAGACCGATAGCAGTGGCGCACAGATCTAGCTAATATTATATTTTTATTTAATTTATTTTACCATTACGAAGGATTAAGCAGTTTGGAGAGGAGTTTTATGTAGAGCAGGATATTATTTATTTATTTAATTACATATTTTATCATCGATGTCATTTATCTTCTATAAATTTACTGGATTTTTCTACTTATATTGCTGTGACATTCTAGAATGTATTAATTAACATTTTTGCAAGGCATGGTTATATCGTATTGTTTATGTATTATTATATTAATATATTTATATTAATACCATTTATCCAAAAATCCCTACATAAACCCTTTTCCTTCTAGGGAATGCAGTTTTGTCCAGTCGTTTGTTAGGCCCCAGACGATTTGGGTACGACGTTATTCCTTTCTTAACAAAATATATGATATTGTAGTATATAATTATGCATGTTAATTATTTAAATCAAATTTTGTAAATATAAGTACATACCTAGTTCAACTAACAAAATTCTCTCCTTTCCCTATATGCTGGAGGACCCACAATCCATTATAAGGTCTTTGGGCATTTGTAAATGGATATTATGTTTAATTAACTTTAATTATTATTAACTGGTTGGTAAATCACTGTTCGTGATATTGCTAACTATATTAGTAGTCTATCTTATCATTTCTGTAAGAACACACCTTGCAATCATTAACATGGTTGGATGTGCGTAGAGATTGGTGGTGCTTTCTCTGCGTATAAATCAACTTAACCAATGAAAAGGTATTTATTTCAAATGTTCTCCGACTGAAGCAGGTACAGCTCCATTCCTCGAATTTTCTGCTAGAGTATAGCTTGAAGGAGTTATCTGCGCTCTTTGGCTGAGGCTCAATGATCAGGAATTTTTAGAACTAATATCATTATATGTTTGCATGTCCGCATGTTTGCAATATATTGAATGTCCTAGTGAAAATATATCTTATATATTATTTTATATATATTCGGGTTAGAATAGTGCACCCGGGCTCAAAGTACGGCATGGCGAGTTTGAGACGTGAGGGAGCGAAGGTGGCGCTCCTTTAGCATGGACAAAGCATGCTTTCCATGCACTAACATGGTAGTTAGTCTCTGAAAATGATGTCATAGCAATCGTGTTGAAATTTAATTAATACTTAAAAATAATAAGGTAATGTTCTTGGGTGCGCCACTGTCTTTTTCTACGCAACGAATTATTAGATATATAGAGGAACATAGGTACATGTCTTGTCTATAGATACTATGAAACGGTTATCTTATGTAGGGACATGGATCGGCAACCAGTTACCGTACAACATTCTCGTGATGATATGGAATAATATTATTTGAATTTTATTTTAAAATGATTTGTTAAGTTATATTTTATGTTTTACTGTGCACTATTTTATTATGTTATTTTACAGTATCTCAAGGTAAGTGATCTGACGTCAAAGTTGATCTCAGAGTTAATATGTATCACAATTCATGTTTAAATTGTTTTATTGATTTTGTGATTTTGTTGTTCTTTTTGATTATTGAAATGATTTATTTCAGGTGACTTATTTTGCGTTTTTAAAAATACACAACGTAGGTAAAATTATCGTCAAAACACAACGTACTGGGTCCAAATCTACGAAAATAGTTAATAGATAAATCTAGACGATCACGAAAGGCCAAAATTCGTTAATTAATTTAATTAGGAATGCGATATTTCGTACGTATATTTGCAACAATGCGAAAATTCATACAATTCTTAGCTAGTCGGATAGGGATGTAAATTCTAATTTGGGAATCATTTATTACAGTAGGTATAGTTTAGAAGCTAGGGTGTTGCAAATTCGGAGCTTAGAATGGTTTGAAATAGGTAGGGTCATCACAATGTACAAAGAACACATTTTCTACTAAAATTGCATGGAAATATATTCAAAAACAAGATTACACATTTGAAATATGTGGTAGCAACGCGTTATTTTTAAATTAATAATATTTCGGTATTATTTTTTTTACGCGGCGGCAGAATTGCCATCCACACTTCTCAGCATTATACAACCAGATTAGTCTCCATATGATCAGTCATGGTCACACAAAAACTTAACAGTCTAATGCCGGGAAAAATTCACCTATCCAGATATACAGGATATCAAAGGATTAGGCTCAAAACGCGGGATCAAAATACCAGCATTGTGCCTGAAATATCTGTGTTCAAAAACTTTTTTACAATATTACAATAAGTGTTTATTATAATAGATTTTTGAATTTTAATATACAAATTAACCGGTAAATCTAATTTTTGTAAATTATTTATTAAAGATTTCGGAGTTACCCCTGTAGCTGACATGACTAAAGGTATTATATAAACGGATCTAGAATGCCAAATATTTTTTATTTCTCCTGCTAGTTCTGTATATTTCATAGATTTATATGTACTAAAGTACTAGATATGGTGTTTAGAACAATGAATCACAATTTTCATGTTCCTTTTTTAAATATTAGCAATTTGTAGTACTAGCAGAGAGAAGTAGCAACTTTAGAAAAAGGATGTCAAGTATACACTGCATAAGACAACATCGATATGAATGCAATGAACTTTTTGTGTACGGATATAATATGGTTACAATGGTACAAAATCGAGTCCTTTACGAAGTACTCTTTTACTCATGTGATGCATCCGTATTTCTCTCTCACTCATATATTAACAATAAGGAAGCAAGACTTTTATCAGGTGTTCACAACATTTTCCGTTGTATGTCTGCAAGTAAAGAGAGAATGTATCTAACTATTTCATACACAAACTTTTTTTTAATGACACAACAAACAAACATGTTATTACCAAATATTATCAAACACGCATAAAATGAAACGATAGTACAATGATTTTTTTTTTATTATTTGAAATTTGAATAAAATCTAATATTTTTCCTACATAAATAAAACTTGTTCTGCTCCCTGCAGATTGTTTCTCGGAAAAAGTAAAAATTGACAATAATTTATTGTTTTTATCTGAATGGTCGTATAGTCAAAAGATATAACTTCATGGATATATGCACTTATATGACATTGAATAAAAGAGTATATTGATCAGAAAACAGCGAGAATCGAACTTGAGACACTGGATTGCTAACGGTAAATATTTTTTTGCCTTTCTTTTATATAACTAAAAACTTAAAAATGTGTGACAATATTTACTCCAAGTAATGGGCTCACCACCTATTCTGTATTTTGTGTGGTTTGGAAAGGATGTTTAATTTGTTTTTTGGCGCATGATCTTCCACTTATGCTTCCAAGAGGAGCGTGGAGAGTTTTGTGATGTGGAATGAACGTTTCGCTCTCCTTATGCCTCATTTGGGGTCTAAGGGCGACATAGTTACTCCATACTGGGAATTTAAGATACTTACAGAAAATTAAATTATAGATGATAAAATACCATTGAGTTGTATACACCTGAATAGTGCATGTGTAACATGCATTTTTGTAAGGAACGCTACATCTTACTCGAACGATGGTCAATTTCGTACTGAACAAGGCAAAAATGCAGGTCGGCCGATCGGCCGACCTGAGTTGGAACATCGCGGCTAAGCTACCAGCACTTCTATACGAAGTAATATAATTCTAAGATTTGGGACAGCGATATCTATTAGAAATTAATACCTAATAAAATTTTCTTACAAACAATTTTTATTTAAATAACACTTCTGAAAAAATAATTACAAAAAACTAACACTTTACCTGTTCTATTTTATTTTTTTTCACTGGTGATACATTTGGGGTAATATTATCCATTTTATTCATCACGGTCACTACTCTGTTAAAACTCAACAAAAAAATCAGTTCCGTTTTATCTTCCATGTTCCATTTTACTATCGCATCCATTGTTTTCAGAAAAAATATTTCGTTCCCACGGACTAGATTTATAAAATTCCTTTAACTAAGCCGCGTTAATTGTTAATCCAAAACAAAATATTCGAAAGTTGCTAATAATATTATAATATTTTACGACTCCCTTAGAAAAAAAAACATAGACGTGCCTGACGAGTCTATTCACGTGCTTATTCCATTAAACAATTATATTTTTATTGCCCCTAATGGTACCTTAGGTAATTGGGCCTTGTCGCCGCTTTCTTCCCACGAAAAATTAACACAACATTGTAAACAAAAATATTTGTCTCTAATAGACTAATTTCATTACTAATTATCCAATTTTGCCGCTGATAGTAAAATTTCACATTTTTTCTCATCTCACATAGATTTATTTTGGAAGATTTTTGGTCGTCCTGAAATATAGACCCGAATCAATGCATTTCACCACTGTGAATCCTTTTGTGTGTCTGCAAACTACTAGAATGACCAAATTTTTTCATACAAGTATTACACTCAAAAGGTTTTTCACCACTGTGAATCCTTTTATGGCGTTGCAAATCACAAGATCGACTAAATTTTTTCATACAAGTATTACACTCAATTTTTACACTCAATTTCATACAAGTATTACACTGGAACAACGTACAAATGATACTGCTGCACAAAAAGGGAGACAAAGCTGATGTAGGAAACTATAGACCCATAAGCCTGCTATCTCACCTGTACAAATTGTTCATGCGAATAATAATTACAAACAGGTTAGAGAATAAATTAGATTTTTATCAACCATGTGAACAGGCTGGTTTCCGGTCAGGCTTCGGCACGAACGATCATCTTTTGACCCTGAAAATATTAATTGAAAAGACGGTGGAATATAACAGACCTCTAGTACTTATACTTGTAGATTTCCAAAAGGCCTTCGATACCATAAACAAAGATGCCATATTAGCTGCGTTGCATCAATGTCGCATAGATTACAGATACACAAAACTCCTGAACTTCATCTATGACAATACATCAGCCAGTGTAAAACTCCACAAAAACACCAAACAGTTCCCCATTGAAAAAGGTGTAAGGCAAGGAGATACAATATCTCCAAAGCTGTTCACTGCTGTATTAGAATACGCATTCAAAAATCTAGACTGGGAAGAAAAGGGTATCAAAGTGGATGGAGTCAAACTGAGTAATCTAAGATTTGCAGACGATATCGTTTTGATTTCGGAAGATATAAACGAGGCACGCGAAATGCTAACGGAGCTCATGCAAGAGACCAGAAAAGTTGGACTCCTTATCAATACATCCAAGACAAAAGTGATGACAAATCTGGTCCTTGGAGGTACGGTAGACATTGACAACCAGGTAATCGAAGAAGTCAGTGAATATAAATATCTCGGTCACAACATGGTACTGTCTCGAGATAACCAAACCACGGAGCTTCAGAGGAGAATCGGTCTTGGATGGGCAGCCTATGGAAATCTGAAGAAGTTTTTCACTAGCAACATTCCCCAAAGCCTAAAACGCAAAATGTACGACCAATGCGTGCTACCAGTACTAACCTACGGGGCAGAAACGTTAACTCTGACCAAGTCGACTGTCAGAAAATTTCGTGTGGCACAAAGAAAGCATGAAAGAGCGATGCTACAAATAAGACTCTCTGACCGTATAAGAAACACAGAAATACGCAGAAGATCGGGAGTTACTGACGTTGTCGAGAGAGTGGCAAAGTTGAAGTGGTCATGGGCAGGACATGTTGCTAGACTACAGGATCAAAGATGGACAAAACGGGTGGTGGAATGGAGACCTCGTGAAGATAAAAGAAGTAGAGGAAGACCTCCTACACGATGGTCTGATGACATCAAAAGAATCGCTGGTGACTGGTTGCAAAGAGCCCAGGATAGAGATGCCTGGAGAATTATGGGGGAGGCCTATGTCCAGCAGTGGACGGAAATGGCTGCATAGATCATATCATTACACTCAAAAGGTTTTTCACCACTGTGAATCCTTTTATGTGTCTGCAAATGACTAGAACAAATGAATTTTTTCATACAAGTATTACACTCAAAAGGTTTTTCACCACTGTGAATCCTTTTATGTGTCTGCAAATGACTAGAACAATTGAATTTTTTCAGACAAATATTACACTCAAATGGCTTTTCACCACTGTGAATCCTTTTATGTTTCTGCAAATTGCAAGACTGACTAAAATTTTTCAAACAAATATTACACTCAAATGGCTTTTCACCACTGTGAATCCTTTTATGTCTCCGCAATTTAGAAGACTCACTAAACTTTTTCGTACAGATGTTACACTCAAAAGGTTTTTCACCACTGTGAATCCTTTTATGTGACTGCAAATTAGAAGACGTGGTAAATTTTTTCTTACAAATATTACACTCAAAAGGTTTTTCACCACTGTGAATCCTTTTATGGCGCTGCAAAAAGAGTTGAAAATTCTCCGGAGAAATTTCTCGAGAACGAGAAATTTCTCCGAGAATCTCTCTGATTGAAGAGAAATTTCTCTGATTTTTTCCCATGGGGATTTCCGTATTATTTATTGGCGATAATGCGGCGGAATTCCCCTACAAAATATATGAAAAAATATCCGGTATTGACTAACTTTAATTGTAGCAATATTGGTGATAAATTGTCTCAACATTTGTACATTATTATTGATTGAATGAATAAAGTACTGATTTATTATTATTTTACTGTTAAATAAAAAAAAAAAAAATCTCGGTAAATTCTCTACTTCGAGAAATTTACCGAGAAATTTCTCGGTAAATTTCTCCAAAAATTATTTCTTGAGACTTCCACAACACTACTTTCAAAAAAGTATTTAAATACAAATAGGTACTTTTGAATATTGGTGTTTCAAATACAGAATACTAAATACTTTTTCAAAACAATATTTAAATACAAAATACGTATTTTTCAAATAGTTATATTAAAATTATTTTTACAAATATATACTGAAATGATATTCGCAAACATAGCGACTAACATTGGATGAACTTTATTTTTCTTATCGTCTTATTTGATCACCACTTTTTCCTTTTTATCGGGTCTGTAGGGACGCAAATAAATGCTTTATTTGGAGCTGTAACCGTGGTGTCTGAGCATAGTGGCTCTATGCAATATTTATAAAATTTATTTGTAGACATTTTTAAACATTAAAATAATAATTTAGTCTGTAATGATCGAGAAAATGCAAAGAGCGGCGAAGATTCACTTCTCAAACAAACTGGATAAACATATGACCTCGAGAAATTCGAATAAAATGACGTCACATCCGCCATTGACCAACTACGTCGCGTTTTGATAACTGTCAAATTTTAATGATTTTATTTTTTATTTTTACGTATGAAAAAGTGTTTTTTATACATTTTAAACCTAAAATTATTAATATGTGACCTTCAATTTACGTACTTCAAGTATTTTCAGCAAAATCCCTCACTAGCGCAACTCCGGCATTGCAGCAGATGAACGCATGACAGGAAACAGACCCCCAGGAAGACCACCTAAACGATGTAGGGACAGTTGGACATACACCTCCCAGTAGCAGGCTCCAAGAACCACAGGACATAGTCCTAAGTGAAGCAAAAGAGGAAGAGTAGAAGATAATTAAAACTACTCATACCTCGGAATACCGAGTAAATATTTTTATTTCGTTATTTATTTAACTCTTGTCCGTTCCCTAGGATAAAGTCAGTCAGACGATCTCTACACCCTGCGCGGCCTCCATACAAACACTATGCAAATGCTCACATTCCGCGTGATTTATTTATCGTCATTTTACCTATTTAATTACATCATAACACAATGATTGTATTTCAATAATAGAAAGGACACTTTCAAAATTGGGAATAATGCTATGTTATTGGTTTTGAACATCACAAAGATCTTAAGATAAATAAAAAAAACAATGAGTTAAACAAACAAAAAACACAATAATATCATTTGACTCAAGTTGAAATAATACGCAGTACAAAATGTGTAAATGACAATAGATATAAAAGAACAACATGCAATAGATTGATTCATTATTTTTGACATTTTTTATAAATAAAAGGTATATACTTAAGTACTTGTGTACGTAGCAGTAAGTAGCACGATTCCTTATTTTCTCCGGTCGTTCCCATAGAAATAGAATATACGACATCAGCGATGCTTGCCATACGGTTGGTATCGAAATGTCAAACATCCTTCAAGAATATCTGTCAAATACGGTGTATAATCGTGGTGTAATCTCAATTTGTTATTGAAGTTGTTATTTTACGGTAATTTTATTTCTCACATTAGAAATGAGTGATTCAAATGATGAAGCAGAAACTCAGCCATCTGGCCCAATTGATAATGCGTGGGCTATGGAAAATAAGTGCATTCGCCACATTATTTCCTAGTTATCGTGAAAAATATTTGAAGCAATGTTGGCCTCTGCTACAGAAAGCTCTTGCTGAATACTTTGTAGTTGGTGAATTGGATCTTATTGAAGGTAGTATGACTGTGAAAACAACAAGAAAACAGGTAAATATTCAAACCCTTAACCATTAAATAAATTTTGCATTACTTTACATATACATTTTATTCATAATTTATTACGTTTAATTAATTTTTAATTCTATTTAATTCACTTATTCTTGTTTATTCGTTCACTTGAATGTATTCATCTTATTTATTTCTTTTAAATAAACTCTGACCGAACCGACCTGACTCCACTATTGATGATGTACTATATGGACCATCAATCTTAAAATCAGAAGTTCTTCATGCTATATCAGCATCTGTGAATAGGAAGGCTTGTGGACCAGACGAAATCCCTACTGAAATATTGAAACTCATCGATGACCAAAACATTGACTACCTGCTAAGGTTATTTAATACTATCTATGACACAGGGATTATTCCTCACGATTGGTTAATGTCAACATAAGTCACACTGCCCAAGAAGCAACACCCTAAAAAGTGTAATGAATATCGTCTAATTAGTTTTATGAGCCATGTACTAAAAGTGTTTTTGAAAATAATTCATGCAAGAATACGAACTAAATGTGAACAAGATCTTGATGATACACAGTTTGGTTTCAGAAATGCTTTTGGTACCAGAGAAGCGTTGTTTGCAATAAATGTTTTACTGCAAAAATGTAGAGATTAACGTAAAGAGGTGTTCGCATGTTTTATTGATTATGAGAACGCTTTTGATAGGGTGAGACACGCTGAACTGATGGAAATGCTGAAGGAGTGTAATATAGACAGCAAGGAACAGCATTTTATCAAAAAATTGTACTGGTTCCAAACAGCCGAAATTAGACTAGGAAGTGAGAAGACAGATTCTATTGCAATACAACGGGGTGTGCGTCAAGGATGCATATTATCCCCTTTGTTATTCAATCTCTACTCCGATAAAGTCTTTAAAAAGGCCCTTCAAAACTCTAGCAAAGGAGTCAAAGTTAATGGTGTTGTGATCAACAACATAAGGTATGCTGACGACACAGTCATCTTGGCAGAGAGCATACATGACTTCCAAGAGTTACTAAATAGTGTAGATGTAGCTGGAGGGGAATTGGGCCTATCTGTAAATGTCAGCAAAACTAAATGGATGTCCTTTGAACGGTTGGATTACTCCGGATCATGCCTTCAGTTAAAGGGCATAAATATTGAAAAGGTGGACAAATTCAAATACCTTGGCAGTATGATAACGCAATCTCTTGACCCGGATACTGAAGTGAAGTGCAGAATTGAGGCAGCCCGTGCTGCATTTAATAAAATGAGAGTGCTCTTCTGCAACAACAATCTTAATCTGACAGAGACTCCCAAAGTCCTATGTATGGTCTGTATTGCTGTACAGTTCTGAAACCTGGACCCTAAAAATGAATACGATGAATCGCTTGGAGGCATTTGAAATGTGGCTTCATAGAAGAATGCTGCGTATTCATTGGACTGATAGGGTCACAAATGTAGAGGTGTTATAAGAAGAGCTGGAATGGACAGAGAACTCCTGTTGGATGTCAAAGTGCGCAAGATCTCATATCTGGGTCATATAATGCGTGGAATAAAGTACCACATTCTGCGTTTGATTATAACAGGCAAGATAGAGTGGCGTCGAGGGGCTGGCAAAAGGCAGACATCGTGACTGCGCAATATATACGAGATTGACCTGGAATGAGAGGTGCGGAGGAGTTATTCCAGACAGCGCAGGATCGAGACACCTATGTCAGAGTGATTGCCAACGTCGGGGGGACCTGACAGGGCACCTACAGAAGAAGAAGAAATACACTTTATCATTTTTTTTTTACTTTTAATTGATTTTTAATCTTACTATATTCATTTATTCTTATTTTATTCATTCATTTAAATCTATTCATCTTAATTTATTGAGTTAAATACATCTTACTTTATTCATTCATTTGAATCTATTCATCATTCGTTTTAAATACATTAATGTAAAAGATGATCATAGTTGTATTTACTTTATTTTAATCTTTCACTGTATACTGTTACAAGATATCATGGGGGATCCAGATATGAGATGGGGGAGGGGGTACAAATTATATTTATATAATGATTTATTCGTGTACATAGTTAAATCTCATGGCATAATTATGCATGTAAATAATATTGCAATCACTGGAAAAGATGCAACCCCTCGCCCCCATATGGCTTCTGTGATATCTTGTAACGGTACACAGTGAAAGATAATAAAAATACGTAATACTATGATCATCAATATTTATGTTGTCATAATGGATACTACTGGATAACCTATAGTAGAAATTGACCGAAAATCGTCAGTAATTCGGTACTGTTAGTAGTGTTGATTGATAATGATTCATTTAACTTTGATGTTTTTTTTTGAGACTTCCAGGTAAATTTAGGTCTTTGCTGGTCCACTTATTGAATTCACATTTTGTTGTCATGTTCTACAATTGACTGTCTGATCCTGTGAATATTATAAAAGAAAAAAAGCAAGTAAAAATACATAGAAAACTGTATTTACATTACATCTACTTAATATAATATGGAGGGAGAGAATTTTCCATTGAAACATTCCAATCTAAAGCCATTGAGGTCAAACCTGTAACTATCTCATAAATTTAGAAGTCACGATGGAAGAGCCTCAAATCAAATTTATAAACGTAATTACAAGAGCAATGGTCTGCTGATGGTAAAATTATTGTGGATTTCCAAAGAGAACATTATGGCCATTTAATAGATTTGTCAAAAATGAGATTGCCAAAACATGAAAAATAAAATATTGCATCCAAACTCAACAGCGGATTTTTTTTAATAGGTAAGATTTTATAAAACTTTTATAGATATAAAAAATATTGATATAATATAGCCATGAATGATTAACATACCATAACATGCATAGACAATTCACACAGATCGAGTTAGTCCCAAATTAAAATATGAATCTTGTATTATGGGTACCAATGTGACGATACACATATATACAATGCACTGAACACATATACATGTAACACCCAGACCCTGGACAATTTGAAAAAGGTCATTCTTCATTTTGCCCTGGCCAGGAATCGAACCCGGGACCTCGTCACTCAAAGGCAAGTGCGTTAGCCTCCGCGTCACACCGGTCGCCAATTAAAACACAACTAGTCTCAATTAAGGTAAGGACGGAGGGAGAGCTTGTCGCTTGGTTGGGGTCATGGTGGTCACGATTCTCAGCATTGAGGGACCGACTTGGAAGAAGAAGTCCCAATTAACACAGAATGAATTAACCTAGTCCCAAAGTAATAATACACGCAGCGTATCCACCCGGTGTCCCCCAGAGGCAACATCCTCAATCCTTTCCTTTAGAGTGTCTATTATCAGAGACTGATCGCTCTATGATGTCTATCTGAGCTATTTTGGATTCTAATGTTGATTCCATTGCTTTTGTTCTAGCATTCAAAGATGCTAAGGTATCTCCATTTTGTTCAATGGAGGTTTTGAGACGTTGAAATTCCTTCAGCATATTATTGTAATCCTCACGTAAAGCTGCAATCAACCTGATGATATCGTGATTTGTAGGTTCCACGTCTGAAATCTTGAATACATACCTTTAAATTTTCTGTTGAGATTGTAATAATAACATTGAATGACTATCTTCTGGCTAATAATTATCTCAATCGATTCCAGTCTGGTTTTCGTAGGGGACACAGTACAACCACCGCCCTACTTAAAATTTCTGAGGATGTCAGGTCTGCTATGGAGGTAAGACAATTGACATTGCTGACACTTTTAGACTTTAGTAGTGCCTTCAATAGCGTAGATTTTGATATCCTTCTGGCCCGATTGGAGGCCCTAAATATTTCTGGCGATGCTCTCCGTTGGATGGACTCCTACCTTAGGGGCCGGCAGCAGAGAGTCTGTATAGGTGACGGAACATCCGATTGGGTCGGCCTTGGGGTGGGAGTCCCGCAGGGTTGCATACTGTCCCCTTTACTCTTCTCTATCTTCATCAACCCGATTACTGAACATCTTCATGGAGCCTATCATCTTTATGCTGATGATCTCCAATTATATATTCACTTTGATCTGAATAATATTGATACTGCTTTTCTCAATATGAATACCAATCTCGAATATATAAATTTGTGGTGTAGAGATCATGGACTCTTGGTTAATCCAAGCAAATCGCAGGCAATCATTATCGGAAGTCCTAGGAGTCTGTCTTCTCTTACGTCACTTGCTCCTTTACCATCTTTAGTCTTAAATGACTCTACTATCCCCTTTTCTGATGTTGTTAAAAATCTGGGTTTATTCTTCGATACTAAATTATCATGGTGGAAACAAGTCAACATGATCAGTAAAAAAGTATTTGGTTCACTGCATTCGCTTAGGAGAATGCAGAATTTCCTTTCAGTAGACACAAAAAAACTATTGGTTCAGTCTTTAATTCATCCCTTATTTGACTATGCGGATGTCTGTTATTTGGATCTCTCAGTGGAAGGCTTGAATAAGTTGGAACGTCTTCAGAATACTTGCATTCGATATGTGTTCGGGCTCAAGAAGTACGATCATATATCTGAATATCGTGAACGCCTTGGCTGGCAAACTATTCCTCAACGCAGAAATGTTCACACTCTTTGTCTTCTTTATAAGGGTTTATTTGATTCCAACACTCCGTTGTATCTTAAGGAAAGGTTTGAGTTTTTACACTCCCATGGACTACCACTACGATCGGCCTCCAATAATCTTCTGGTTATCCCATCCCATCATTCGAGCTGTTACACCGATTCTTTTTCAGTTCATGGTGCTAGGTTGTGGAACCAGCTGCCGCAAAAAATTCGCACTTGTTCTTCTTTTTATATCTTCAAGAAGGAGGTTAATGGTCGCTAGTCTTCTGTTGCGTTTACATATAAAAATTCCTAAGGTTTTCAATATTTTTCTATAATTTTTTTTTTTTTTTTCGTGTATCCAATCACGACGAGCAGTCCTACCCCATCCCTTCCACTTTATCCCATCCGTCCCTACTCAACATCTGTGTCGAGTCGCCTATCCGATGTTATTTCTTTTGATTATATATTTGAGTAGCTTATTTTATTTGTAAATTTATCTTGGTAGGTATACATATGTGTTTATTTATATATTTATCTATATATATCTTAAATTATTTTATTTTGTTTTACTTATTTATTTATATATTATTATTATTATTTGTTTTTGTTTAATGGGTTAGTTGGAAGATATTGCGCTTCAGCAATAAACTCGCCCATTGCACAAAATTATTAATTCTATTGTTGTGATACCATGTTTTTTGTTCTTCTTTACATATTGATTTTGTGCAATAAAGTTTATTATTATTATTATTATTATTATTAATAATAACCAATGTTTTTACTACTGATGTAGTGATTTTGCCTCTTCTGATGTTGTTTGGAGTCTCAGTATTAATGGAATATATTTAACACGTTCACGGTTATGCCGGCTATAGCTGTCAAAATAAAATCACTTGTCCAGAAAATGACGGCTATACCCGTACAACGAAGTAATATTTTTGGTGCAATGACGGCTAAAGACACTTTATAATTCATGTAATCATATGGCGGTAGGAAGAAAGTGTCTCTATAATAAAATGTTTTGAGTAAAAATGTCCAAGTGTATAGCTCGTAATAAGGAGTTGTTTTCGGTTATGCTTGTAAGGTTCAGTTATGCATTTCCTTTAGCATTAATTGTTTTTAGTTTTTTGCATGTTTCAAATATTCATTTTATTTTGTTCATAATATTATCGTTTTTTTTTAAATAAATACGTACAGAAATAAAGTATAAAAATTATTTTATTGTATCAGATTGCATTGCCGTCTATAGCTGTCATTTTATGTGTTAGATAATAAATTATACATTCCAATCAAATGACGGCAATTGCAGTCAGTTTTTCATTGTCGGTAATACCCGTCATATCCCTAGTACGAAACAAATTTGGGCTGAAACGACAATGACGGCAATAGCCGTTAATTTTCCATCTGCTGGAAACTCATTTGAATGCATATTGAATAAGTACTAACCTTCAATAATAATTCGATCGGAATTCTAACTTGTACTTAGGTAGTTTGTTCACGAGAGATGGGAAGTGTGAAAGCGATATTGAAAGGAGAAAAGTTGCTGGCAATAAGGTAAATGGTGCAATCCGACCAATAATTGCAAATAGAAACATATCTACCACAGCTAAAAGGTTGGTGCACTCTGCTATCTTAGTGCCAACACTTATGTATGCAAGTGAGACGTGGACATGGTTATAGAAGGATGAATGTGGCATTAATGCAGTTGAAATGAGATCGTTGAGAAGGATGTGTGGTAAAAGTCTGAGAGATTGTGTGCGTAACAGTGATATTTTATTTTTTTTATTTTTTATTTTCACAATATTTAGAATCAAACAGTCGTTACAAAATATGTTGACAATTAATACATTTAACATGTAGACCAGCGAAGATTCCACTCTTACCAGAAATTTATGTCTTGAGGAAAAAAAAGTAAAAGTTAAAATTCTCTAAAAAAGTCAAAGTGAATTTAAATTTTAAAACAACGATAATACAATACTTAAAACAATACAAAAACATAAATATATACGAAAGGAATGTGGAATGAAAGTGGGTGTAATAACAAGGATGAATGTAAATAAGTTAAGATGGTTTGGGCACGTGGAAAGAATGAATGAGGACAGAATGACTAAGAAGATATATTTGGCTGAGAGGAATGGTGCTCGGAGACGTGGACGTCCTAGGATTAAATGGCAAGTTCATTTAAATCAAATCCTACAGGACGATCACGTGTTGAGCACATTGAACAGGAGAGCATGCATGAGGAATTGTATGACAGTGACGGAAGCGAAAGATGTATGCAAGGATAGAAGGAAGTGGCGCTCGATCCTTTCTGCCTACCCCGCGAGGGAAGCGGCATGATGGTATGTATGTATGTATGTAATTCTAAATTCTAAAAGAAATATATGTCCGCCAATGTGTTAATTGAAAGTAGTCCAACATTATCAGCCAAGAAAGCCATATAATTTGTTGTTTGTAACAGCAGATAGAGTTCACTTAGTGTCGACTTCATTAAAAAATATTATGAATTCTAGATATTATTTTCTAGGTTACGAACATCGATGAGATTATAGTTATTACATATTATCATATAACATACTATTCATGAGATCTATTTTATGATTGAGACATAGCTTTACGCATAAAGGAAAGGATATATTTTATATTATTAACATAATTATAAACATTTTTAGGATTTGCACAGTCAGTGACGGATAACATTGGACAAAACTCCCTCTGCAGGTATGAAGAAAGTACTACTGTATACCTCAGCATTAGTAGGAAAGAGACCATTATCATCTTAATGATGTGGAGTAAGACAGCATAATGTTATTATTAATGCAATTTTTTTATTTATTTATTTATAATTTCATACACGGCACAAGGCCATTAAACATAATCAAATTAAAAAAAATCACAAACAGTTTTTTTCAATCGCAGTCACACTTTCTTATCACACACACATATACACACACCTATACAATGCAGATATATAACTATAGCACCCGCCAGTAAACAAACTTATTTTATTAATACTTATAAACAATGCACAGTACAGTTTTTATTAGAAATGCATTGTTAAAAAGTGAATAAATAAAAAAATGAATAGTTAAATTTTTAAATTGTCATAGTATAATTTTATGTTATATTTTTATAAGTTATTTACTGTTTAAAATAAATACTCATATGATTATAATGTTTTTTTTTCCAATTTGTACATTCTTATATCTAGTGTCATGTTACAAATGATATGCGCCGGCGCACCCAGCAGAGACCTGTAATCTCCGTAATACAGGAGAGGCGATGGTCCTGGCTGGGACATGTTTTGAGAATGCCCAATGGTATTTGGCCAAAAAGAGCACTGTTCTTCCGTCCGCAAGGGTTCCGTCGGCCCAGGCGTCCCTCTTCCAGAATTGGTCTCCCACTCTTCTGCGTAAGTTTTCGAGTGTCCTGTAAAAGGCAGGTGTTCGAAAAAATTAAGACATTTTACATCTTAAATTCAGCGATGAGGCTTGCCACCCATCCTGAATGTCTTAATTTTATATTGGCACGAAGAGGACAGTTTGCATGTTTCTTACATGCAGCTGATCTGCTGGCTATCCCACTTGTGGGATATGCCGTGATGGTATAGTAGTAGTAGTATTAAAAAAAAATTGTTTTCTTAAAAGTTTTGTTAAAAAAAAAAATAGAATAAAATAATTAGATATCTGTGATTTTAGAATAAATAAAAATATGTTTTCTGTGATAATTTTTCGTAATACAGGAGAGACAATGGTCCTGGCTGGGACATGTTTTGAGAATGCCCAATGATATTTGGCCAAAAAGAGCACTGTTCTTCCGTCCGCAAGGGTTCCGTCGGCCCAGGCGTCCCTCTTCCACAATACACCGTTCCTATGACAACGATATCAGAGCGCAGGGAATGTCGTGGAAAGAGGTGACGCAATTGGCGCAGAGATGCTCTGAAATGAGGAGGCTGGATTCTGCCTTGTGCTCCCGAGAGGAGCGTTGAGGGCGAGATGATGATATCTGGTATGACCTATTATTAACCTAGATGTTGTTTGGTTTGGCGTTTTCTCTTAAAAATTGAGTGAGATTATCCCGATGGACTCTTAAGATATGTAATAAACTGTTTTTACTTCAGATGTGTGATTAAATTAGTTAAGAATGTTTTAAGTTAATGAAATTAGACTCTGAGAGGGATGGATGTTGGTGTTGAATTGAATGGAATTCGGGTGAATGCATTGATGTATGCAGTCGATTTAGTCTTAATGGCTGAGAATGAAAGTGATTTACAAGATATTGTTTCGTGTGTGTATGATAGCTGTAGTGCAAATGGGTTAAAAATTAATGTCGCGAAGATGAAAGTAATGGTGTTTGAAAGAGAGAGTGAAAGAACGGTATGTGAAATAAAGGTTGACGATGAATGTTTAGAGCAAGTGAATGAGTATGTGTATTTGGGAAGTATGTTTGCAAGGAATGGAAGATACGACAAGGACATATCATACAGTATGAATATGGGCCTGTAACCCGAAACATATGTAACTGGTGAATAAAGAAATTTAAAACTCTAAAGTATTTTTACTTGTAAAATTTTTTAATCTAAAAGCTTGTGTCGTGAAATGGGGTATTGCTGGCACCTGGGATCGAATTACGCACCTCTTGTGCATGAGGCCGAGACTCTACCTCCAGGCTACAATGGAATTATTTTATTACTATACATTACCAAATTGTTTAAAGTTATTCAGATATTGTCAGTGGAATCAATAAATGAATTAGCAAATATGTAGCTGAAAAAAGTGTCTGACCTGAATACAATTTTATATAACTCTGCCTAACTGTCTGACATAGCTACAATTCTATACACAAAATAGAAAACATAGTAAGTACTAATACAATTGGGGTAAGACAAGGCCTCAATGATGATTTATTTACGATCATCGTGAGCTCTTTGAGAATATAGTGATATATTTTACAGTTTGATTAATTAAATGCTCTTAGTCATTGATGGAATAGTACCCATAAGAATGCTTAGACAATGAATTAGGCAAATTTAATGGTCATTCATTTTACAGAATATTGTAGTATTGTGTATATTTCAAAATAATCTTTAGAGGTCGACTTTTGGTGGTGGAGATTTATCATAAAAACACTTCAATGCTATTGATATTTATTTATTAAGATTAATCATTTAATTAGTGTTATGGAAAAAAAGAAAATATAAACATTTTTTTTTCTACATCAAATAAAAATTAATACAGAGGTTTCACAAAATTGAATATTGCTTAAGACGATTTAAATAAACAAATATTATATTTGAAATGTTACATAGGTGCTACTTTGAACTCTCTATGCGCGCTACAATATACTACACTTGTAAGTGATTGGTGTATAGCTATTTATAAAGAATTTTGACAAGCATCTATGTTTTTGGTGCAGTTGCCTTGTTTCCTTTAAAACTGTTTTTGTTTGTAATTTATTTGTTTTAAACTTGCTCTGGAACATTAAATTAATATTAGTAAGAGTTGAAAATTGATAAAAGACCATTAGCGTTTTTCTCAATTCTGATGATGTCCCACTGCCTTTTTATATTTCAGGAAGGATTTTGTCAGGGGGAGTCCTTCAGGCGAACCTTGAGCCCTTCCTTAGAAACAATTTTCTTGAAGAGTATGGATGACATAGGAACTGACATTCATGGGTGAGGGAGGGTGCAACCCTTATTGTGCTTCCTATTATGTTTAATCCTTGGGTCAAGTCACCTACATTGTAATATTCATATGACCACCTTCCTCCAAAGTAGTCATTTTGTTAAATAGATTAACACGACAAAGTGACTTGTATTTCATAAAAAAATAAAACCATAACAATTCTGTAAAATTATTGACACTATAACTCACTTTTGATTCTGAAAAGATATTATAATATAATGAAATTAGCGGTACCTCACATTAGGTAAGAAAAAATAGTAAGTCGTGTGCTATAATTAAAACTAGATTTTATTTTTGCCGGAAACGACAGGTTTTCATGAGAAACTTTTTCTCCAGATATACTGATATCGCAATTATATAGAAATATACGATTATTTGCACGTTTTATACCGGGCACACTTTCAAGCAAAGAGAATATAATACTACGTAATAAGAGACGCAACTCCATACAAACAAAATTGACAGAAAAAATGTATGGAAGATCCGATGCGAAGGTACCAATATTGGGATTCGAAATTCATTATGATTATATTGGTATTCTGGGGGAACTATACACTGCCATCTATAGAGACTGCAGTGTAATAGTTTGTAATAAAAGCTTTCCAGAATAACCACAGATGGCACATAATATGTGTATATTATAGGTAGGTACTACTTTTCAAATCATAATTTTTTTTTTGATAAAATGAAACAATACTTTTTGAAAATTGATTTATTACAGTATAAGAAACATATATTAAGTATAACATTTAAGAACATATATTAAGTATAACATTTAGATGTTATTTCATCATTTAAGAACATATATTAAGTATAACATTTAGATGTTAAATATTCACCATTTTGAAACGTGTTCCTACGACTCGACAAAGCAACATAATGTTCAAATTTGATGAAGAATAATATACAAATCAGGATCAATAAGGATGGCAGTTATTCCTCATATCTAAACACATACACATAGATGAATGGCGCATCAGAGTATTGAGATGCAATTTCTTAGAGTATTATCGGACAGATGTTCACAGTGGCTGACGATCTGAAAACAAAAAAATACAATGAAAATCTACACACAAAACAAACTACTTTTGTGAAATTACAATGACTTTAGATGTTAAATATTCACCATTTTGAAATGTGTTCCTACGACTCGACAAAGCAACATAATCTTCAAATTTGATGAAGAATAATATACAAATCAGGATCAATAAGGATGGCAGTTATTCCTCATATCTAAACACATACACATATATGAATGGCGCATCAGAGTATTGAGATGCAATTTCTTAGAGTATTATCGGACAGATGTTCACAGTGGCTGACGATCTGAAAACAAAAAAATACAATGAAAATCTACACACAAAACAAACTACTTTTGTGAAATTACAATGACTTTAGATGTTAAATATTCACCATTTTGAAACGTGTTCCTACGACTCGACAAAGCAACATAATCTTCAAATTTGATGAAGAATAATATACAAATCAGGATCAATAAGGATGCCAGTTATTCCTCATATCTAAACACATACACATAGATGAATGGCGCATCAGAGTATTGAGATGCAATTTCTTAGAGTATTATCGGACAGATGTTCACAGTGGCTGACGATCTGAAAACAAAACAATACAATGAAAATCTACACACAAAACAAACTACTTTTGTGAAATTACAATGACTTTTGTGAAACAGCCTCCACCTTTTACATTGACAATTGACTTGGAAATATATAATTTTACTCAAGCAAGGCAAGTCTAACATTACAAAGTAGTATTCAGATACTCTTTGATTACAAACGCCTTAAGAACATTTCATCATTATGGGAGAATCAGCCAGTGACCACATTCAGAAGCAGGTTGAAGACATTACCGTTTGCCGGCGCCCTTGAGACGACCTGAGTGCTGTTAAACGGCGCAGAAGAAGTCATCCATCATCATCATCAAAGTTTTTGTCCACTATACATTTTGAAACAAGTTTTTATTTGGCAGCACTATGAAGTAAACATTTTGGAGTAAACGATTTACGTATGAATGAGTAAGAAATGATAAAAAAGTACTTACCGATTTTCATCCAGTGGGAACCGTGAAAAAAAGTCAGTTACGCTATATTTTTTACATATAACACATCTTCTTCCACCAGTCATTTTAAATATATATTATTCCTTTGATATATACTGGTCTACAAATAAATAAATGGTAAAGGTGTACTCAATTTACGAATAAACAGAGTTTTAACCGTTTTAACGATTTGCTTACAAAAATATGCTCTCAGAGAACGACAAACATCTAACAAACGAATGAAAGTAAATGACGCGTATGACGCATGGTTTCTTAAGTTGGCTACACCGTTTCCGTTAAATTTTTGATATTGTAATGTTGTTAATTCTTATCGGATAACCCCATATAAAAATTCTTGAATGGTAGTTGCGCCCCACTGCTTTCCAGTATCGCCTACGAGTTTCATTTTGTTTTGACAGTCATAGAATAACAATCCAAATCAGTTCTACCCACGGCCGCTAGGTATCGCTGATGTCGTATAATATTTTAGATTACATATATTCTATTTCTATGGGAACGACAGGAGAAAATAAGGAATCGTGTAAGTAGCAGAGTCTCAGTGATAAAAATAGGGTTGTAAAATCTTAAAAACATTATAATGAATGAAATACCATGCAGACGGAAAACAATGATAACAATAAAAATAAAGAACCAATATGAAACAAAGAAATGAAACAATAATGTGCAATTGTTAAATGCACTAGTAAAGGATGACTTAAGTTTTCATTATGGTTTTCAAAATAATTCTTTGTGGTTACGTAATTTAGAGATTACCCAAAAAATGATTATTCAATAGCATTCAAAAAACCATTGTCAAACTATTATTCAAAAATTATGCACACTTCAGTGTTTAAAAAAAGAGAATAGTCTATTGTTATTATCGTAGATTATTATTTGCGTATTTAGAAATACATTCTACATAGTATTAGTAAAACTCAAATGGTAGTCTGTGAGTTTTTTTTTGTATTTTTATTGAAATAAAAAGTGCTAGCTACTTCGTGTTACCCAATTTCATTATATTTTTGATTTGACAATAAGGTATGATACCCATAATGTAGTTTTTACGGCACGGGAAGGACAACCTGTATAAAAATTTTATGCAGTTAATTTAGCAAGTAAACGTTAAACAATACACACTATCATACAAGTATTTTATATTACATAATTCATAAGTTATTTGTATTTTTTAACTGACACGGAGAGGGCGACTTGTATATTTACTACACATAGTTCATCTGCTGATTACCCCGTTTGTGAGATATATTTTGATAGCACCTATAAATATATATGTTTCCTATGTTCACCTGTAACACCTCTCTATTTATGTATGATCCACCTAAATAAAATGTTTCTTGAGTACATAAAAAATCTCCATCATAACTGGCGATATAGTATTTGTAATATTAATTTTATTACCATTAGCATTTTTTACATAATCGTTTTTCTTAGCGAAAAGGGCGCTGAATTCTGTACAAATGTTGTATCACGATTTCATATGAGAAAATCCATTTTCATTGCAAGTATTGCTTCTAGTAGCCATTTCATGCAAGGAAACAGATAAAAAAACTATGTTTCAAAATAAATATATGCCATTTGGTCCTCTTTGTCTATTCCATGTGAAATTAGCGTGAGAAGAAAGATTCTAATTCAACAAAATGAGATCATATTGGGCATAAAATCTTAATAAATACCAAATGATTTATTGAAATCAATGCAGACAAATAAGTAATATTATTTGAATAATTTAATTTATGAATGTGCACATGTAAATATGTATTATGTAGGTAAATACATATAATATATTAGGTATGTCCACATTTAATAAATTATGTTTTTCTCCCACATTTTTGTCAATTATCCTGAAAATAGGTCTAATAATGACAAGGTTGAGATTTTATAAATTCTGTCAAAGATTTATTATATTACTAATGACAACAAAAACTATTTTTTGCTGTAAAATTATAATCTATAATAATGTGACTATAGACAATAAAAAACAATTCTTATAGACATAATTTAAACACTTTGTAGAAGTCATCGCAGCTGGAATTCATAAAATATAAATGAATACTTTACGCAAAACAGCTGAAATGTGTTGGTGATTTTAGCGGCCCTAGAGAACGGTCTCCGTATGATTTTTGAAAAAGTTAAATAAAATCGATTCTAAAAACTTAAATCCAATTTTTTTTTCATGAATAGTTTACTGACAAATCATTCCAGGAATACTGAAAATTATTTGGCGATAAAGTGATATTTAGTAGTATTTTTATTGATTTTCAATCGATTTTTGCCGCGGAGGCCCCAAAAAACGGATGGCGGTTAAACATTGACGTCCAATGATTATTACATAAAATCATAGTGTAATATTAAAAAAAAAACTTACATGCAGCTCATACAATAAAAAAAGAAACACATTGATAACGAATTCCAGATAACAATTAAATATATATTTTGTTTATTAGTGTAATTTTTTATTTTTATTTATTTATTTAAGTACATAAGACAAACTATAACAATAAGTAATTCATAACCTTAATATATCTAATAAGTAACAATTTATTTTTTCTCACTCTCCAAACAGTAAAGTTTACTGGTATTAGGAGAGCAGGGACATATTAAATATAAAACAAATCAAATGCATACAAATTTGAAAATTATTTCTACAAACTATTCTTTTACAAATTACATTATACCTACTATAATTGACACAAAACCTAAATAATAAACTTTAAGAAAATATATCCAATATGCTAACACATTTGAAAGCTATTTCCAATTTTTTACAGACTTAGATTTTCTAACCTGAATAATAGGTACTTAC
This sequence comes from Athripsodes cinereus, assembly GCA_947579605.1. NCBI lineage: Eukaryota > Metazoa > Arthropoda > Insecta > Trichoptera > Leptoceridae > Athripsodes > Athripsodes cinereus. The sequence goes on along the minus strand of OX388325.1, from coordinate 16,840,414 downwards.
TATATTTATTTGTTTATATAAACGGCATATACAAATGCATAAAAAAACACACAATAAAACAAAAATCACAAATAATGCAAGAGAAATTAAAAGTCAACGATTAAAAAGTAAAAGTAAAAATTCTTGAATTAATACCAAATTACAAAATAAAAAAAACAAATACAATAAATCAGCAATACCTTAGTAATGAGTCATATTATATTTGGTAATACTTTTTTTTTTAATCAACAAATTACGCAATAATAAAGAAAACAAAAAATAGAGATACCTTCATTTGCAAAATGTTCAATCACAAAATGTGAAATGTAAAATAGCATTTAATTCAATCTTCCATAAATAAATTAAATTGAGTACATTAAATAAGTCGACACTGATTACTAGTTACACACAACACACCCGCATACGCTCTCACACACACCCTATATATTATATCTATATTCACTTCCACTTATTCATTCAATAAAATCAAACAAATGTATACATTTTATCTTGACTCATTGCAACTTTCGCTATATAATAATTTATCACTACTCCATTATTACTATTCTCAATTACATAATTATTAATTAAGTACACAATTATGTATTGCATTATATCGTTAAATAAGCTATCATAATGTAATTATTGACAACCCAGATAGATCTTCTCATCAGCACCGTTTTTTTTTCCATGTTCCATTTTATTATCGCATCCATTGTTTTCAGAAAAAATATTTCGTTCCCACGGACTAGATTTATACAATTCCTTTAACGAAGCCGCGTTAATTGTTAATCCAAAACAAAATATTCAAAAGTTGCTAATAATATTATAATATTTTACGACTCCCTTAGAAATAAAACATAGACGTGCCTGACGAGTCTATTCACGTGCTTATTCCATTAAACAATTATATTTTTACTGCCCCTAATAAGGTACCCTAGGTAATTTGGCCTTGTCGCCGCTTTCTTCCCACGAAAAATTAACACAACATTGTAAACAAAAATATTTGTCTCTAATAGACTAATTGCATTACTAATTATCCAATTTTGCCGCTGATAGTAAAATTTCACATTTTTTCTCATCTCACATAGATTTATTTTGGGAGATTTTTGGTCGTCCTGAAATATAGACCCGAATCAATGCATTTCACCACTGTGAATCCTTTTGTGTGTCTTCAAGTGACTAGAGCGACTAAATTTTTTCATACAAGTATTACACTCAAAAGGTTTTTCGCCACTGTGAATCCTTTTATGGCGCTGCAAATCACAAGATTGACTAAATTTTTTCATACAAGTATTACACTCAAAAGGTTTTTCACCACTGTGAATCCTTTTATGTGTCTGCAAATGACTAGAACAAATGAATTTTTTCATACAAGTATTACACTCAAAAGGTTTTTCACCACTGTGAATCCTTTTATGTTTCTGCAAAGAACCAGACTCATTAAATTTTTTCATACAAGTATTACACTCAAAAGGTTTTTCGCCAGTGTGAATCCTTTTATGTGTCTGCAAATGACTAGAACAAATGAATTTTTTCATACAAGTATTACACTCAAAAGGTTTTTCACCACTGTGAATCCTTTTGTGTGTCTGCAAACTACTAGAATGACTAAATTTTTTCATACAAGTATTACACTCAAAAGGTTTTTCACCACTGTGAATCCTTTTATGTTTCTGCAAAGAACCAGACTCATTAAATTTTTTCATACAAATATTACACTCAAAAGGTTTTTCACCACTGTGAATCCTTTTATGTGTCTGCAAATGACTAGAGCGAATAAATTTTTTCATACAAATATTACACTCAAAAGGTTTTTCACCACTGTGAATCCTTTTGTGTGTCTGCAAACTACTAGAATGACTAAATTTTTTCATACAAGTATTACACTCAAAAGGTTTTTCACCACAGTGAATCCTTTTATGTTTCTGCAAAGAACCAGACTCATTAAATTTTTTCATACAAATATTACACTCAAAAGGTTTTTCACCACTGTGAATCCTTTTATGGCGCTGCAAATCACAAGATCGACTAAATATTTTCATACAAATATTACACTCAAAAGAATTCACATATTTCCTGCTTACTTTCCTAGTCACACTACGAACATTTTTGCGTCTTATTTTCTTTAAATGAGTTTGATTACTTGGACCTGGTGCATACTCTGTAAGCGTTGAAGATGTACTGGCCACTGTCACATTGTTGGCTCTCTCGCATTCAACTTTTATATCAGGTTCATCTATATCAATATCATCATACGGAACTGTATTTTCAATGTCACATCTTTTTTCCTGCACAATTTCACGTTTCACTTCGATGTTTGCCAAAAAGGTTTCAATTTCATCATTTTCCGTGACACATATTAGCATGACACACAAGACACACTCATCCTGTCGGCAGTCTGCAATTTTATGTTCATCAGCACTGACTCCCTCCATCATGTCTTGTGATCTGAAGCTGGGCCACAATATTTGTATCACAATGCACTAATTTAATTCAAATGAATCTATATGAAGTCAATAGATTTGTGTATCTAATCTTTTAGCTTGTTCACTTCAGAAACTAATGGGTGCATCCAGATAGTAGGATAAAAACAGCAAATGATTGGCAATCAAAGGCGACTCCGTTTCCAACCATTCGGTAGTATATTATACAAATTCGTATGCGGATTGACACGGAACGTTTGACGAAGGTTCTGTGTGACAAAACCATAGATGCATTTCGGATCCAAGTTGTGATAAAGTGTTGCTTGCATAAAAAATCTACATTATGAAAAAATCAAGACAGTCATTAATCATCATTTGCCTGATTTGTGATAACTAACTTGATCTTTTCATAATGTAGTTTTTTTTAAATATAATTATGTCATTTATTTATAACAAAGAAAGGCAAAGGCTATTTGTCCGTAATTACATAGAAAAAAGAAAGAAATTATAAAATTTATCTATGGTGAACTTTTCCATAGAGAAATTGCAAAATATGTTTATGGTTAACTATTACCACAGAATTCCATACAAAACCTATAAAAATCTATGACTATTCAACATTTTTTTTAATAAAAGTCGGTATAAGTACCCGATACTTTTTTGAAAGAGGTATTTTGAGAAACTACTCTAAAAGAAAACCGAGGAGTTTTGAAACATTTCAAATTCCTATACCCTTTTGAAAATTTAGCGACGAGGGGGGGGGGTAGAAGTTTTAAGGTGAAGTTAAGTTATGTGGTGTTCTCACTTTGGCGAATATCGCCAGGCACCAAAATATCGCAAGCCATTTGAACCGTGTGAACAAAATGACAGCTAGTCTGAAACGATAAAAACCAGTAGAAACGATATCGTCTCGAGTTGACCACCTTCCAACATTTTCGGCGGATTGAACGATTCGCGCATGCGCAGATGTGCGCGGCGTTCATATCTATGGTAAAAACTTTATAACCTATAAATTTTATAAATGTTTCCCGCTTCGTGACAGCTGTTATCTTTGTTGTTGGTTTGTGGCGTTTGTTTCCTTGATTAAAAGGCGCTTTATAACCTCTACTATAACATTTTTGACTAAAAATAAATACTTCGCGATCTCCATCTCGACGCCATTTTGAAAACAGTGTCAAAATCAAAACGCATCTGACAGATCGTTTCTATATCGGTGGACTTGTGTGAACAGGTGTGACGATCAATGGGCGTACGGCGAATTTTGTTTTTTCGCCTGGCGTTAAATTTTGAAATTCGGCTGGCGATATTCGCCAAATGCGAACACCCCATTATCAAATGTTTCATATTTGGAGTATATTGTTGTGCGGCCCGGTAGGAAATCTCATTCTGAAATTTGGCCCGGCTGCTGAAAAGGTTGGCCACCCATGCTCTAATCGATTTATTACACTTTATCCGGTTATGAAAATTACTTTGTTCTCAGACAAAGTATCCTCGGTTTTGTTAAACAATATTTTAACATAGTACCTTTTTACCGGGTATTTGTACCGACTGTTGTTACTTTTCGGATACTTTCATACCGACTATTGAAAAAAATTTACTCGCTTAAATTTCTACCCGCCGCCGAATTTACAAAATGGTATAGGAATTTGAAGTAAGTATTTCCAAAACTCCTCGGTTTTCTTCAACAATATTTTCTCGCAGTACCTTTTTCTAAAATGTATCTGGTATTTGTACCGACAATTATTTTCGATCAGTAAGTATCGGGTACTTTTCCCAAGTACCCGATAATTTGCCGACTAAATACAAAAACTGCCAAAAAACTACTAAAAACTACCAAAGAAATAAAAACTACTAAACATTCTTTCAAATGCCTCAAAAACTACCAGAAAAGTAAGAAACTACCAAATCTGGTCACACTGCTGCCAATATTGACAGACGTCAAAACAGCGTGGCTTTGTTTATCTTTACATAAAATTCCTTACGTATAGCCACTGAATTGACAGACGTCAAAACCATGTCGTTTTGTTTACATAATTTACTGTAAAATACTTCAAGGTCAAACTGTCATTATTTGACAGTGACAGTAATTTCTGTTACTGACGAATAGCCGATGCGACAAAGAAATACTAAATAGGTAATTCAAAGAAAAAATCGGACATGCAGCGGATCAAATTTTGTTGAGACAGTTTGTTAGACAGCGCATATCGGGTTTTTGTGTTGCAGGTAGGGTTGTCACCTTTTTTTCTGCAGATAAAGTACATTAGTCAATATAGGCAAGAAAAAAAAGTACGTAGTATGAAAATAAAGTACATTTTATTTTTCTTTATTTTTATGTTTAAAAAAACATGTTTTCACTGCTTTTTGCAGTTTGTATCAAATAAATATTTCTACTGAACAAATTGCACAGCACCTTTATAGTCTATATTTAAATTCAAGTAAATAAGTAAAAAAAATTAAACATATTTTCGGTGTAACACATTCACTATCTCTTTGATCTGTTTCACTATCGGAATTACGTTTCTAGGTGTATGTAGAGCATGGGTGGCCAACCTTTTCAGCAGCCGGGCCAAATTTCAGAAATGAGATTTTCTACCGGGCCATACAACAATTTACTTCATATACGGAAAATTTTATAATTTTACTTCACCTTAAAATTTCTACCCAATCGCCAAATTTTCAAAATGGTATAGGATTTTGATATGTTTCAAAACTCCTCGGTTTTCTTTAAGAATATTTCTCAAAATACTTCTTTCAAAAAAGTAACGGGTACTTTTACCGACTGTTATTAGAAAAAGATGATTCGTTTATCAAAAGACATATTTCAAAAAATCGAAATCGGAAGTGTGTTTGGCAGACAATGCACGAGAATCCTACGATTTTTCAAATACATTTTTTTTTTCATAACTAAAAGTTAGATAGTTATTAAAAATATTAGTGTAATAAACTGTATTTTTAGTTTTTTTTTTCACGGATCATGTTTAAAAATATATTTTTGACAATATTTAAAACATTTTTTTTGATAAAATTTCTCATATTTTGAAACCTAAAATCATCACAGGAACTCGATATTTTGTTTATTAAAAGAAGTTTGCTAAAATCCATAGTATTTATATGCTTGATAAGATGAATAAAAAAATATAATTATAGTTTACAAATTATGTGTATTTTCATATAACAAAGATTTCCTAAATAAATCTCGTCAGTCAGCTATTTAGTTTTATTAAGATAAAAAAACTAATTTTGGTAGGTAATTATTATTATTATATTATTAATTATTTTATCAAGTCCAAATGTTCGCAATACTCAACAAGTTTAGCGATTTTTTCCACCAACTTTGTATTACATTGATTATTACAACGTTTTTGCCAGAGAGCGCTCGTAATGCACTCAAACCGCTTTGCACAAAACAAACAATAAATTGTTACAATGACAATGTCATTGTTGACATTTGAGGTTTGGCAGCGTTCAGAAGATAATTAAAACAAGTGCTTAAGTGATGTGGCGGCTGTGGCGCTGGCGAGTGGCGACGTCGATTCAGCACCAATTGATAAATTTCGAAAAAATACTTACGACTAAACTTTTCAAAATCCCAAAGAAATCAAATCATGCGAAATAAAGTATTTTCGCGTATTTTATTTTTCTCAAAAAGTATAAAGTATGATTACCTGAAATAACGTACAATACTTTATAATAAAGTACGGGTGGCAACCCTAACTGTGAATCCTTTTATGTGTCTGCAAATGACTAGAACTAATGATTTTTTTCATACAAAAGGTTTTTCACCACTGTGAATCCTTTTGTGTATCTGCAAAGAACCAGACGAATTAAAAAAAAATTATACAAATATTACACTCAAAAGAATTCACATATTTCTTGCTTACACATGTCACACTACGAACATTTTTGCTTCACATTTTCTTTAAATGAGTTTGATTACTTGGTCCTGGTGCATACTCTGTAAGCGTTGAAGATGTACCAGCCACTGTCATATTGTTGGCTCTCTCGCATTCAACTTTTATATCATTCAAATTTTTTCATACAAATATTACGCTCAAAAGGTTTTTCACCACTGTGAATCCTTTTATGTATCTGCAAAGAACCAGACGAATTAAAAAAAAATTATACAAATATTACACTCAAAAGAATTCACATATTTCCTGCTTACTTTCCTAGTCACACTAAGTACATTTTTGCGTCTTATTTTCTTTAAATGAGTTTGATTACTTGGACCTGGTGCATACTCTGTAAGCGTTGAAGATGTACCAGCCACTGTCATATTGTTGGCTCCCTTGCATTCAACTTTTATATCAGGTTCATGTAGGTATATTATGTCATCATACCTATCCTTGAGTATTTTTAGCGCCCCCTCATAGCTCTCTGATGCTACGGGTAAACTTTTAATTAATTCAAGAGGTTCACCTCTTAAGAATGATCTAAGATACACAATACAATTAAATTGAAAAATTAATGCTTTCTTCGACTCTACGTGTTAGTTGGCAACTTCTGTATGTCTTCCGTCCTCTAATTTCATCATCAATTCAAAGACAGAAGACACACTTGGGAGAAGAATCCTTTCCTGAGAATACCTCAATTAGCCTGGCAGCTGGCCATTCGTTCAGCAGACCCTGGGTCCCTTTCAGAATAACCAACATGCCAACTTCTATGTTAAGAAGTTTTTCCTTCCATTTTGGGCGATTTTTGAATAAACTAAGATACTGTTATACATGTCAAAATACCTTTTAATTTGTAGTGTGTGAACCCGTCATACATTTTATCATTATTTGGTTTTACATTATTACAACATCTCAATATATGACAGATGACCCCTTGCATTTTACATAAATTAAAAATGTTAAACAATTTTTCCACTGTGAATCCTTTTATGTTTCTGCAAAGATCCAGACTCATATAAGTTTTTCATACAAATATTACACTCAAAAGGTTGATACGGGTGTTTCCATGCTCCCAGCAGCACAACACTCCGGGGTTCACTCCTTTACTCTCAGAGGGGGGGGACTTACCTCTCTTCCCGGCTAGCTCACACTGACGGAGTATAAGGATAAGTCCTCAGTCCTCCGCTCCTACGAACAGCCGGAGGTAGCTAAACAACCCGTACGATATCTTCCTCTGCGGATTCGAACCGCGAGAGGGCCTTTCTCTCTTCCTCCTCCGAAGACTCAATAAATATGTAAGCAAGTGATGGGATAGGGAACGCTAACTATTCTACTAAGTGTAAACTCTAGAAAATTGGATATCAAATATGGTTTATTTACACAAATAAACAGTAATATTACTTTACAGCTTCCACCTAAACACTTCGATGTTCGCCAAAGGTTTCAATTGGCAATAAACAATAGACAAAATTTTCATCATCTTCCGTGACACATATTAGCATGTCACACAAGACACACTCATCCTGTCGGCAGTCTGCGATGTTATGTTCACCAGCACTGACTCCCTCCATCATCTCTTGTGATCTGAAGCTGGGTCACAATATTTGTATCACAATGCACTAATTAAATTCAAATGTATCTATATGAAGTCAATTGATTTGTGTATCTAATCTTTCACCTTGTTCACTTGAGAAACTAATGGGTTGGCAATCAAACGCGAATCTGTTCCCAACCATTCGGTTGTATATACAAATTCGTATGCGGATTGAAATGGAACGTTTGACGAAGGTTCTATGTGACAAAACCATAGTTTATTTAGATGCATTTGGGATCCATATTGTGATATAGTGTTGCTAGCATAAACAATCTACATTACGAAAAAATCATGTCATCAATCATAATTTGCCTGATTAACTTGATCTTTTCATAATGTAGTTTATTTTTTAAATATAATATTATGTCATTTATTTATAATTTCGTTTATCTTCTAAGTATCCCACTTATGGGAACTACTGTGATAGTATATATTATTAGGTACTTGAAAGCATTTATAAGCAAATCCATCATTATTGTATATTACCTATTTCACTATATTGCGATTTCTATAGATTTTCGTGGAGACGCTTTTTAAATGAGCAACTGCGAAAATGTTGATAAAAAGTTATCAAGCATAAAATCTCTTCCAGCTAATTCAGTTATTATTATTATTGGAGTTACATAATTTTGTATGGAATTAGCGCACATGGATGTTATTATTATTATTTATTTATTTTCCAAAAATATTACATACAACCAAAATCTGTTCTGGGGCAATATTATAGAATAATAAAAAAAAACTTGAAATAAAATAATAAAATGGATGATGACGTTTATGGGTCCGCGATCATCTGATTGGCACCGTAACTTATCCTGAACAGTAATATTTCCAATATGCCAAGGCTTAACTTCTCAAACATTGTAAATCCTTTTTACTATAACTAAACTACTGGACCGGTTAAACCTTTTCAAACAAACATCACACTCAAAATGTTTATCACCACTATGAGTTGTTTTATGCCTTGCTGACATAATCAAGTCACTAAATAACTTTTTCACTCAAGTATTACACTCAAAAGGTTTTTCACCACTGTGAATTCTTTTATGATTCTGCAAAGAACCAGACTGATTATTTTTTTTCATACAAATATTACACTCTGAAGATTTAACACCACCGTGAATCCTTTTATGTTTCTGCAAAGATCCAGACTCATTGAATTTTATCATACAAATATTACGCTCATAAGGTTGATACGGGTGTTTCCAGGCTCCCAGAAGCACAACCCTCCGGGGTTCACTCCTTTACTCTCAGAGGGGGGGGGGACTTACCTCTCTTCCCGGCTAGCTCACACTGACGGAGATAAGTCCTCAGTCCTCCGCTACTACGAACAGCCGGAGGTAGCTAAACATCCCGTACGATATCTTCCTCTGCGGATTCGAACCGCGTGAGGGCCTTTCTCTCTTCCTCCTCCGAAGACTCATTCAATATTATTATTAGAAAACAACACCATACTCTACTGGGACCATTACAGCCTTCGGCCAATGCGATCCCAGAGAACCCATACAACCAAATACGGTCGCCGTGACTAAAATATCAGCCACAAAATAATCCATACACATATTGTACATACGATGTTCACCCGAGGTGTTCTAAACGCTATAGTGTAAGGTTATATGACAAAATGTACACTCAATATCCACGCACTGCAACTAATTTGAGAATGCAATGTAAAGGAATAATGTCTACGCGTCGGACCCAAATGGCCACTGAATGATGTTTAGTACACTTAGGGCCGCGATATCCAAAACGTTAACCAAGCAGTTAACTTGTTGTCAAGAGTAAACTAGAAGTTAACTCAAGAAATGGTGATATCCAACGTTGGTTACGGAGATAACCAGTGGTTATTTATAACCACTCGATTTTCATGAGTTAACTGTCGAATCCACAAGTTAACTTTGAGAATGAATATTTTTTTCGTCTGTAGATGGTGCTTGTACGTCATCAAACTGACGTGTTGCGTGGTTTGTCGTTTGGTTTGAGAATATTGTGTTATAAGTTATAATAATAATATTATTATATTAATTAGCAATGCATAATTATCTTCATAATGATGATACATCATCCGATGAAGAATTAATACGCGAAATAGTTAGTTCAGCTGGAGTGCGTACAAGACGCCCATATACGGTTAGAGAAAGACCCGACCATTTCTCAATATGGGATAGTGTGGACTTTGTAAGTCGTTTTCGTCTTTCAAGACAGACAGTCCTTGGTGTGCTGGAAGAAATTGAAAATGAAGTATGTCCCAAAACACAGAAGTAAGTTTGATCTGTTACAAAAGCATTTTTTTTTGTGTGCATTTAGTTATCAAACCTAACCTAACATAAATACAGGTGCTATTCCCGAATTCAAGTATTTTATTAATTACAAAGTTGGCTTATCAAGGTGTCCCTTTCGTGATAGTATACAAAACAATGACCACAAACATTATTTTTATTATAGAAATCATGCAGTGCCTCCAATTCTCCAGTTGCTGATAACCTTAAGGTTTTATGCAACAGGATGTTTTCAAATTGTTGCCGGGGACTTTGGTGGTGTTCACAGAACGACAGCAGGGCAAATTATAAGGCGGGTAACAACAGCAATTGCCAAAATGAAGCCACGCATTATAAAATTCCCTAAAGAGGAGGCTGACTGGATGGAAGTCAAGAAGGGCTTTTATAAAATTGCTAAATTTCCATGTGTCGTTGGGGCCATTGATTGCACCCACATTAGAATGCAGTCTCCAGGTAATATACAACATAAATTCTTCATTATTTTTAAAATTTACTAGAGGTGTATAGAATTTTATTTTACTTCATCTCCCAATTTTAGCCTCACATAATTTAACATACCGCACATTGAAAACAAAAGTGGCAGTTTACAAAAAATGACAATTTTGAGTTTAAACGATGTTTAAAACGCTCAAATTAAAACGCATTCAATACAAAAACACCTATTTCAATACCTTGTTTAGTTTTCCCTAGAGCTAGTACCCGTAGACCCTGCAATTTTGCCGTTAATAGATTCAGGAGGAGACACGGTGCCTGTTAACAATACAGACGTTGACAACATAAGAGCTCAATATATTTATAATTACTTTCAAAATCTGAGATAACCCACTATATAAAATAACCGATATTATAAAAAGAATATTACTGCTTTTCTTTTTTGTTCACAGGTATTTCGCTGCTGGGGGTTAACGATTTGCCTACCCCAATTCAGCACCTTGCCTGTCCACTACGTTTCGTCAAACATCATCAGAACAACAATATAGTTTTAAATACAATCAAATATTTTGCATCATTACAATGTTATCTGTACTCTTGTTGCGCTGTATTTTTTGTTATATATTATCTTATGTATTTCTATTTTTTTTTTACCTAAATAACTGTTGATTCATATTTACATAAGAAATTTAAATTTAGATGATTATCTAGCATTTTTGCTCTTCTCTGATTTGGGGTTTTCTGTGGTTTCCCCATATCGCAATAAGGTGAATACCGGAGAAGGTAGATATTTATTATTTTGCTTTAAATTCTTCTCTTTTTTGAATTTGTTCCCAGCAGCAGATCATTTCCCAATAGTTATTTTAAATTTAATTACCTTATCAACACGGGCTTCTACCAATGCCTGATGATGGAGTAGTCTCCAATTACTGGTAAGCAAAGTTAACAAAAATCACTTGGAAGTTAAATAAATACTGTGTTTTATTCAATTCGTCTTGAAATGGTCTACCTCCAGTCAATAATATAGTTTATTATATAAATTATTCTGTTTTTCTGTGGATTCCTTGCACTATACAAAGGAAAAAGAAGTATGTAAATTGTTTAAAATGAAATTCTCAAAATAAATCAAAGTGGTTTTGTGACTTAAAGTGAGTAGTGAGAAGCTTCTAATGTAGCGCCTTGAGAATAACAGAAGGCTAGCCAATAGTTTATTGTGACGTGAGAAAATGCGAACGTCAGAGGCTAGGATTTAACCCCAGACCTTTCGATTAGAAGGTCGATGTCATCCACTAGTCTACCAACGCCCATAAATATGTCACAGGAAATGGTCTACCTCCAGTCAATAATATAGTTTACTAGCTGGCCCGGCGAACTTCGTACCGCCTAAGAATCAATGAACGATTTCATACATACATCTTCTTCCCCTTGTCCTAGTTCGGTCGGGGGCCCATTGCCCCTAAGTATCTCCTCCAGAGATAACTGTCCACCGCTGCTTCCAGGACCTCTGGCCACTCCAAACCAATCCTTTCAACACATGTTCGACACCTGCCCTATCTTCTGCCTTCTCCCACTGATTTTATGAATGATTAATGTTATTAATCTCTTTACAAACTCCCGTAATTGTCAAAGTGTGTCATCGAAGGTATAGTGTAAAAAAATATAATTCATTTGGAACTTTCGCATTTTAGCGGCCCTACCCGTTGTCGAGTACTTTTTTCCATAGAGAAAGTAATATTTTCGAAACTTGAGGAAATCGTTGCCATATGGTGAATTATTTTTTGTTCACCAAATTTTTGGAAAATTCTTTTATAGGAAAAAAAATTCGCAACTATGAAACTTGAGCGGCCCCACCCGTTGTCGAGTAATATGTACGGAATTTTAGGAAATTAATTTTCGAAGTGATTTTTTTTTGCCGGCAAATTAAAATAATTCTACATATGGCAACAATTTCCTCAAGTTTCAAAAATATTACCTTTTCTATGGAAAAAAAGTACTCGACAACGGGTGGGGCCGCTAAACTGCGAAAGTTACATTAATTTTTTTTACATAAGACAATTCACACACATCGAGCTAGTCCCAAACTTAGATGAATCTTGATTATGGGTACTAACGCGACGATACACACATATACAATGCACTATATACATATATATGTAACACCCAGACCCAGGACAATTTGAAAAGGTCATTCTTCACTTTGCCCTGTCCGGGAATCGAACCCGGGACCTCGTGACTCAAAGGAAAGAGCTCCGCGCCACACCGGCCGACATGAACAATTTATGTTGAACAATTATACTTAACTCAGATTTGTTTATAAATTATCTGCAGTACGTAATATAATTATGTAGGTACTAATTTTTTTTTCAGGTAGATTTTACCTATTAATTTGAAATTTATAAAAATTCTTTCCATGATTTTTTAAAAATTGAAATATCAGAACTACAGATGTTAAATTGTATGGATAACGATTCTAATTTGAGAATGTATAGAAAAATTATCATATAAATAGGCCAATCTATAAAAAAACTTCATTGTTGATTTTGTATAATTCTCCATATTGCATTTTTTATTGAAATTAAAAATGTATGGCGTAAATAATTTTCTTCGTAATTTTTCTTCTCTGTCTGCAAATTTCACTACACAATCTTGCATCAGAACTACCTACATGAACACATTCTTATTTTCATCTTTAATAGCACAATTTTTGGTTCAATAATAATTTTCCATCTGCAAAAATAAAATACAATTTCAAATATAATCTGTGCACGTCCACATTTATGTGACAGAAGATCTATCGATACATAAATATTAGTCGAATAATTAGGTAGTTACATGGCAATAGGTTGTATCTCGCATTTTTTGCGTTTTTAAGTTTGTTCCATAAAATGCTCAAAATAGTGTAATATTTGATGTGGCAAAAGGATATGTCTCTTTATAGTCAGAATAAAGAGAGAAAAGACGTAACTTATTGACATGTAGAAAGATTGTTTTCATCAACATGGCAAAAAATCTCAAATATTTTTAAACTGCAAGAAATTATTTAGTGAATGTTACATACATCTTGTAGAAGAAATTATTAAGAGAATGTTACATCTATATTGTAGAAATAATAATTACCTTCATTTTGATATATAATGCTCGAAATTTGGCTGAAATATCTCTTTTGCAAACTTTGTTTTTGCTCTCCTGTAAAATTATGTTTTAGTGAGATACAACCTATTGCAATGTAACTACCGAATTATAGTAAACAAATATTAGTACACATTTCGTTCATATTAGTTATAGTAATTTGGTTCTTAATATAGCAGAACCTACGGATTATTTTAGCACAATGCAACAGGCGACGTGGGGGCGCTAACAGCGCAATAACTCTCCATATTGTTTTTATTTTTGAAATTAAAAATGTATGGCGTAAATAATTTTCTTCATATTTTTTCTTCCCGTGAATTTGTAAGATGTTTTAATAGCCTATAGTTTATTCCGGGCGGAGAAGAATCCAACAAATCAGAGATCATTCAAATCGGTACAGCCATTCTTGAGTTATAAGTGTTGTAACACACACGACTTCCTTTTATATATTAGATTATATAAATTATTCTGTTTTTCTGCGGATTCCTTGCACTATACAAAGTGACATAGTCTTAGTTTTTTTAACAAACTTTGTTTGAAATTGAACTAAATATATTTCGACTTACTATTTTAAGTGGTATATGGATGTATAACTCGGAGTATATTTGTTGGTAAATAAATGGTACGTACTTCAGAGAGTACGTTATTTATTAGAAAATTTTATTAGGAAGGTACATTGAATATTTTAACACGTGACAGTGTTTAGATGATAGGAAGTAGATATTAGTACATCGGGTGAAGAAAAGTACCAAATTGAATTTTAAACAAAGAAAGTTTGTTGAACTATTAATTGCTTTTAGGTAAGAGGTTAAATTTTGTTTATATTGATATGTTATGTAGGTATTAATATGTTATGTAAAATTATTTTCAAGGGAATGACTGATACACGTGTGTTTGTTTACATGAAGAGTAGATAGTTTGTCTTCGAATGAAAAAGTATCTACTTTGATTGTAACAAAGGAAATATAGTTTATAAAAGGGATCGAGGAACTAAATTCGGGGCAGTTTGGTCTTGAAATTAAGAGAGAGAGGTTAATTCTTAGGGACAGTTTTTATTTGGTAATCAATAGAGGCAGTTTTGTCTAGAAATTAAGAGAGAGAGGTTAAATTTTAAAAGCAGTGTTGTATTCTATTTGATTTTCGTTTGTGTACATTCCTTTCTCCGAGTAATAAATATAATATTCTTTTAGTGATTATTTCCACAATGGAAATAATGAGAATTTCATCCTAAATTTTATTATAATTTTACATTAAATTCAGTGTTTTGAAGCAGCGAATTGGCAGTTTATCATCTTCCCAAGCTAAGATATTGTTTTATTTTATTTTGTTGAATTTGACTGTTAAGAATATTTTTCTTTTATCTTATTAAATGTCTCTTTTAAAGTAAAGTTTGATAATTTCTTGTGAAATTGACCTAGTTTGATATTTTATTTTCTACATTGTTAGATTTGTAGACTAGCATTGTTTGCAATTTTGACTTGTGGAGGATTACTCAATTATGTGAACAGAGTCGAATTCAGAACATAAACTTATTTTATTTTCCCAAATTAATAAAATTTGGATAACTAATATTATTTGTAAATTTAATTTATAGACATTACTTGATAATAAGAGCAGGGACGGACTCAGAAACATTGAATAAATTTTTATTTTTATGAAATTTTGAATACTAACTTGAGCATGAATTTTTAAACTCATATTTATTTTATGTAAATATCTCTTATTATATCATAAACTAACGTCCCACCATCCACACCCACAAGTCCCAGCGTGGAATACTGGGATACCCAGCGTGAAAAAATTAAAATTCGTGATTAAACTTCTTCCGGTTATCATGGCCGCAAGGCTAAGCGAATTCCGCAGAAAATATTATATTATTATATTTTATTTTGCATGAAAATATATATGTATTATATTCTCTTAATTTATCATATTGTATACTAATGAGGCTGACAATAGTGTATGAAAGGCTGTGTCAGATCGAAATTTGCGTGTGTAGGAGCAAATTTCACTAACAAAAACAAGATTTTATTATTAAATTAACAAAAATAGTCAGTGACTGAATTTTGTAGAATTTTGGTTCAGTAAAATATTTCATCTCGATGCGCCCCTGGCGCTGTGTACAGATACTATTTATGTATGAAACCATATGCCTTTTATAAATAAAACTGCATTCAAAACTAATCTGTAATATAATTACAGAAATAAACTTTCGATAACGTTGAATCATAAGTTTGATAAAATATTATTTCATTGACTATTTCTAACCAATAACATGGATTTTCTGTAGTACATAAAAAATTATTGCTTTTTCGGAAATATAGTGTGTTGTTTTCTTTGTGTATTTTCAGCAATAAGGTAAGTGTTTTATACTTGCTAACGTCGAGTATAAAAGGAAATAATTTATTAATTACTAACCTTTATGTACAACAGAAATTTAATTTTGATTTTTATAAAATTATGCTTTTATATGTTCTGAATAGAAATTATTGTTTGTTTTTCACTGATAAAAAAAATTTTCTTTTATAAATCGTACATACAACGTAGAAAGGGTCCTTTACGTAAATTTTCTTTCCTCTAGATGTATCATGAGCCAATTTCTTTGAAGAAACGAAAATTGTTGAATTTAGCGGCCGACACTTTTGACGGGTCTTACGTAAAACGTTCGGAAATAATTTTAATTATGGTGAGGTGTGAACTGAGATGGGTTAACTGGCGAGTATATATTATTATGTACGTATAACATCTTTACACACAACGAATATAATTATTCATAGATCTTATAAGTAGGTAGGTGATATGAAAGTATTTTTGTATTATTAAATTTTAATCGGAATATTATAAAGATGTAATTGCGAAAAGAAATTTATAAATTTGCGTAGATTGGATAAACTCGATTCTTTTAGTTTAATTACTTCCAACTCAGGAGAATAAATACGTATTTATTCTCTCGTCGAAATAAATAAATATATTTTATTTATTTCCTGTCAATGTGGTTCTCAACAGTTTTCCTTTCTCTTTTTGAGGGAGGGACCACGACAGAAAATGGTTGCCGTTTGTCCAGGATATAATGTCTGTCATTGCAGGCATTAGACATTGGGTTACTATGTAGCGAAGGAAAGTTTTCTGTCATAGGCTATGACAGAAAATGGCGTGTGACCAGAATTATCTTTGTCATTGCAAGGGTAAAATTCAGATTCGGTCAAAGCAGAAATAGATTTGAGCTAGTATAGTTAGTTGGAAGAAATAGATAAATATCCAATCTTTAAATTAATTGTCTTACAGAGGAGGGGGAGGGAGAGATAGATTAATAGTCTTATGGAAGAGAGGGGGGGTTTCTACACGAGAAGCAGATTTTTTGTCTTGGGGGGGGTGAAATTTTCCAGTATTTTGACTTTAAATTATGTTAGAACTCTCTGCCTATCCTTTAAGGAGGTGACTTGCATTTCAAAATTGATGACAGAAGACGACGAATATTATAGAACACGTTATGAACACTAGAAATACGTTAAATTAATTGAATCGAGGGCAAACTAAATAAAAATTGTTAGCAATTTTTTTATATCTATTAGAAAATAAAAATATTATTAGTTTTACAAAAACGAACTCGTTAGATAAAATTTGTTGTTATATGACTAGTGAACTAGTAATAAAATTATGTATTGATCTTAAGTGGATAGTGGGTTTAAAATATGTACCTATTGACATGTTATGTATATAGAATGGTAAACATTTTTTTGTTAGTTATTTATTTCAGTTATGTAAAAGTTGAATGAACTACCTTGAAATAATTTTTGAAGGATGAATTTTATGGGGTTTTTGACTGTTGAATACTGTAATAATTTATGGGGTTGAGATGTGTGTCAGTAGTAATATTTTTTTTTAGTTAGATATGTATAGTTTTATATATTGGAATGTCATTCAATATGTCGGTTTTGCTCAGATCTTAACAAAATGAATATGAAATAATATTATTTCATAAATGACGAATCTGTAGGTATAATAATGCGGGTAGGTATGTGTTTTGATCTGATGGGTTAAGTAGATTTATCACTTTAGATAAAAAACTGTTCGGTTTCGACATGTATGATCGGTGAACTGAGTACAGTCGGTAATATTATTATTTTAACAAAAACGCATTTGTTCGTTGTATCATATTATTATTTAGACTGAGTCTAATAATAATATTATATTAGATTGTCGCTAGCTAAGTGGAATGACTATTAAGTACCTATATGGTATTATACAATATTATTATTAATTGTCGAGCGATGTTTACAGAAATACTAGGTACCTACTGATGTTTTTTTTTCAATATAGGTAGAACATTAATGAAAGACAGTAGATACATAATATTATGTTAATATCAATATGGTATTCATAAAATTTATGGGTACCTAAAATTTATATTTTAAACAGTAAGTAGATATAAGTACATACTCGTATATAATATTATAGTGCGTAGACTTTATAGTCGATATATGTATTTATAGAACAATTTGTTTTCATGAAATAATATTGCTTTTCAGCGCATATGTAATGTGTCTTTTGAAAGGGGAGAGTTGCCTACTATAACTGGGGTTTTTGTTGTGTGAATTTTTTTTTTCTATTTTCTTTGGGTGCTGTGTTTGAATGAGGTGTTAGGCATTGTGTGCTGGTGAGACGTGGATGTTTGAGGAATAGTATGGATGTAGTTAAAGCGAAAGGAGTGTCTCGGGAATGGATCAACATGGCGATCTGTTTCTCTTTGCCTGCCTCACCTGGGATGCGGCGTGAGTGTGGTATGGTACCATAAAAAATTAATCAGTTGGTAATTGGCTATTATGATTAATAGTTTCAGGGTTAATTCCAGTCATGAGGGGGTAGGGGTTATTTTTTTTTAACTGATTAATTAAGTTTTCAATATTTTTTTATGATGATGTTGGGTAAATTGGGAAAATTTGTTGATTTTTGGCGGTACTGTGAATGAGAAAATGAATACGAATCATGAGAGTTTTCATAGTAAAATTTACTATAAAATGTATGAAAGAAAATATATGAATGTGTACAATATGAAATTTATTTTAAAATTTATGTTCACACATAAAGAAATCAGTATCGTGAAGGAAAAAAAAAATTTTAGGAAAAGAAATGTGGTAATAATTATGTACAATATAAAAACTGACTAATACTTATGTCAACAGATATACATAATTATAGAATAGGGTCGGTATTATTATATATGATATAGTAATATCAGTTTATATTGGGTACATACTATTAATATAACATACGACGGAGTTTGTATAAATGAAAACATGTGAGAGTAATAATTATAGTGAATTAATTGTACGTATGTCATGTGTTTGGATGTACCTAAGGTTGACACGTGGGACGGTAGATATATACCTATTATTTATAATTCGGTTATGTATATTGAATGTGTATTCCAACCACTTGAGAGTCAGTACAAAGAAATTTTGTACCTTTGACAAAATGTTTTGGTAAGAAATTATAAATGGGTTAAATTGACTTGTATAGTGCTGTAAGCATGTGATTGTTTACAAATTAATTATAGGATAGTGGGTAATACAAGTGTGTGGTTGTTTATATAAGTATAGGATTGTGAATGATTTTAATCAATATAGAGAATTGGAAAGTTAGGGCCAGTGGCGTAGCATATTGATTGCGTTGTGAAATATTTTTCTTTGTTTGTTAAAAAATTTTCTTTTAAGAAAATAATTTCCTCACCTTGTGCAAGCCCGGAAAATTAATTTTCTGAGGGGGCATGACATAGTCTTAGTTTTTTTAACAAACTTTGTTTGAAATTGAACTAAATATATTTCGACTTACTATTTTAAGTGGTATATGGATGTATAACTCGGAGTATATTTGTTGGTAAATAAATGGTACGTACTTCAGAGAGTACGTTATTTATTAGAAAATTTTATTAGGAAGGTACATTGAATATTTTAACACGTGACAGTGTTTAGATGATAGGAAGTAGATATTAGTACATCGGGTGAAGAAAAGTACCAAATTGAATTTTAAACAAAGAAAGTTTGTTGAACTATTAATTGCTTTTAGGTAAGAGGTTAAATTTTGTTTATATTGATATGTTATGTAGGTATTAATATGTTATGTAAAATTATTTTCAAGGGAATGACTGATACACGTGTGTTTGTTTACATGAAGAGTAGATAGTTTGTCTTCGAATGAAAAAGTATCTACTTTAATTGTAACAAAGGAAATATAGTTTATAAAAGGGATCGAGGAACTAAATTCGGGGCAGTTTGGTCTTGAAATTAAGAGAGAGAGGTTAATTCTTAGGGACAGTTTTTATTTGGTAATCAATAGAGGCAGTTTTGTCTAGAAATTAAGAGAGAGAGGTTAAATTTTAAAAGCAGTGTTGTATTCTATTTGATTTTCGTTTGTGTACATTCCTTTCTCCGAGTAATAAATATAATATTCTTTTAGTGATTATTTCCACAATGGAAATAATGAGAATTTCATCCTAAATTTTATTATAATTTTACATTAAATTCAGTGTTTTGAAGCAGCGAATTGGCAGTTTATCATCTTCCCAAGCTAAGATATTGTTTTATTTTATTTTGTTGAATTTGACTGTTAAGAATATTTTTCTTTTATCTTATTAAATGTCTCTTTTAAAGTAAAGTTTGATAATTTCTTGTGAAATTGACCTAGTTTGATATTTTATTTTCTACATTGTTAGATTTGTAGACTAGCATTGTTTGCAATTTTGACTTGTGGAGGATTACTCAATTATGTGAACAGAGTCGAATTCAGAACATAAACTTATTTTATTTTCCCAAATTAATAAAATTTGGATAACTAATATTATTTGTAAATTTAATTTATAGACATTACTTGATAATAAGAGCAGGGACGGACTCAGAAACATTGAATAAATTTTTATTTTTATGAAATTTTGAATACTAACTTGAGCATGAATTTTTAAACTCATATTTATTTTATGTAAATATCTCTTATTATATCATAAACTAACGTCCCACCATCCACACCCACAAGTCCCAGCGTGGAATACTGGGATACCCAGCGTGAAAAAATTAAAATTCGTGATTAAACTTCTTCCGGTTATCATGGCCGCAAGGCTAAGCGAATTCCGCAGAAAATATTATATTATTATATTTTATTTTGCATGAAAATATATATGTATTATATTCTCTTAATTTATCATATTGTATACTAATGAGGCTGACAATAGTGTATGAAAGGCTGTGTCAGATCGAAATTTGCGTGTGTAGGAGCAAATTTCACTAACAAAAACAAGATTTTATTATTAAATTAACAAAAATAGTCAGTGACTGAATTTTGTAGAATTTTGGTTCAGTAAAATATTTCATCTCGATGCGCCCCTGGCGCTGTGTACAGATACTATTTATGTATGAAACCATATGCCTTTTATAAATAAAACTGCATTCAAAACTAATCTGTAATATAATTACAGAAATAAACTTTCGATAACGTTGAATCATAAGTTTGATAAAATATTATTTCATTGACTATTTCTAACCAATAACATGGATTTTCTGTAGTACATAAAAAATTATTGCTTTTTCGGAAATATAGTGTGTTGTTTTCTTTGTGTATTTTCAGCAATAAGGTAAGTGTTTTATACTTGCTAACGTCGAGTATAAAAGGAAATAATTTATTAATTACTAACCTTTATGTACAACAGAAATTTAATTTTGATTTTTATAAAATTATGCTTTTATATGTTCTGAATAGAAATTATTGTTTGTTTTTCACTGATAAAAAAAATTTTCTTTTATAAATCGTACATACAACGTAGAAAGGGTCCTTTACGTAAATTTTCTTTCCTCTAGATGTATCATGAGCCAATTTCTTTGAAGAAACGAAAATTGTTGAATTTAGCGGCCGACACTTTTGACGGGTCTTACGTAAAACGTTCGGAAATAATTTTAATTATGGTGAGGTGTGAACTGAGATGGGTTAACTGGCGAGTATATATTATTATGTACGTATAACATCTTTACACACAACGAATATAATTATTCATAGATCTTATAAGTAGGTAGGTGATATGAAAGTATTTTTGTATTATTAAATTTTAATCGGAATATTATAAAGATGTAATTGCGAAAAGAAATTTATAAATTTGCGTAGATTGGATAAACTCGATTCTTTTAGTTTAATTACTTCCAACTCAGGAGAATAAATACGTATTTATTCTCTCGTCGAAATAAATAAATATATTTTATTTATTTCCTGTCAATGTGGTTCTCAACAGTTTTCCTTTCTCTTTTTGAGGGAGGGACCACGACAAAAGGCAAAACAAGTATGTACTATACTATACCATCACGGCATATCCCACAACTGGGGTAGCCAGCAGATCAGCTGCATGTAAGAAACATGCAAACTGTCCTCTTCGTGCCAATATAAAATCAAGACATTCAGGATGGGTGGCAAACCTCATCGCATGTAAGAAGTATGTAAATTGTTTAAAATGAAATTCTCAAAATAAATCAAAGTAGTTTTGTGACTTAAAGTGAGTAGTGAGAAGCTTCTAATGTAGCGCCTTGAGAATAACAGAAGGCTAGCCAATAGTTTATTGTGACGTGAGAAAAGGCGAACGTCAGAGGCTAGGATTTAACCCCAGACCTTCCGATTAGAAGGTCGATGTCATCCACTGGTCTACCAACGCCCATAAATATGTCGCAGGATTGTGTACTCTGAGTCTAAAAGATGAGAGTTCTATTAAGGTAGAAACTTTTGTACAATTATCACACAATATAGTTTATTTTTTTCCTTAAATTTATTGCATTATTATATAAATATATCTAGTTCTTTTTTAAATAATAAATTATTACAATAAATTAAATAACAAGTAAAAAAACATTGATTTTTTTATCAATTATGGCGAGAGCCTTTTACACCTCGCCCTTCTACGCAAAGAAAAATAATTTGATCGACAAAAATAATAAAATGTAAGTTAACAGCTGCAGGTACAAATTTACAAAAACAAACGTTAAGATGTAAAAAAATTGGTTATAACGTTGCTAAAAACAATAGTAATAAAATAAAACATTTTTTTTTAGATAATATGAGATCGGATAAAATTGAGCTTGAACTTAAACATTAAGCTGTTGATGAATATAAATAATAAAAGATAAAGGTCATAGACAGATTAAAATAAGATAGCAATATAAAGTAGTAAAAAAATGATAATTAATGAAACTTATTAGTTCATAAAAATATGTCAATATAGGTGACTCAGAAAAATTAAGGGCATGAATTATTATTCAAATAGGTTAATTAATTTAAAATCAAGTTGAAAACATCCAAAATAATATTATTAAATTAAATTTATTCTTTTAATTGTTTTCTTAACAGTTTAATTTCTAGTTTTCGTTTCACTATGTCATGCTTCAAGAGCCTGACCCGCAATAAATGTTCAACTTCTCTTTGGTTTTCTTTTTGTGCCAAGTGTTTTTTTAAATCACTGATTTGATTTTCCTTTACAATCAACTCCTTTCTTTTTGGACGTTTTTTCAGCTCCATCACGTTCCACTTTGCAAATGGAGCGGGCCTTAATGGAGTCTGTAAAAAATAATAACTTATTCAGAGAGTAAAAGTCCACATTTAAAGGCTTATTTAACATAACACTGAGTTTTAATTTTTACGAATAAACTTATTTATCTTGATTACGTTCTTAGAAAACAGTTCTATCGATTACGTAGACAATAGTATTGTCCACGAAAGTGTATTAATTTGTGAAAACTAAAACTCTGTCTTAAGAACGAATAAACAAGTGAGACTATTCCTTCAAATAATAGAAGTAATAACTGTGAACTGAGAGACATATGAATCTTCACTACATTTTTTATTAGTTTTTTTATTGAAAAAGGGAACTGTAAAAATTAATAAACACAATCACTTACATCGTAATTCTCTACGACCATTGCTTGAGTTGATTGTAGCGATGAATTCTCCTCAGTGACTTCCTAAAGCATAAACAAATTCGTTATTCAGAAGTATTATGTAATTATTTTATTGGCTTAGATTGGAACAATCGTTGTGAAATGTCAATTAATCTCAACCTGTCATTACTTGACGAATGAGCCCAAAGTGATAAATGTCTCACAAACTTTAAAGAAACTAATTATATTTTTAACTTACATTGGAAGTCATTTCATTCGCAGAGGTCAGTATCTGGGTCGACGTCCCTGCATTTGTGAAAATATCATCCTAAAACACATATAGGTACACATTAAATAATCAATTGGTTATTTTACAAAAATCAACTATTTAATTTAAAATAACTAATTGAATTGGCAATTTACGTTGCAAAAGTGAGATAGGTCTTATCTGTCATTATTTGACTGAATGAGCCCGAATTTAAGGAAAATAATTATATTTTTCACTTACATTGGAAGTCATTTGACTTGCAGAGGACAGTGCCTGAGTCGAAGTCCATGCTATAGGGAAAATATCATCCTAAAACAGATACACATAGTAAAATTTAATTATATACATAAATTACAAGAGTCAATTTCTATTGCCAATTTTTATTGTAAAATTTAGATACGTCTCGACCTGTCATTACTTGACTGGATGAGGCCGAAGTGAAAAATGGTGTGCACAATTTGAGGAAAATAATTATATTTACTTACATTGGAAATTATCTGGCTAGCAGACAGTGAGAGTGCCTGAGAAGGTGAATGCAACAATGGGACCTCGTAAACTTCGTCGTACCTTCCAGGCAACCCTTCAATTGATGGCCCAACTGTTGCCAGTGCAATTTCCTCACTTGGTGTGAGGGAAATAACGACGGGCCCACCGCCCCCAGTCTTGTAAAGGTTTATCTGAAATAAAATTATTTTCCCATTTTATTAGTGTTTATTATTGCAAAATTTTATAGTTACTGTAATAATTGAGTGATAAAAGTTTACAATGTAAGTACTGAGCACACTAACAATAAATAAATAATGAACATTACAGAAATGTTGCAGTTGTTTGGAGATGTAGAAAAACAAAAGGGAAAAAATCATACAGGCTTTAATATAAAGATACAATTCTATTACCAAAGTTACATACCTTATTTTCCGCATTCTTTTTTTTGAGGGATTTTTTAATATTTAGATGTTTAAGTTTTATAGATTTTAAATCCCTCTCTCCGGACGCACTGCTGGCATTAAATTCCCTTAAAATATCCGACCAACACTTCTCCTTGTCGGCATTGCTCGTAGCGTCGGTTTTTTTGCACTCGACAATGTGCTTGTACTTCTGGACCAATCTTTCCAGAAGTACACACTCGCTTTCAGAAAAATTTTGAGCCCTCCTTTGAGTCTGACCATTCAACATAATTAGGATTAGGATTTTTCTACGTTACCACGAACAACAGTTAGTAAATACTCTAAACATTTGAAAATGGCGGCCCCAAACAACCTCGTAAGTGTCAAATAACTTCCCATGTGTTGCCACTCGTACGACAAAAGTGCGAGAAAATTAAATTTCTACCGATTTCTACTAAGGTATTGCCATATGTAAATGCTGTGTACATCACTACAGAAAGTTAACCACTGGTTAAGTAACCATTGTATAATATTTTTATGATATCACCAAACGCGGAACAAGGAAAAGTTAACTCATACCAGTTGATTACTTAACCACTGGTTAACTTCTATTTGGATATCGCGGCCCTTAGTGTACCCAAAGAAGTAGCGGTTATAGAAAAAGTTATCTCAAGGTCTTGGTCGTATAATAAGTTGACAGCTGTCAAAACAATACCAGTGTTGCTCAACATTGCACAGAAGGGGTATGAACAAGATGAAATTAAAATGTTCGATCTTGACAGAGTTAAGTGTTAACTCATTTCTATGAGTAATAAAAATTATATAATATTCATACCTGTTTTATCAACAATGTGAATTATGTATATTTTTTTTTTAAATATTTACCATCTTTTTTACTCTTACTCCAACATCGGTATGGAATGGAAAGTATATTAAGAAAAAAACAAACACATACATATGTAAAACAATTTAATGTACATAAACAAGAATGATTTTGAAATAAATTATGTAATTTCTGTTGCAAATTCCTGCAGGTAGACTGGTCTAATTAGATGCAAGATATTGTAAAAATTGGTCAAATTTCACTTCATGATCTAATGGTGTCTTCAAAAAATGGTTTTAATTAAATCAATTGGTCATTTCCATTTCAATTTGCATATCTTATTATTGTCCCAATTTTCTTATTTGTTTGAATCTGAAAATAAATAGAAAATAATATTCATTTAATAACTCTTTTTATCTTTGCAAATAATTTTATTTATTTATTTGTTTTATTCTTCTTGCACATCATCATTCATATAACAAATTAAATAAAGCAGTACACACAAGAAAAAACACAAGAACTTCCATTTCTTATAGGTATATGTGTAATGAATAATACTTACGCCTTTATTTTAAACTTTTGTTGGGTATGGTTAATAACACTATTTTGGATAAAAGTGTCTACTTCCTTCACAGTGCATGTCTTGTCTGCAAGATTGCATATATCTAAAAACATCAAAATACCAAATTTTAAAAAATATTTTTACTCAAAGAAAATTAATTTACGTACATAATTATATCAGATACTGCCGCACAGTTTGACAACCATTTAAGGTCCATTAAACGAGTGGGGCCATATTGGAACAATGATACTAAATGCCAAGCCATTTCAAAAATGCAATTTATCTGATTATTATAACAAATTTGGCATAGATTCGTCAATATTTTAACCTAATTTTACCAATATCATTTGCCAGCTAGCTGGTGGTATCAATTTCTTTAATTTTTGTAGTTACATAAATATTATAATTATAAAACAATATCTCCTACCTTCAGAATTCAAATGGCGTTCTTGTTTCTCGTGAATATTTTTATAAACTGCACAGTCAATCAACATCTCGCACTCATAATGACGATGATCTCCGAAATAATTTATCACTTATTACAACGCTTTCGCAATCAACGCCATTAATAATTTTACGCCATTAATAATTTTACGACAAAACAATGAACAACGATGCACCACAGATAGAACGCAGCTACAACGAAACATGTCGTCTTTTATTTTCGTTTGTCGTTCGGATTTCTCCGTGTTCACGATATCTGTTGAGATGCGCGCGCGCGCTAGGGAATATGGAATGTAGCTGTGACTAACCTTCCCCATTTTTAAGAACCGTTTAACAAAAAGTGTGCGCCCTGATACCAATTTGATCCCGGTGTAGGAAAACGAGTGTAGTGAATGTTCTCTAACTGATACCAAAATGGTTGTATGGGAAAACAAAAATTTACAAAATAGTTTCCACTTTAACTACAAATTCTCCGTATGTTATATGGAATATGTCCACATTCTGAGAAATGCTATTAAACAATCTAACCGCCTTAGCCACTGGTGACTCTGCGAGAATATTTGTTCGGCTTGTAGGTGGATAAAACAGCATATGCTGACGTGAACGACTATAGGACGCCGGTATATAAAAATTAAACTCTCCCAGTACCTTCGGATTACTGATTATACCATTCAGCAACTAAAAAATGCCTCGCGTAAAACACGCTCCTACGATGCTCAAGGGTGCTATATCCGAGACTGCCCATTACAAATGCAGATGGAAACAGATATGGGTAGTAACCATATGTAAATTGATATAACCACCTTAAAAACCGCTTTTGCACTCTTTCCAGCATCAAAATGTACGAGTCTTCATGAGGACTCCAAATTATTGATCCCGATTCGAGAATGCTTCGCACAAGCGTATTGTAAAGCAGTGTCACCGTATTTTGTTCGCGAAAATGCTTCGAATGCCTCAATACAAAACCCAGAACTTTAAAAGCTCTGTTGGTTTATTCAACAATGTGTTCCCCAAAATGAAGGTTACGAGTGAAAAGGACGCCAAGATCCTTACATCTTTCAACTCTAGAAAGTGGTAAATCATTCATCGAATAATCGTATTCAATTGGCTGACTGGATCGCGAATATGTCATAACATTACATTTTTGCACACTAAACGGAAGTTTATTTCTGGATGACCAATCTACTACAGTATCAATGTCCGATTGCAACCTCAATGCATCCTCAGTACACTCTATTCTTTTGAAAATTTTAAGGTCGTCGGCAAACAGAAGATATTCCGAAAAGCGAATATCAACCCCAATATCTTATATATAAAATGAAGTGGTGTGTGTTACAACACTTATAACTCAAGAATGGCTGTACCGTTTTGAATGATATCTGATTTGTTGGATTCTTCTCCGCCCGGAATAAACTATAGGCTATTAAAACATCTTACAAATTCACGGTAAGAAAAAATACGAAGAAAATTATTTACGCCATACATTTTTAATTTCAATAAATAATGCAATATGGAGAATATACAAAATCATCGATGAAGTTTTTTTATAGATTGGCCTATTTAAAGAATAATTTTTCTATACAATTTCAAATTAGAATCGTAATCTCTACAATCTAACATTTGTGGTTCTGATATTTCGATTTTGAAAAAATCATGGAAAGAATTTTTATAAATTTAAAATGAATAGGTACTTATCTACCTAAAATTAGTACCAACATAATTATATTACGTACAGCAGATAATTTATAAACAAATCTGAGTTAAGTTAATTGTTCATGTCGGTCGGTGTGGCGCGGAGGTAACGCTCTTGCCTTTGAGTCACGAGGTCCCGGGTTCGATTCCCGGCCAGGGCAAAGTGAAGAATGACCTTTTTCAAATTGTCTTGGGTCTGGGTATTACATATATGTGTGTATAGTGTATTGTATATGTGTGTATCGTCGCGTTAGTACCCATAATCATCATCATCATCATCATCATCATCATCATCATCATCATCGCCCTCGACGCTCCTCTCGGGAGCACAGGGCAGAAACCAGCCTCCTCCATTCAGAGCGTCTCTTTGCCAATTGCGTCACCTCTTTCCACGACATTCCTTGCGCTCTGATATCGTTGTCATAGGAACGGTGTATTGTGAAAGAGGGACGCCCGGGCCGACGGAACCCCTGCGGACGGAAGAACAGTGCTCTTTTTGGCCAACTATCATTAGGCATTCTCAAAACATGTCCCAGCCAGGACCATCGTCTCTCCTGTATTACGGAGATTACAGGTCTCTGCTGGGTGCGCCGGCGCACAGCATCATTTCAGTGGCGGGACTAGGCTTTTCACATCGGGCATGCTTTGTACAAATATACTATTTTACTCGCAAACGAGTGGACGTCCTTGAGAATAATATAATATATATATCGGAGACGGGACTAGGCTTTTCATGTTGGTCTTAAATTCGTTATAAAAAAAAAAATTAAATAAATAAGATATCCAGAATGGTTGACATACCCCTTTGCTGAATTTAAGATATTAAATGGTTTATATGCGATGTCTCTTAAAAGACACTTAAAAACTTTAGTGGGAGATCTATTGTTTGCCAAAGACTTCATGGGTCCTTAATATAAATAAATAAAATACAAGAAGTCTGCGATACAAATAAATACTATTTTTAAGTATGTAAGTAACTTTAAAGTTAAATGTCGTAATTACTATACAATTTATTTTGTCTCGCGCATCCATCATAATATTAATCAATCCTTTATGAAGAACGTTTCAAGTCTAAAAACTATTAGCGGTTGCACATAGTAGGTATCTACCTTCAAATTATTTTTAACTGCCTAGTACGTTACGCACGACTCACACAATCATCACACAACCAATACAAATAAAAACATACTCATATAGGTACATTATGCACCCAAACGTTCTTCGTGCATGCTTGCTTATTTTGTCCTTAAGATTGCACACATACAACCAAACATACCCAATAATACACATGTATGGCGCGTCATTGCCTACTACGTATTCACAGTAAAATTTAAGTGTGGGTTAGTGAGAACAGATGCTACGTATAAAGCAATAACTTACTATTCCATTAATTTAGCTATCACGGTAAATTATTGGATTTTATTAAAAAAACGTCAAAATAACGTATCGATTGTACACGCACTTCAATACAATATCCTCATGTTTCGAAAATATTACTTTTTCTATGGAAAAAAGTACTAGACTACGGGTGGGGCCGCTAAACTGCGAAAGTTCCAAATGAATTTTATTTTTTTACACTATACCTACGACGACACACTTAGACAATTACGGGAGTTTGTAAAGAGATTAATAATATTAATCATTCATAAAGTCAGTGGGAGAGGGCAGAAGACCGGTGGGCCGCCCTAGAAGAAGCTGGCAAGGGCAGGTGTCGAACCTGTGTGTTGAAAGGCTTGGTTTGGGGTGGCCAGAGGTCCTGGAAGCAGCGATGGCAGGGGTTCTCTGGAGGAGATACCTAGGGGCAATGGGACTCCGACTGAACTAGGACAGGGAGAAGAAGATGTATTTATTTATTTATTTATTTTCTCGAAGGGAACAAACAGTCATCACAACAAGTATTACAACAATTAAAATTAAATGAAATATAGACCACAAGAGTCCCCCTATATTACCACAGTTTAAAAAATTCAAAGCAACTAAGACAAAACTAACAACAAAAACAAAGAAATATAATAATAAGATAAGATAAGACAAGATAAGAGAAAAGTTAAACATAATGATCAATCATATTATAATACAATTAATAAAATCAATAAAATAAAACACATCAATGAACAGTAAAACCACCGATTCAAGCAATAAATAAAACAATAAGTAATAACTTTTCTATAATAATATAATGGATAAAGAATATTAATGAAATAATTAGATTTAAAAATATAATAATATAACAAAAAATCATAAATTAATAAATAATGAAATCAATAAGTCAGTAATTCGAATTAAATATACAATAACAATTAAAAAAAATACATAAAATAAAAAATAAATTTAAATTAAAAGTAATGAATATAATATAATAATATAATATAATATAATATAATATAACATAATATAATACAATATAATATAATAATAAGATTACGGCAGATAGCCAATAAATAATAAATAAACTATAATAATTTAAAAAAATACATAAATTAAAAAATAAATTTAGATTAAAAATAATGAATATAATAATAAGATTACGGGAGATAACCAATTAACAAATGATACACCAAAAGCGACAGTGAGAATTAAGTAGAATTAGAATCCAGCAACAAGTGGCTCATGGAAGTAAGTGGAGTTGGCATAAAGTCCAAAAGATAAAATTGTAAAACTATAAACTATGAGGGATGTTGCGACAATCTCAGCAGTTGGACAACTCCAGTTCTGAACTGATTTCTACTCAAATAGAAAATGTCCAGGGCCCTGAAGAATGAATTATATAGCGTGCAACTACGGTGAAGAAAAGAACCCTGCATGTAATTTGTGATACACGGGGGTAATCTAAACAGATAATTAGATCGCGTATTACGCGATGGACAATTAAAACAGATTCCTTCCAACAGAGGCGCGGAGTCGACCTCACCAGAAATAATTTTGAAAAGGAAAAACATATCAATCTGGGTTCTTCTGTTTTCAAGCGAGGACATTTCATGAAATCCAAGAGCCTGACGATAGTTTTCAAAATATTTGCCCCTCAAAAAACTGAGATGCCTTATGAACCTCCTCTGAACGCTCTCTATTCTATCAATATATGTTATATACTGAGGATTCCAGACCACCGCAGAGAACTCCAACAAACTACGCACAAACGCATAGTAAAGTACCTTATAAGTGAAAGGTGATCTAAAAGGCTTAGTCATCCTTAAAACAAAGCCCAGCATCCTCTGAGCTCTATCTATTATGGAGTCAATATGTGATCTGTAAAGCATCTTGGAATCCAGAATAACTCCTAAGTCACGAACATCTTCACGTCGTGATAAAGCTTCCTCATCAATAGTATAAGAGAATGTGACAGGTTGCTTTGCTCTAGTAAATGAAATGATACTACACTTAGAGACGTTTAAATAAAGTTGGTTAGCACTACAATAGTTCATCAGACGATCAAGATCACTCTGTAGCTTCAAACAATCCTGGATAGTATTAATTTTCATAAATATCTTTGTATCGTCTGCAAACATGAGGAACCTGGCATGACGGAAACAGCAACCAATATCGTTAACGTAAAGAATAAAGAGCAACGGTCCCAGATGCGATCCCTGAGGAATTCCAGAAAAACAAGGTCGAAACTGCGACACTGAGCCACTTATCGCTACAGCCTGCGATCTCCCCTCGACATAAGAAGTGAACCATCGATAAAGATCACCATGTATTCCGTAACAATGCAACTTATGTAAGAGGACCTTGTGACTAATCTTATCAAAAGCTTTCGCATAATCTGTGTATACAGCGTCCACCTGTCCACCTCGACCCATCATTCGAGTCACATAATCTGTAAACTCAAGTAGATTCGATAGATGTATGTATGTAATCATTCATTGATTCTTAGGCGGTACGAAGTTCGCTGGGACAGCTAGTCATTGATAAATAACGAAAATAGCAACGGTCCCAAATTGGAGCCCTGAGGTACTCCTGATGTATCTAAAAAATGACTAGAGGTTTTATTTCCACTTGCAACATACTGTTTTCTATTCCTGAAGTAGTCAGAGAAAAATTCGGTAAAACCACAAGAAAATCCAAGTCGGGAAAGCTTGCCCAGTAAAACTCGATGGTC
The DNA here is from genome assembly GCA_947579605.1 of Athripsodes cinereus. Taxonomy (NCBI): domain Eukaryota; kingdom Metazoa; phylum Arthropoda; class Insecta; order Trichoptera; family Leptoceridae; genus Athripsodes; species Athripsodes cinereus. The sequence goes on along the minus strand of OX388325.1, from coordinate 16,808,005 downwards.
AACTCTGTCGAAAGCCTTTTCAAAATCATTATAATTTGCATCGACCTGTATTCTCTGATCTAAACTTTTGGAAACAAAAGTACTAAAGCACAATAAATTAGTGACTGTTGAACGTGTGGGGCGGAATCCATGCTGTTCATCAACGAGCATATGCTCACAATTACTGTAAATATGTTTGTGCAAGATCATCTCGAACAACTTGGCTGGAGCTGATAGTATTGCCACTGGTCTATAATTAGGAATTTCTGTCGAATCGCCTTTCTTAAGAATTGGGGTAGCTTTGGTAATTTTCCAGAGATTTGGGACCTGCTTCGAGTTTATACACATATTAAACAAAAATGTGAGAACATCAACCAAGGCATCACCTCCGTGCTTCAATAAATAAGGAGGTACATCATCAGGTCCAGAAGAGTACTTTGGCTTCAAACGGCGCAAACTAAATCTAACATCAGAATGAGAAATCCGAGGCAAATCAACGCTTAGCGAGTCAATCATGGAACCGCCACGAAATGAGTCATCATCTTCATCTGAGGCAACCCCAAAGACTGACGAAAAATAAGATGCAAATCCTTCAGCAATTTCTTCATCTCCAACATATGGTCTTCCTTCAAGATACATACAAGAAGGTTTGTGGTTGCTTTTCCTTTTACTATTAACGAAATTCCAGAAACGTGCAGGACTGGATGCAATCTGACTTTCGGATCTTTCTATGAATTTACTATAGTCAGACTCTATCAGTCTTTTTACCAAAGTTCTCCTCTGCTTGAACCTTTCATAAATTGTATTTGAGCCCGTCTTCCTCCAAAGTTTGTGACAGAACGACTTCTCCTTGATACTATCAATCAAGTGTTTATCAATTAAATATAACATAACATAACACGTATAGACAATTCACACAGACCGAGCTAGTCCCAAACTAAGATATGAATCTTGTATTATGGGTACTAACACGGCGATACACATATACAATGCACTAAACACATATACATGTAACACCCAGAACCAGGACAATCTGAAAAAGGTCATTCTTCATTTTGCCCTGGCCGGGAATCGAACCCGGGACCTTGTGACTCAAAGGCAAGTGCGTTAGCCTCCGCGCCACACCGGTCGTCAATATGTAAGCAAGTGATGGGATAGGGAATGCTAACTATTCTACTAAGTGTAAACTCTAGAAAATTGGATATCAAATATGGTTTATTTACACAAATAAACAGTAATATTACTTTACAGCTTCCACCTTAATAACATCCAATATATGTACAATAGTAATAATGAAATTAAGGCAGCTATTAGCAAAAAAATTAAACAAATTTCTTATGTCTAATATTATTATGAATTCAATGTAATCCTAAATATATAAGCATAAAAATATTGTAAAAAAAAATAAAACAAAGATTTATACAAGTCTCAAAAAAAATTGCAACCCTTTTTATGGCGATTATTATAACCAATTATTCCTTAAAAATTAATAATTAAGTAATATTATCAAATGATAGTTATTTACGCAATAAAAAAAATCAACCCACTAATCGTACCGCAATAAAATACCGACTCATAACAATTACTAAAGTCAGTCATCCACAATCAATTTTCATAAAAAATATACATAAATACATACATACCATCACGCCGCTTCTCTCGCGGGGTAGGCAGAAAGGATCGAGCACCACTTCCTTCTATCCTTACATACATCTTTCGCTTCCGTCACTGTCATACAATTCCTCATGCATGCTCTCCTGTTCAATGAATAAAAAATATTATCAAATATTATTCAATACAATATTGAATGTATACCTTTTATGTAATTGTTTTTTATCAATGTACAGTAAAGAATGAATAAATAAATAAATAAATAAATAAAAATACACAAGATCAAAATTAAACTTACAGTTATACCATAACAAGGTAGCTATCCACGACAATTATTTATGCAGGTCATCAATAATTAGTTATTCATTATACCATAATAATTATCAATCAATAATAAGGTAACGATGTGCAAAATAAAATAGAACATACATTTAAATTAAAACACATTTTTTTACAATATGATTAGCCGCGCCTCCAATGTATGTTGATCTTATCTTTCCTTTCGACCTCGAGTAACGAAATAACAAAAAAAAAACTGAATCAAGATTGGAATGTAGGTACCTCCCGTGGTCTTAGAGTTTCAGGTGCCCTCTCTCTAAGTGAAGTCTTTGCGTGGTGCAGGCCACCAGATTCTTTCGTTATTTTATCCGCCAACTCAATATTAAGTCTATCACGTCGAATTTTAGCATAGTTTTCGACAACTAATTAACTAACAAGTGATTTAGTATGGATATAAAAAAATGTTTGAATGTTCAGATTAAACCATGATCTATTTATTTACTTCCTCACTTCGAATCGTTGATTCACACTTATGGTTTATTCACGATTATTAATATCTTCCAAATTTTCGCGACTATGAATCACTCTTGCGAATCACAATCACTATCGATCTCCCTACGAACAATATCTTAGTTAATCTCAGCGAATTATTTTTTCTCACAACAAAATCACTTTTCGCAAATACTACTCGCGGTCCCTCAGAAGTTCTCAAAAGATTTGACCCTCCGCGAATAACAATCGCGGTATCTCAGAATTTCTTAAGTGAATTGAACCAATTTTTCGATATGTATGGCTTTTATGCCATCTTCCTTGTGCGGAAGCTCTGATTCTCCAATCACGACGTATGTTCTTATCTTCTCGCACCCGCCTTTAAGATTTCCACTAATAGGGATGCGATCAGAAAGTCGCTCTATCTCACTCTAACATTTCCTATCTCTTACTGACATTGTACGGCCTTTGAGAACTATGATTTATGGCTTAGCTTCTAAGCATCTATGCGCTCCACATCGACTCTAATAATAACTATCAATTTACTCCTCATTATTTACGTAGCTATCTTCTAATTTTATCTCTATAAATAAATATACCTAATTAAGATACCCATATCTCACATTTAGGTATTTTTATCCTCTTCCTCTTTTCTCATACATAAATCTACACTCAATTAAAATTTACACATACATAATTAAAACAAAGACATGCTGAGAGAGAGCAAAGTAAGGATCTATAAGACCTGCATAAGACCGATCATGACATACGGCATAGAATCAAGAGCTGACACCACCAGAACAAAAAGCCTTCTTAGAACCACCAAAATGAAAACTCTACGACCCATCGCAGGTGTAACTCTTCGTGACAGAATAAGAAATTCAGAAATTAGGAGAATCTGTAATGTGGAAGATATTGTGCGATGGGGCAGAACGAGAAGACGTTTCTGGAGAGATCATGTGGGGAGGGCGAGCTCAGATCGAGTGGTCAGAATTGCAGCAGATGAACGCATGACAGGAAATAGACCCCCAGGAAGACCACCTAAACGATGTAGGGACAGTTGGACATACACCTCCCAGGAGCAGGCTCCAAGAACCACAGGACATAGTCCTAAGTGAAGCAAAAGAGGAAGAGTAGAAGATAATTAAAACTACTCATACCTCGGAATACCGAGTGAATATTTTTATTTCGTTATTTATTTAAACATTGACGTCCAATGATTATTACATAAAATCATAGTGTAATATTAAAAAAAAACTTACTTGCAGCTCATACAATAAAAAAAGAAACACATTGACAACGAATTCCAGATAACAATTAATTATATATATTTTATATTAGTGTAATTTTTTTTTTTATTTATTTATTTAAGTATATAAGACAAACTATAACAATAAGTTATTCATAACCTTAATATATCTAATAAGTAACAATTTTTTTTTCTCACTCTCCAAACAGTAAAAAGTTTACTGGTATTACGAGCGCAGGGACATATTAAATATAAAACAAATCAAATGCATACAAATTTGAAAATTATTTCTACAAACTATTCTTTTACAAATTACATTATACCTACTATAATTTAAACAAAACCTAAATAATAAACTTTAAGAAAATATATCCAATGCTAACACATTTGAAAGCTATTTCCAATTTTTTACAGACTTAGATTTTCTAACCTGAATAATAGGTAGGTACTTACTATATTTGTTTATATAAACGGCATATACAAATGCATAAAAAAACACACAATAAAACAACAATCACAAATAATGCAAGAGAAATTAAAAGTCAATGATTAAAAAGTAAAAGTAAAAATTCTTGAATTAATACCAAATTTCACAAAATAAAAAAAACAAATACAATAAATCAGTAATACCTTAGTAATGAGTCATATTATATTTGGAAATACTATTTTTTTTTTTAAATCAACAAATTACGCAATAAGAAAGCAAACAAAAAATAGATATACCTTCATTTGCAAAATGTTCAATCACAAAATGTGAAACGTAAAATAGCATTTAATTCAATCTTCCATATGTTTAAATAAATTAAATTGAGTACATTAAATAAGTCGACCTGATTACTAGTTACACACAACACACCCGCATACGCTCTTACACACACCCTATATATTATATCTATATTCACTTCCACTTATTCATTCAATAAAATCAAACAAATGTATACATTTTATCTTGACTCATTGCAACAACTTTCACTAAATAATAATTTATCAATACTCCATTATTACTATTCTCAATTACATATTAATTAAGTACACAATTATGTATTGCGTTATATCGTTAGATAAGCTATCATAATGTAATTATTGACCACCCAGATGGATCTTCTCATCAGCACCGTTTTTTTCCATGTTTTACGACTCCCTTAGAAAACAACATAGACGTGCCTGACGAGTCTATTCACGTGCTTGTTTCATTAAACAATTATATTTTTACTGCCCCTAATAAGTTACCCTAGGTAATTGGGCCTTGTCGCCGCTTTCTTCCAACGAAAAATTAACACAACATTGTAAACAAAAATATTTGTCTCTAATAGACTAATTGCATTACTAATTATCCAATTTTGCCGCTGATAGTAAAATTTCACATTTTTTCTCATCTCACATAGATTTATTTTGGGAGATTTTTGGTCGTCCTGAAATATAGACCCGAATCAATTCATTTCACCACTGTGAATCCTTTTGTGTGTCTGCAAACTACTAAAACAACTAAATTTTTTCATACAAGTATTACAGTTAAAAGGTTTTTCATCACTGAGAATCCTTTTATGTGTCTGCAAATGACCAGATTGATTAAAAATTTTCAAACAAATATTACACTCAAAAGGTTTTTCACCACTGTAAATCCTTTTATGTGTCTGCAAATGACTAGATTGATTAAAACTTTTCAAACATATATTACACTCAAAAGGTTTTTCACCACTGTGAATCCTTTTATGTCTCTGCAAAGAACCAGACTCATTGAATTTTTTCATACAAATATTACACTCAAAAGGTTTTTCACCGCTGTGAATCCTTTTATGTCTCTGCAAAGAACCAGACTCATTGAATTTTTTCATACAAATATTACACTCAAAAGATTTTTTACCACTGTGAATCCTTTTATGGCGCTGCAAATGACAAGACCGACCAAAATTTTTCATACAAATATTTCACTCAAAAGATTTTTTACCACTGTGAATCCTTTTATGGCGCTGCAAATGACAAGACCGACCAAAATTTTTCATACAAATACTACACTCAAAAGATTTTTCTCTACTGTGAATATTTTTATGGCGCTGCAAATCACAAGATCGACCAAAATATTTCATACAAATATTATACTCAAAAGGTTTTTCTCCACTGTGAATCCTTTTATGCGTCTGCAAATTGCAAGACTGTTTAAACTTTTTCATACAAATATTACACTCAAAAGATTTTTCACCACTGTGAAGAATTTTATGTCTCTGCAAATGACTAAAACTAGTTAATTTTTTCATACAAATATTACACTCAAATGGCTTTTCACCACTGTGAATCCTTTTATGTATCTGCAAATGACTTGAACTAATTATTTTTTTCATACAAATATTACACTTAAAAGAATTCACATATTTCCTGCTTACTTTCCTAGTCACACCACGAACATTTTTGTGTCTTCTTTTCTTTAAATGAGTTTGATTACTTGGCCCTGGTGCATACTCTGTAAGCGTTGAAGATGTACTGGCCACGGTTACATTGTTGGCTCTCTCGCATTCAACTTTTATATCAGGTTCATGTATATCAATATCATCATACGGAACTGTATTTTTAATGTCACATCTTTTTTCCTGCACAATTTCACGTTTCACTTCGATGTTCGCCAAAAAGGTTTCAATTTCATCATCTTCCGTGACACATATTAGCATGTCGCACAAGACACACTCATCCTGTCGGCAGTCTGCAATGTTATGTTCACCAGCACTGACTCCCTCCATCATGTCTTGTGATCTGAAGCTGGGCCACAATATTTGTATCACAATGTACTACTTTAATTCAAATGTATCTATATGAAGTCAATAGATTATTGTGTATCTAATCTTTCAGCTTGTTCACTTGAGAAAGCTAATGGGTGCATCCAGGTAGTAGGATGAAAACAGCGAACGATTGGCAATCAAAGGCGACTCCGTTTTCAACTATTCGGTAGTATTTAGTATAATACAAATTCGTATGCGGATTGACACGGAACGTTTGTCGAAGCTTCTGTGTGACAAAACCATAGATGCATTTCGGATCCAAATTGTGATATAGTGTTGCTTGCATAAAAAATCTACATTATGATAAAATCAAGTCATTAATCATTAGTGATTTACCTACTTGGTATTTTCATAATGTAGTTTTTTTTTAAATATAATTATGTCATTTATTTATAATGTCGTTTATATTCTAAGTATCCCACTTATGGGAACTACTGTGTTATTATATATTATTACTTGAAAGCATTTAATAATTAATCCATCATTATTGTATATTAACTATTACTGCGATGTCTATAGATTTTCGTGGAGACGCTTTTTAAATAAGCAGCTGCGAAAATGTTGATAAAAAGTAATCAAGCATAAAATCCAATCCAATTACATACAAAAATAACATAAAAACATCATTATGGAATATATTGCCCCACTAGACCAAAATCTGTTCTGAGGCAATATTATAGAATAATAAAAAAAAACTTGAAATAAAATAATAAAATGGATGATTTATATATGGCGCCGTTTATGGGTCCCCGACCATCTGATTGGCACCGTAACTTATCCTGAACAGTAATATTTCCAATAGCAAAGGCTTAACTTCTCAAACATTGTAAATCATTTTTACTATTACTAAACTACTGAACCGGTTAAACCTTTTCAAACAAACATCACACTCAAAATGTTTATCCCCACTATGAGTTGTTTTATGCCTTGCTGACATAATCAAGTCACTAAATAACCTTTTCACTCAAGTATTACACTCAAACGGTTTTTCACCACTGTGAATTCTTTTATGATTCTGCAAAGAACCAGACTGATTATATTTTTTCATACAAATATTACACTCTGAAGATTTAACACCACCGTGAATCCTTTTATGTGTCTGCAGAGATCCAGACTCATTAAATTTTATCAGTCCTCCGCAAGTGATGGGATAGGGAATGCTAACTATTCTACTAAGTGTAAACTCTAGAAAATTGGAAATCAAATCTGGTTTATTTACACAAATAAACAGTAATTTTACTTTACAGCTTCCACCTTAATAACAATATATGTACAATAGTAATAATGAAATTAAGGCAGCTATTAGCAAAAAAATTATACAAATTTCTTATGTCTAATATTATTATGTATTCAATGTTATTCTAAATATATAAGCATAAAAACATTGTAAAAAAAATAAAATAAAGATTTATACAAGTCTCACAAAAATTGCAACCCTTTTTATGGCGATTATTATCACGAAGTGATCTACAGCGAATGATGACGTGTGTGTATGAAAATTGTGCGATTAATGGATTGAGAATTAATGCAAAAAAGACAAAAATCATGGTGTTTGAAAGAGGAAGTGAGAGAACAGTATGCCAGATAATGATTGACAACGAAGTGTTAGAGCAAGTTGACGAATGTGTGTACTTAGGTAGTTTGTTCACGAGAGATGGGAAGTGTGAAAGTGATATTGAAAGGAGAAAAGTTGCTGGCAATAAGGTAAATGGTGCAATCCGACCAATAATTGCAAATAGAAACATATCCACCACAGCTAAAAGGTTGGTGCACTCTGCTATCTTAGTGCCAACACTTATGTATGCAAGTGAGACGTGGACATGGTTAAAGAAGGATGAAAGTGGCATAAATGCAGTGGAAATGAGATCGTTGAGAAGGATGTGTGGTAAAAGTCTGAGAGATCGTGTGCGTAACGGTGATATACGAAAGGAATGTGGAATGAAAGTTGGTGTAATAACAAGGATGAATGTAAATAAGTTAAGATGGTTTGGGCACGTGGAAAGAATGAATGAGGACAGAATGACTAAGAAGATATATTTGGCTGAGAGGAATGGTGCTCGGAGACGTGGACGTCCGAGGATTAAATGGCAAGATCATTTAAATCAAATCCTACAGGACGGTCACGTGTTGAGCACGTTGAACAGGAGAGCATGCATGAGGAATTGTATGACAGTGACGGAAGCGAAAGATGTATGCAAGGATAGAAGGAAGTGGCGCTCGATCCTTTCTGCCTACCCCGCGAGGGAAGCGGCGTGATGGTATGTATGTATGTATGTTATCACCAATTATTCCTTAAAAATTAATAATTAAGTAATATTATCAAATGATAGTTATTTACACAATAAAAAAAAATCAACCCACTAATCGTACCGCAATAAAATACCGACTCATATCAATAATTAAAGTCAGTCATCCACAATCAATTTTCATAAAAAATATACAAAAATACATACATACCATCACGCCGCTTCTCTCGCGGGGTAGGCAGAAAGGATCGAGCACCACTTCCTTCTATCCTTACATACATCTTTCGCTTCCGTCACTGTCATACAATTCCTCATGCATGCTCTCCTGTTCAATGAATAAAAAATATTATCAAATAATATTCAATACACAAGATCAAAATTAAACTTACAGTCATACCATAACAAGGTAGCTATCCACGACAATTATTTATGCAGGTCATCAATAATTAGTTATTCATTATACCATTATAATTATCAATCAATGATAAGGTAACGATGTGCAAAATAAAATAGAACATACATTTAAATTAAAACACATTTTTTTACAATATGATTAGCTGCGCCTTCTATGTTTGTAGATCTTATCTTTCCTTTCGACCTCGAGTAACGAAATAACAAAAAAAAAACTGAATCAAGATTGGAATGTAGGTACCTCCCGTGGTCTTAGAGTTTCAGGTGCCCTCTCTCTAAGTGAAGTCTTTGCGTGGTGCAGGCCACCAGATTCTTTCGGTATTTTATCCGCCAACTCAATATTAAGTCTATCACGTCGAATTTTAACATAGCTTTCGACAACTAATTAACTAACAAGTGATTTAGTATGGATAAAAAAAAATGTTTGAATGACGATCTATTTATTTACTTCCTCACTTCGAATCGTTGATTCACGCTTATGTTTTATTCACGATTATTAATATCTTCCATTGTATTTTTGCTAGGCTTGCCTGTCTTCAAACATTCTCTCATTCTATTGGTTTATTTCGCGTATTATTTAATAATATTTCATCTCTACAAGATGCCAAAGCCGGCCGGATTTTCAGAAACTGAATGACCTTGAAGTACTTGAGAGTACTGAGAAATGCTAACAAGCCTCAGACTCTGTGAAAGGAAACTCCTGCTCTACTCCTCCATGTATTAGGAGGCGGGCATCGTCAAAAGAAACGACGTAGTAGACAGGGACCGATTGTTGGTCGGTATAAGCTAACAACCAACCCTTCTTAACGGAAGATGTTGGAAAGGGCACCCTCTTGCCCGGAGAAACTAAAATCTTCTCAAAGGCGGAGGAACCTTCGAGGTCAACGGCATGAAGATGTGGAATGCAAGGGAAGCTACCACATTAAAGGCTCTAGCAGCATCCCAAAGCACCAACGAATTATGAAAATGATGAGATCTTTTGTATAATTCTCCGGAGGTAAACTCGACCCCCGTTCGGCTCTCCGGGTGGGGTCTGCTCTAGATCTTGTCATTATGTCGAATACACACAAGAGAGAAGAGGAGGTGAGAAGAAAACAAACCAACCAAAACAGCACACAAGGAAGATTTTTAGAGTTTGCATCGCAGATATGGTCACCCCAATATGCTGTGCATAAACACCGTATTGAACGAATACAGAAAATATTTTTGAAGCACCTATCTTATCGTCAGTGTGTTCAATTTGAGGTTTATACGGATGCTACAACCCATTTTAAGATTGAAACTCTGGAGTCGCGGCGAATCTTACTCGATATGAATTTTTGTACGATATCATGCATGGTGTTGTTGATTCCTCTTACCTTAGTGGAAGTGTCTCGATTCGTGTGCCGTTGCCAAGGCGAACACGAAACAATGTTTTATTTCATGTCGAAACATTTTCATCAAATTACACCAGAAACTCTGTTATTAACCGGCTCTCGGAGACATATAATTATGAATTTGTCCACCTGGATATTTTCACTATGTCGCGGGGACAATTCGCAGGGGCCGTGGCGCAGACCATGAAAGCATGATTTTCGTTTAATTTTTGTTTGAACAGTTCCTTCATCTCTCTCTCCCTCTCTTGTTGTATTCTTGTTTTATATATGTATAAACACTGTAATTGGCCTTATATTTTTTTTTGTTATTATGATTTTTATTTCATATTATGTGCTGTTGTGTTCAAAAAAAAAATTTAAAAAAAAAGATACGCCAACTGGAACGTCAGAACTTTGCTGCAGAACAGTAAGCTGGACAACCTAAAAGAAGAGATGAAGAAAATGAAATTAAGCGCGCTAGGAATCTCCGAAATGAGATGGTCTAATCCTGGAGATATGTGGACGGGAAACTTTCGACTGATCCACAGCGGTAGTATAGAGGGGAAACCGGGGCAAGGGGGGGTAGGAATTATGTTAAATAAGGATTTGGGGAGGAGAGTAAAGGGGTATGTACAGTATGGAGGTAGAATTATTTTAGTCAAGTTAGACACCAGACCCGTAGATACAATTCTCATTCAGGTTTAAATGCCGACATCTAGCCATAGCGACCAAGAAATTGAGAGTATATACGAAAACATCCAGAAACTGCTAGATGACAAAAAAACTGAGGAAAATGTGATTGTAATGGGAGACTGGAACGCAGTAGTTGGGGAAGAAAGGGAAAGATCAATCGTGGTAGCGTATGGGCTGGGCATTCGAAACGATAGAGGCAACCGTCTCATTAAATTTTGTGCCAAAAATAAAATGGTTATAGCAAACACGTGGTTCCAACACCACTATATTTATTTATTTATTTATAATAATACATACGGCTTACGCCTTTAATACATAGTTATAAACAACAATTGTACAACACCACCATCGTATCAAATTAAAATCAAAACAAAAACAAAATATACTGCATCACTTCAAATTATAAAAATAAAATTTAAACACATTGTGTCACATAAACCACATAATAAAATTACAACATATCAACAGCATCATGTCAAATCATAAAAAAAACAGTATCATATCTAACCATAAAATAAAGTTACAATACACTGCATCACATCGAATTTCAAAATAAAAATATAACACACTGTCATGTCAAATTATAGAATAAAATTACAGCACATTCATCATGTCAAATCATAAAATAAAAATAAAACATATTGAATCATATTTATTATTTATTTATTTATTTTATTCTTCACTGTACATTGTTTACAATAATACAAATTAACATAGAAAATATCATTTATACAATTCAATGCACAGAGGGCGAGTTTATCGCTAAAATGCGATGTCTTCCAACTAACCCGAATATCAAACCATAAAATAAATTTACAGCACACCACATAAAATTATAAAATAAAAAAATAAAAATACAACGTATCATATCAAATTATAAAATAAAATAAAATTATAACATACTACATCATATCAAATCATAAAATAAAAACAAATCACACTGCATCATATAAAATTACAAATTAAAACCAAAACATATCGTATCATGTCAAATATAGACATCGATATACGTGGAAATCTCCCGGAGACAGATTCCGGTCGCAGATTGACTACATTTTAACGCGGCAACGGTATAGAAACCAAATTAAAGATTGCAGGAGCTTTGCAGGCCCGGACATTGATAGCGACCACAATATGGTTGTGGCGGAAACCATACTGAAATTCAAAAAGCTCAAGAAGAGAACCACAAAAATATGGGACTTAAAGCTACTCAAAACAAAATAAGTAAAAGAGAAGTACGACGAAAAAACTAAGGTATGCGATTTTGAGAGCAATGAAAGTGTAAACAGAGTATGGAAGAAAATCAAAGAGAAAATAACCACAGCGGCTGACGAGGTAATAGAGAAAGGAAAGCCGCAAGCTAGGAAAGAATGGATCACGGTCGATATATTAGAAATGATTGAAGAAAGAAGGAGGCTAAAGAACTCGAGAACAGAAGAAGGAAAAAAGGAATATAAAATCTTGAGAAACAAAATCAACAGGGAGTCCAAGCTGAGAATGTTATTTGCAAGAAAAATGCAAGAATATCAACAGAAATATAAAACAAAGGAAATTCGAAACCGCATACTCTGAAGTAAAGAATTTCTTCAATGACAAAACACAACCACGATGTGCTATACAAGATGAAAACGGCAAACTGCTGTTTGAGGACGAACTAATCGAAAAAAGATGGAAAGAATACCTAGAACAACTGTACAAAGGAAAGAACATACTCCAGGAAAGCAAAGCACTACAAGCAGAATATGACGTAGAAAATAATGGAGATGACATCTTAAGAAGTGAATTTGATATTGCATTAGCAAAGTTGAAAGACGGCAAAGCACCAGGTATCGACCTGATTCCATCAGAGCTGCTTAAATGCGCGGGAAAAGGAATGCTTGATACATTGCATAAGCTTGTCTGCGAAATATACGACACAGGAAGAGATACCTGAGGACTTTGCCAAATGTCTGATACGAGCGCTTACTAAGAAAGCAGGCACGACAAAGTGCGAACAACACAGAACCTTAAGCATGATATCACACCCTTCTAAGATACTCACCAATATTATAATGAAAAGGGCGGAAAATAAAATAAACGAAACACTTACAGAAGATCAATTTGGATTCCGCAAGGAGACAGGTACAAGAGATGCAATCCTGAATCTCAGACTTATTCTAGAAAAGAGAATAACGACTAATAAAAACACACACATAGCATTCATCGACCTTGAAAAAGCATTCGATAAAGTAGAATGGGAACAACTTTTTAACACTCTAAACCAGATAGGAATGAGTTATAAAGACAGAAGAGCAATCTGGAGCTTATACAAGAACGAAATGGCTGTGATTAAAAGCGGAGAGAGCTGCGCAGAAGCAAGGGTCGAACAAGGTGTAAGACAGGGATGCTCAATGTCGCCAGCTCTCTTTAACTGCTATATACAGCGAGCTATTGATGACCTCAGAGAAGAAATGAAGAACTGGACAGGACTAAAAATAAATGGGAAAAAGGTCGACATGATAAGATAATATGCTGACGACATAGCACTGCTCGCAGACTCCGAGATGGAGCTGAACGAAGCCTTAGGAAAAATGGAAAGTATACTGTTGTCAAAGTACAACATGAAAATAAATAAAGAAAAAACAAAATGTATGGTCGTGGGAAGAGAGGAAGCAACTGCGAACATTGCCATAAATGGAGTGAGCATCAAGCAGGTAGAAGAATTCGTGTACCTGGACAGCAAATAAACCAGGATGGACGCTCCAAATCGGAAATTGTGAGCAGAATAAATCAGGCAAGGACTGCCTTTAACAAAAAATCGAAGATATTGGAATCCTCAAATATTGATTTAAGCGTAAGGAAGAACCTTACTAAAGCCTTTGTATGGAGCATTCTGCTTTATGGTTGTGAGACGTGGACCATCAGAAAGAGTGAAAGCGGACGGTTGGCGGCCTTTGAGATGTGATGCTACAGACGCATGCTTAAGATCCATTGGTCGAAACACGTCGAAAACGAAGAAGTATTAACCAGGGTAGGGGAAAAAAGGCAACTTCTTAAGAGAATCGGCCAACAACGAGCTAACTGGATTGGCCACAACATCAGGCACCCAGGACTACTCATCGCAATCGCGGAAAGTAAAACCGAGGGGAAAAATGGCAGAGGCCGACCAAGAGACGCGTATATGGACCAACTGAAGAGGGACATGATCTGTGGCTCATACGTAGAGCTGAAAAGACTGGCTGAGAATAGAGACGAATGGAGAAGAAAAACCAAACACGTTGCAGACCAATCCAATGGATTGTAACTTATTTATTATATATAATATCTTCCAAATTTCCGCGACTTCATATGTATCACTCTTGCGAATCACAATCACTATCGATCTCCTTACGAACAATATCTTAGTTAATCTCCGCGAATTAATTTCTCACAACAAAATCACTTTTCGCAAATACTACTCGCGGTCCGGTCTAAAATTTCCCATTTTTCTCATCTCACATAGATTTATTTTGGGAGATTTTTGGTTGTTCTAAAATATATACCCGAATCAATGCTTTTCACCAGTATGAATCCTTTTATGTCTCTGCAAATGATTAGATTGATTAAAACATTTCATACAAATATTACACTCAAAAGGTTTTTCACCACTGTGAATCCTTTTATGTGTCTGCAAATGACTAGAACTTATGAATTTTTTCAAACAAATATTACACTCAAATGGCTTTTCACCACTGTGAATCCTTTTATGTTTCTGCAAAGAACCAGACTCATTGAATTTTTTCATACAAATATTACACTCAAATGGCTTTTCACCACTGTGAATCCTTTTATGTTTCTGCAAAGAACCAGACTCATTGAATTTTTTCATACAAATATTACACTCAAATGGCTTTTCACCACTGTGAATCCTTTTATGTTTCTGCAAAGAACCAGACTCATTGAATTTTTTCATACAAATATTACATTCAAATGGCTTTTCACCACTGTGAATCCTTTTATGTTTCTGCAAAGAACCAGACTCATTGAATTTTTTCATACAAATATTACACTCAAATGGCTTTTCACCACTGTGAATCCTTTTGTGTGTATGTAAACTACTAGATAAACTAAATTTTTTCATACAAATGTTACACTCAAAAGGGTTTTCACCACTGTGAATCCTTTTATGTTTCTGCAAAGAACCAGACTCATTGAATGTTTTCATACAAATATTACACTCAAATGGCTTTTCACCACTGTGAATCCTTTTATGTTTCTGCAAAGAACCAGACTCATTGAATGTTTTCATACAAATATTACACTCAAATGGCTTTTCACCACTGTGAATCCTTTTATGTTTCTGCAAAGAACCAGACTCATTGAATTTTTTCATACAAATATTACACTCAAATGGCTTTTCACCACTGTGAATCCTTTTATGTTTCTGCAAAGAACCAGACTCATTAAATTTTTTCATACAAATATTACACTCAAATGGCTTTTCACCACTGTGAATCCTTTTATGTGTCTGCAAATGACTAGATTGATTAAAAATTTTCATACAAATATTACACTCAAAAGGTTTTTCACCACTGTGAATCCTTTTATGTATCTGCAAAGAACCAGACGATTTAAATTTTTTCATACAAATATTACACTCAAATGGCTTTTCACCACTGTGAATCCTTTTATGTGTCTGCAAATGACTAGATTGATTAAAAATTTTCATACAAATATTACACTCAAAAGGTTTTTCACCACTGTGAATCCTTTTATGTATCTGCAAAGAACCAGACGAATTAAATTTTTTCATACAAATATTACACTCAAAAGACTTCACATATTTCCTGCTTATTTTCCTAGCCACACTACGAACATTTTTGTGTCTTATTTTCTTTAAATGAGTTTGATTACTTGGCCCTGGTGCATACTCTGTAAGCGTTGAAGATGTACTGGCCACTGTCACATTGTCGGCTCTCTCGCATTCAACTTTAATATCAGGTTCATGTATATCAATATCATCATACGGAACTGTATTTTCAATGTCACATCTCTTTTCATGCACAGGTTCACGTTTCACTTCGATGTTCGCCAAAAAGGTTTCAATTTCATCATCTTCCGTGACACATATTAGCATGTCACACAAGACACACTCATCCTGTCTGCAGTCTGCAAAGTTATGTTCACCAGTACTGACTCCCTCCATCATGTCTTGTGATCTGAAGCTGGGCCACAATATTAGTATCACAATGCACTAATTTAATTCATATGTATCTATATGAAGTCAATAGATTTGTGTATCTTATCTTGCAGCTTGTTCACTTGAGAAAGCTAATGGGTGCATCCAGATAGTAGGATGAAAACAACGAACGATTGGCAATCAAAGGCGACTCCGTTTCCAACTATTCGGTAATATTTAGTATAATACAAATTCGTATGCGGATTGACACGGAACGTTTGGCGAAGGTTCTGTGTGACAAAACCATAGATGCATTTCGGATCCATATAGTGATAAAGTGTTGCTTGCATAAAAAATCTACATTATGAAAAAATCGGTCAATTTATACTTTAGGTGTGCCGAGGTCACGGTACTGCAGCACTCTAGCGATGAATAGAATATAATTGTAACTCTTTGGTTTCACCTTCGAAAGGATTTTATTTTATAAGCTATCTTATAATTTTTTAATTTATATTTCTCTATGTCCACGAGTACCAACATAACAGTAATAATATTTAAATTGAATATTAATATTGAGAGAGAACATAGACAATAATAATTATAATATTGATTAAATGAAGAACGATTTTTTTATTTAATAGGTTTGATGAAATGTATTTTTTCTTCTTTTTAACAATTATTTTCAAATTTAATATTTTTTAGATTAAATAGCGTCAAAAACACTTGTTAGCCTGAAAGTGGAGTTATCTATTAACATACCTAGTTAACTATCTTTTTAAGAGAACTTGGGTTCGGTTTCATACACTACCAACCTACTTCGCCTTCAAAGCACAAGCATGCTGCTTGCTGTGAGGGTGTCTGTGGCTTTATTTAAAATCCAGATTCTTCATTCCTTTTACATAAGAGAATTATAATGCACACCTGTAAAATAAAAATGATGCAATTTAAGCCGGCATATTTATTTATACATCAAATATAGACTTTCGCCTTTTATGATATGTAAACCATTTACATAATTTTTGGATTTTCTTCATTAGAAATTTATTGTATTCCAAATAAAATATTAAAAACAAATGTTTCATTTTAATTGGTTTACTTTTAATTTTGTAACCGTGTTAGTTGGAAGACATTGCATTCTAGCGATACAAACTCGCCCTCTGTACATTGATCCAGAAGATTTCACGTCTATCGATCCGGAAGCATACGCAACACCGGAATTTATCCGAGAGTCCATCCAAGAGCAGCGGTTGCACCTTAATGTGTCCATCAAGAAAATCGATCGAGACACCTTGGCGTTCACGGCAAGGGGTACTTCGGCACCATCGAGGATTACTTGCGAAAACAATTGCTCCTGGTCGGAAACCAATGGAATCTCTGCTAATGCTACCCTCTTGTTATGTTGATATCGAAGATATTAATACACAGAGACCCAACCCACATTTTCTGGTCTACGGATCCCATTTTCGTGAATCTCAATTGCTTTCGATGATATTCCAAGTACACTGCGTTTCTCAATTCGAATTCTTAAAAAAATTGTACTTGCCTTAGCTTCATTTTATCCTAAAATTTCCCACACCAAAAGCTTACAAAGGGGCTTCATGTATATTAACATTAAATAAAACACAGTTTCCATGTAATGTTTGGTATCAAGATTTATTATATTCACTCATATATGCATTTTTACCCGACTAGTCAGTAATAAATAAAAAAGATACAATGAGATTGAGAAAATGTTTGAAAGAAAATGAGATTCTTGAAGTGAAAAACTTTGTCACATGATACTTGCATATCAATTCAATGAATATTTCAAATAGCATTTTTTGTATGACAATTAAACAATAAATAATTCTTTTCAAATTGGGTACAAATACTAGAAATATTTGTTTGACAAGGATGTAAAGGAAAAGACAACATTTTCATTTCAAAATTTATCAATAACATACAGTTAACATAATATATATGTACCAAGGATATAATGATTAAAAAATAATTTAAAAAGAAATAATAACACTTTTATATTTTCACTATATTTATTAAGTCTCTAACATTTTCACCCACTTCAATAGTGGACCGTGAATAGAGGAATACTCTTGAGAATGGGTGAAAACGTCAAGAGTCTTAATAAATATAGTGAAAATATAACAGTGTTATTAATTATTTTTAAATTATTTCATATGAATTTTCACATTGTAGATACATACACCCTTCAACAATGATTAAAAGAGATAAATATATTTAAAATAAAGTTGATATTTTTCAACCGACGGTACTTGGTGGAAATTCATGTTGAATTAATAATAATAAAAATAATATAAACACTTTATTGATCAGAAAAAAAACAATGATGAGCAATTGGCGAGCTTATTGCCTGGAGGCAATATCTTCCAGCTAACCAAAATAATGTGTGATACTATGTTGACAATGTGTAATTAATACTAAATGTGAACAGTTAATACTAAATTTAATTATAACTAATTACATTCTTAGTCCTAAGTAGAACATTATATATGTCATGTTTCCTCTAATAAATACAGTACTATAAAATGAAGGATAAAGGCACGGGGAGGAACTTTTTAGGATAAGTCTATGGATTTTAGGTTATTCTTAAAAACGTGTAGCGTAGAGGAATTTCTAATATTGCAAGGTAGATTATTCCACATTCTAATTGCATGGGTCGTAAATGATGAACTGAAGAAGGTTGTGGTGTGAATTAATTATAAATAAAACATTTATTTATAGTATATCCACAGTGACTTTTTATTGGACGCGAGCCGGCTTTCAAGAGCTTCCGCTCTCATCATCAGGCTAGCGAAAAGTAAAGAAATTACAAGTTGGTAATGAATATATATAGTACCTATGTTATTGGATAGCAAAATAAAAGTGGTGATTAAGACAGTGGTAACAAACAATTGAAATAGAGTACCGTTGTGGACGGATTTTAAGAAAAACATCTCCAGCATTTGCCTTTTAACGATATTGGGGAAACCACAAAAACCCCATATCAGAGATGAGCATTATTTTTTTAAGAAGTAGCCTTCCTCTGAAAATTAGTATACATGAAATGTGTTTTTGTATGAAAAATAAACTATAAATTAAAATGATTCTATGCAATAACAAATTAAGTAGTAAATTGTAAAAAATAAATTTTAAAGATAATTAGTTGTTGATCTTGTCAGAAGGTGTAGAGGCCGATAGTTATGTATCACTGTTGCAGGTAATGACTGAAACAAAAGAACGGCAGTACAAAAGTTTTTAGAAACGATTAGCTAGTTGGGAATGCCACAATAATAAGAATTAGATAATAGGTTTAAATAAAGGAGAAGAACCCAGAGTAATTTGTTGATTAATTATGTGAATACTGGGATTATTTTTTAACCTATTTATTTCCAAAATTCAAGACGATTTAAAAGTTGATCTTTCACCCCTCTTTTGATACTAGTATCAGGGTTAATTAAATGTGTGATTATTTGACGTAAGACGGTCTGCAAAGTTTGACTTGTCTAAATATGTTTTTTTAGACAATGACAAGCCAAGTGTTCCTTTACCCTGGTATAGAAGACACAATTTAATGACTACAAATATTTCAAATAACATTCATCTATGTAGATTTTACAAGCATTCAGCATCCAAATGAATATTTAAGAAAGATTAAAAATATAGTAAACACTATGACAAAAAAATAAAGACAAAATCAAATAACACTTGACTACTGTAGATCTTACAAACATTCAGTATGAAATGGGATATTTCATTAGATAATATAATGAAATATCCCATTATGAACACAGCGTAGAGTATAAATATTTCAAATAACATTTGACTACGTACATCCAACAGGTGAGTTTATATCACTCAAAATCTGTCCCTATTCACTTCGTTTTACGATAGTGAAAATAATTTTGAACATCATATAAAATACTTTATTTTGAATTTTCAATAACGATACGGGTTTATTATTATTATGCAGTTAAACACTTATGAAATTTTAGTCTTAGATGAAATACAAGAATATAGGTACTCTCGCAAAGTTTCTTAACTTCATCTGAAATGAAAATGTACACAGTATTTATTACACATTGTCTATAATTTCAAAATTCATAAAGCAAAATCTTTTATTTGATAATCATGACTTCTGATGATGATTACACGTGATTCTTATGGCTACATCATTTGTGGAAGGTGTCATGATATTTATTTTATTTATTGTAAATTGGTATTCCAATATCTTCCGATCAACCTAAATGGGATATTTTATAAAATCATTTAAGTATAAACAAATGATGAACATACACTTAGGCCCGAAATTACAATCAGTAGCTTATTGTGGAGCTTTGGTGAAGAGGCTTAAAAGTTAAATTGAGCTTACTGCTTACACGAGAATTTCAATCAATATTCCACTGCGACTTGACTACGCTGCAAATATGGTTAAGTTGGTAGCCCTACTAGTTGTTTTATCATGATTTTGTCTATGCATTAGCCTCAAATCTGTCATGTTAATGGGGACGCGCACCATTTTTTGTGTAGTTGTTTTGATTTCATGAACGCTCTTGGATTTTTTCGTTACCGACGAAACAGGGTCGGTAATGAAAAAATTCAAATAGAAGCGCAAATGAAACAACCTTAGCAACAACAAACAAAAAGCGTAATGATAGCGTGAACATATGACATTAATGTCAGTTTGTTCTTATTGTAACTAGTGGCGCCTCCTGGTGATGAAAAAATTAACTGAGTTTAAGCGAGCTTAACGTTGCTGAGAACACCCCTGGGTATTCCTTAACTTAACGAGTAGATTAAGCCGCAAATCCGTGCTAAGGAGACACTGTAATTCTCATAATTTTGGTAAGCGAAGCTTTATGTGTTCCTTAACCTGTAAAGGAGAACCAACGCATCGGTGCGTGCAAGAAATATTATGGGATCTGGAGTACACACGCACTGGTTCGTTTGATCCAGTAATATTTTGGTATTCCCGCCAAATTCGTCAATTTCATCGTTGGTCCAATCTGTCGGATGTACTTTACCAATCACAAGAAAAAAAAATCAAAAATAGGCGTGTTTAGACCTTATTTATCGCCAGCGCCGGATCTACCATAGGTTCAAATGGTTCGGCCCACCAGGGCGCATAAAGTAAAAGGCGCTACGTAGATTAACTCTAGTTTTAGTTGTATTCAGAGATTTTATAAATAAATAATATAAAAAGTACTTCCGCTTGCATACAAAGTTACACATATCACAAAATGTGTCGGTTTTATAAGAGAACATATTTTTGAAATTCCCGCGAAAAGTTACACGCTCTAATGCCTAATCATTATCGATTTATAATATACACATTTGAGTTCAAAGAATTTTGAATGTTACGTACTCTAACTTTTCCATACATAATAAAGGTCCAAATCTTTTATCTCCGTTTTTTTACTAGCTCCTACAACCGAGTAATAAAGTGAAATATGTAATAATAAATATTGTTCATAATTCATTCGATTGCGGGTGCATTGCCGTAAAATGAAATAAGAAGAAGAATAATAAATATTGTTCCTTGCGTCTCACTAGGCCACTAATACTTCCTCAACGCTTCCACATAGATTCTCACTAATACATACAACGCGCCTTTTAAACATTTCGCTGTCTTATACAACCAAGTAATACTGTAGAATGAAATAATAATAATTACCTTCTGAACCAGCGCCTCTACTAACACAACCAAGACCGCCCTACATAGATTCTCACTAATACATTCAAAAGGGGCGCTATGATTTTTCAAATAAAAAACCAGAAATATAAATATTACCTAGCGTAAATAATCTGTGGTTTGGTTGATTATGAATAAACATTACTTAGTCTAAGGAGCGCTCATCGGATCGACTCTTCCTAGTGAATTAGACGAGAAGTTAGATCACCGAAATACATTACTAATACTACTAAAGATAATAACAAGTAGAAGCAATGACTAGCGCCATATCCGCCGCGTGGCACGCCTGTGCAACAAACGTCATTCTCGCTAAGTTTGGAACTTTGGCGCCGCTTGTGAGTGTTTTATTGCTTCGTTTGCTTAATAATTTTGTCAATAAATTATTTATAATAAGATATTTTTACTTTTTATGTTTGTAAATGCCTTCTGACCTATGTGATTTTAATAAATAATGATTTTGTAAAACATATTGAAGTTTATTGTCTATCAAATCCCAAGTAGGCAGAGGGGAATGAACGCCAATTCCACATACATGCCCTCTATTTCTCTTGCTTCTGACATAACCATCTTTCAGGATTTGGTCAGTGGGATCTCATCAAGTCGCCCAAGTATGGCCACATCACTTTATCTTTCAGCCATGTAGATTTAGAGAAAATTGGAATTGCTGAGAAAATCTGTACATTTTATTTTATATTTTGAATAAATAGATCGAAAGGAGATAAAAATAAGGTTAGGTTTGGTAAATAAATAAACTGCTATTAATTTTCAGATTAGGTTAGATTCAGTTTGTACAATTTATAATACTATATTATGCTGTATATATGTTGAAAAAAATACCTATCACCTTATATTTGAAATTTGACAAGTCGTGTCAAATTTCTTTAGTAGTATTAGTGAGCATATATATAGAATGCATTTCGGTGATCTAACTTCTCGTGTGAATTAGTGATATAGTATAACATCACTGGATGTTCGTCAGAACACGAATTACCTTCGTATTTAGACAAGATGCACCGAAGTGTATACGAATGTACCCGAATGAAATGTATGAAATTCGCTTCGTAGTCGCAACGCAATAGGTACGTATGCTTTAATATGCGACATATGCGTAGATTATAAATTACAATATCGTAGTGATAGTACTAAGATAATTATTAAAAATATTGCAACCATTAGGTATGTTATTATGGGCATATATTAAAATATTGATTAAAATAGTTATTTTATTTATTTATTTATTTACATATAAACGGCTGTATCAGCCTTTACAAATAAAAGGAACAGTCAAGAGATTTAAAACCTAATGTGTCTATATTCGAGGTTATGTGTGTGGTAGTAGTTTTCTTCAACTTTTTTTTTTAAATTTTTATATGAAATACCTGAATATGTAGGTAGCTATATTTACTTCCATACGAGTACATCGCAAGTAAGTAAGTACTGAAATAATAGTATAATATTTGATTTTGTTGTTGTTTTTCATCATATTTAACAATGTCTTGTATTTCAGGGAATTTTTTTAATATCAAAATACTAAATATGTTTCACCTAAGTATATCAATAAACATAGTGTTAGGTCGATACATAACATTTTATAAGATACTAATTACATATTGTAAAAGTGACAAATAAGAAATGTAACTACTTATTTTTTGCGTGATATACAGTTTTGCTAAGATATGAAAATATTTTTTGCAAAAAAGTTTGGGGGGGGGGGGCGCATTATATATATTTGAACCAAGCGCAAAATGCGGTTGATCCGGCGCTGTTTATCGCCTATACAAAATGTCACATGACCGCCGCTTGAAATACCTAGCAGTCTCTCGCGGTTGCAAACCATTTTGCTGCGTGCGTTTGTGCGCTATGGGTGTTATTTAATGGAGTGTTTTGTGATTTTTTTACTTTTTGTGCTAATTCTGGACAATTTAATTAGTTTTTAGTACCTATATAAGTTTTTTTTTTATAGGTTTTCGAGTGTCCTGTAAAAGGCAGGTGTTCGAAAAAATAAGACATTTTACATCTTAAATTCAGCGATGAGGTTTGCCACCCATCCTGAATGTCTTGATTTTATATTGGCACGGAGAAGACAGATTGCATATTTTATATGCAGCTGGTCTGCTGGCTACCCCACTTGTGGGATATGCCGTGATGGTATAGATAGATAGATAGACCTATATAAGTTTTTGTTAAAAATAAATATTTTTAATAATAGTAAATATTCTTATGTTGAACCCATTGTTGACAATACCGGAGCAGACATGACGTATCAAAATTGTTTTTGTTATAACTCCGTTATTATTAATTTTTGAGAGTTGGTTCCTTATAAACATATTTTATTCTAGGGATCTTTTTCTATAACATGCAATAAAAAAATATTCAAAAAGTGAAAGTTGAATTAATTTACTCTGCCATAGACTTTCATTTTTTCTTTATTCACTCACGGACAGGTTAAGGTTAAGGAGGATCTTAAGTCTGCATTGTAATTTTGGGCCTTAGTAGCATCTTTTAAGTGTTGATTGCTAGATTTATCCAATCTTTATGCAAACAAAAACATTTATTTTTATTATCTTTCTTAAAATGACAATAAAGGTAGTGTAGAAACTAAAATAATAATAAGTATGGATACTTTACCACTAATCACTTTAAGATTGGCATTCTTATGTTGTATGATCACATAGAATTCTCTAATGTTGGATATTTTACCAATCCCCCATGAGTCACTCATGTCTTACCGTACTTCTCCAACTATAAAAAAAATCATAAAATTGATAATACACTTCAATTGTATTGTATTGTATTTTACAAAACAGATTTTATATCTGTAATAATGACTTTATAAAAATTAATCTACCCACTAATTTTATTTATTATCACTGTTCATCAAATACGAGACATTTAATTTTACACAGATACAATCCAACATACACACAGTAAGTATTCTGATAGCTTACAACTAGTCTTATACCAATTATATTCATATGATATATATATTAAAGAAAGTGGTGATAGTTACACCATTTATAACTCAATAATGGCTGAATCATACATATTTAACTTCAATAAAAAAACAATATGCACGACGATAATATTGCGCAACAATATTCCCTCATACTGTGTGTGAAGAGAGGGTAGTGTAACTATTTTACTTCTTTCGTGGCATGTGTACAGTGATATATTTGATGTTTATATGATATTAGCTGACCCAGCGAACTTCGTACCACCTAACAATCAATGAAAGATTAATATTTTTAATCTCTTTACAAACTCCTCTTGGACAATTACGGAAGTTTGTAAAGAGATTGTAAATATTAATCATTATTTATAGATGAAAGAGTAGATATGTATTTTCATTACCCAGGTACTGAAATATTATATTGTTGTAGAAATTATTTATTTTTAAATGCATTTATTCATTATTGTTTATAGAGAGTAAATGTTCATTTTCTAACAAGATTGTATAAAATAAATGTTAACAAGTTTGTATAAAATATGTTTAAAATCTTACCATTTTCTATGACCAGTTATATCAGCTACCAACTTCTCAGAACATACATAATATGGAAAGACAGCTATGTTTCCAGCACGCCTATTGTCTAAACCAGCGTTTCCCAACCTTTTTCTCCTCGCGAACCAAAATTAAAATCCAACAGAATTTGGCGAACCCCCTATGTAGTCGTTAATGATAGGCAAAAAAACAATAAAATTTTATAGAACATTTATTTTCTCGTACATATTGCACAATAATTAATAAGACTAAAATGATTAATATTAATAAGATTAAAATGATAAATATTAATAAGACTAAAATAAGCTATAAAAATTGAGTACAAAATAAATTTAACAAACTTGTTCTTATTTCATCCCGCCATTACGCTATTATTTTCGCGAACCACCGGTTGGGAAACACTGGTCTAAACGAACCAAAAAAAAAACAAAATTGATTAATCAGCTACCCATATTCATCCCAAATACAGAAATTAAATTATTAATTCAAAACTCTTACATGATTTATTAACATTCTATTCTCTTAATATAGCTTTTTCCATTTAGGGAAATTGGGATGGATTTTTTTACTTCAACGTCAAAAACTTTATGAAATATGGGATTTGGAGTTTAATTGAAATGTTAAGGGTTCTATTAGGTGGTATATTATGAAATGCTTTGTAGGCGGTAAATTGTTTACAGGGCTATGAATTCAACATGAAATGCAGCGTTGACAACTCTGTTGAGGAGTAAAAATGTTGATGATTTGCATAAATTTGTGTTTTTTCTTTACCTTCAGAAGCTGCACATTCTTGGCAAACACATGATTTGACAGTCTCCTCTTGTTCCTCTACAACCAGAGCAACAGTGTAGGGTTTTATTCGTTACCTATGTTCTGGTATCACTCTTGCTTTCACATGTCAAATAGGTCCATCTCTCTTTACTTGCACATATCCAATGGCATTGTCACCGTAATTTTCTCTCGAGGATCTGTAAAAAATCATTGTATGGTGATATATGGCATAAATGTTCTGTATGTATTAAACAATGGAATTTATTAAGTTTAGGCAAACGCATCAAAACTTCGATTATTTTATGTAGATATGTAGCATTTTATCTGGAGAATAACAATCCGGTGTAATATTGTGGTTTTAGTCACCACAACATTAATTTTCGTACGATTTTGCCATGTCACATGTACTTAAATTTGTACGTTTGACTGATTTGTAGGTTAGGTTTGCACGAAGGGAACAATATATTTACATGATCAGGTCGTTAACCAATATTTATATCAAAGTAGAAATGTGAATAAGACGTTAAAATGTTGATTGATTATAACAACTTGCCTTCCATCTTTACCCTCGCCGTCCGATAATTGCGTAGCCAGTACACATGCTTCTGTTTATAATTAATATTTCAATAAATAGAAGGTCAAGATTTTAGGTAATCCTCAGTCATATATTTACGCATCGAATAAAAAAAAATATTAATAATTGGAACTTATTGACTATTTCAAAGACATTTTTTGGAGAACGGAAATAAAATTACAAACACAATCAAAATATCTTACTAATCCAATCAAATGCGCGATGTATCTTCGTACTCACGTGTCTTCGGCGCTTCGTACTCGGCTGTTGTCGTTAGATAGTGAATACTATTTACGTCTCGCTCTCGCGAACTGTGCTGTGGATGGACTATGCGAAATAGCACTCAATCGTGTTTTATCATTCGAGATCTATTCTTTTACCTCCGAAGTTGACTTAAATCCAGAGGTTTCAAAGTGATTTAATATTTCAATTCTTCACTGTACATTGCTTACAATAATGGGGTGTTCACATTTGGCGAATATCGCCAGGCGAATTTCAAAATATATCGCCAGGCGAAAAAACAAAATTCGCCGGACATCCATTGATCGTTACACCTGTTCACTCAGTCCACCGATATAGAAACGATCTGTCAGATGCGCTTTGATAATGACACTGTTTTCAAAATGGCAGACGTCGAGATGGAAATCGCGAAGTGTTTATTTTTAGTCGAAAATGTTATAGTAGAGGTTATAAGGCGCCTTTAAATTAAGGAAACAAACGCCACAAACCAACAACAAAGAAAACAGCTGTCACGAAGCAGGAAACATTATAAAATTTATAGGTTATAAAGTTTTTACCATAGATACGAACGCCGCGCACATCTGCGCATGGGCGTATCGTTCAATCGGCCGAAATTGTTGGAAGGTGGTCAACTCGAGACGATATCGTTTCTACTGTTTTTTATCGTTTCAGACTATACTCAATTTCTCGAGAGAATAACCAAGCCAAGTACCAAACTGAGAACTGTTCTGCGCAGGTACGCCCATCTGTGTAATGTCCCTGCCAATAATAGCCCTTATCAGTCTATCGACACCCTTGCGCAGGAGTGTTTGAATTTTTTTTGTTGAGTTTTAACCGAGTAGTGACCGTGATAAATAAAACGGACAATATTACCCCAAAAGTATCGCCAGAAAAAAATAAAAAAGGACAGGTAAAATATTACTTTATTGTAATTATTTTTTCCGAAGTATTATTTGAATAAAAAGTGTTTGTAAGGAAATTTAATTATTTTTTGAAAATAACGCCGAAATTTTATTAAATTTAAAATAACGCGTAGCTACCACATATTTCAAATGTGTAATCTTGTTTTTTGAAATTATTTTCATGCATTTTTAGTAGAAAATATGTTTTTTGTATAGGTATTAAACGTTTAAATGTTTATTTGTAGTATTTAAAACAATAAAATATTAAATTTATTTCCATACATTTTCAGTAGAAAATATGTTCTTTGTATATGTATTAAACGTTTAGCTGTTATTTTTTGTATTTAAAACAATATATTTTGCTAATAGTGTGTAGTTAATACTGTTGATAATTTTTCCGAATTTATAATGTTGTACTGCATTTAAAATAATAAATATTAATTTATGTTCACAAAATTTCTTGGTCTTTTTGTACCCCATTTATTTTCTCATTCATTGGAAGGTTACAAAATAATTCTTGTAGAGGGGGTAGCAGCGCAGTCAAAAGGGCGGTACTATGCGCAACGCTTGGTTATTCTCTCGAGAAATAGAGTATAGCTGTCATTTTGTTCACACGGTTCAAATAGCTGGCGATATTTTGGTGCCTGGCGATATTCGCCAAAGTGAGAACACCACATTAGATAAAAAAATAGTGTCATAAAAATAACAGTTATACAATTCAATGTACAGAGGGTGAGTTTTTCGCTAAAATGCTATTTCTTCCAACTAACCCGGTAATCAAAATTAAAATAAAATAAAAAAAACACATGCATATACATTTATACACCCTTGTATATCAACAGTCATAATAGAAACAAAAATATAACACAAAGTAAACAAAAGAAAAGAAAAAATCGAAAAAAGTGCTGAAAAACTCTTCCCAATGAAAAATCATGAAGTTTGATACCTCACATGCCCATATTTAGGTAAAAAAAAAAGGTAGGTACCTACATCGAAAAAAGTGCTGAAAAACTCTTCCCAATGAAAAATCATGAAGTTTGATACCTCACATGCCCATATTTAGTTAAAAAAAATAGGTAGGTACCTACATCGGAAAAAGTGCTGAAAAACTCTTCCCAATGAAAAATCATGAAGTTTGATACCTCACATGCCCATATTTAGGTAAAAAAAAATAGGTAGGTACCTACATCGAAAAAAGTGCTGAAAAACTCTTCCCAATGAAAAATCATGAAGTTTGATACCTCACATGCCCATATTTAGTTAAAAAAAATAGGTAGGTACCTACATCGGAAAAAGTGCTGAAAAACTCTTCCCAATGAAAAATCATGAAGTTTGATACCTCACATGCCCATACTTAGGTAAAAAAAATAGGTAGGTACCTATATCGAAAAAAGTGCTAAAAACCTCTTCCCATTGAAAAATCTTGAAGTTTGACACCTCAGATGTTCACATTTATGTAAAAAAATAATAAGTAGGCACCTACATGGAAAAAAAAGTAGTAACAACAAAAAAAATTGTAGGCACATAAATGTTAAAATATTATAATTGTCCACATTCGAATTTGTATTTTTGGTTTGCAGTGCATAAATGGGTATTTGCTATGAAATTAAAAAAAGTCAAGAATAAATTGTCACCTAAGTATTTACTCTTTATTCCCAAAAAACCTTAAAAATGGATTATCTGCATCCTTCAATATTTCAGAATATTTTACTATCAAATATTTCATAATTTATGTAAAAAAATGGTCAATATTTACTTTGGTCAATATTTACTTTTGGTGTGCCGAGGTCACGGTACTGCAGCACTCTAGCGATGAATAGAATAAAAATGTAACTCTTTCGTTTCACCTTCAAAAGGTTTTTATTTTTAAAAGCTATCTTATAATTTTTAATTATATTTCTCTATGTCCACGAGTACCAACATACAGTAATATGACATTTCGAATGAAGTCGTGTTTGATTGCAAGTACAACGAATTGTAGATTTATAATATAAAGAATATAATATCTTGGCAACAAAACAGTCAATGCATTATATATGTTTAAAATAAATAGATTATAGTATAAAGTAAATCTAAGTGATAAGTGAATTAATGTAATCAGTTTACTGTGTTTTATATCGTTTAATCACGCAGTGCAAAAAAATGTAACCTCAAAACATTTTTATATTTACAGTTTTATTTAACATTTTATATTTCCTCTAAGTGAATAACCACATGAAGAGTGAATTTACCAGATTCCATGGAATAAATTGGTAGGTCATCTTCAACTCCTAGTTTATAAGAATGTTTTTTTATGTTATATCAGTAACCCGTGGAATTTCCGGCAAAGAATTTGTCTACCACTCTTGTCTGTTAATTTTCGGGTGCCCTGTAAGAGTTCTTATCTTAACTTTTGCTGGCATAAAGAAGACGTTTTGTATGTTTATTACATGTAGTTAGTCTACTGACCACCTCTTTTGTTGGAAATATTGTGATGGCATTAATGAATGGATAATTCAGTTGACCGACAGACTCCCAAACGATTGGATAACCTTTAAACCTGGTTATCAGTTGGGAGGTTAGAATAAGAGAATAACTTGGATTTTGTAATATATTATAATTATGTAGTGTGAAGACTTCTGTTATCCAATAATCTGTATAATTTTAGCCCAACACCCCACAATGTGAAGTTCATTTACAGTAACCACTAGGGTGGCAACGTGTCAAGAGTCTTTAGCTATCATTCGCAGCTGATAAGAATGGATTCCTTCATGGATTGGTGAATCAAGAGGTATAAATATTTTTTAAATTATGTTTCCCAAATTGGCCATTATTATAATATACATACATACCATCACACCGCTTCCCTCTTGGGGTAGGCAAAAAGGATCGAGCTTGCTTCCTCCTGTCCTTGCATACACCTTTTACTTCTGTCACTGTCATACAATTCCTCATGCATGCTCTCACATTCAACGTGCACATCACGTGTCTGTCTTGTAAGATCTGGCATATAATGCGCGTATTTCGCGCCCTTGAGACGGATACTCCATTAAACGGCGCCGAATAAATCATCCAATATAATAATAATAATGATCTTGCTATTTGATTCCCAGACAGCCACAACTCTGAGTACTATTCTTCTCAGTCAAATATATTTTTTGGTGCGTCCTTATTCGTTCTATCGATATGCCCAAATCATCGTAACTTATTTATGTACATTTATCTTAGTTATTACACCAACTTCCATTCCACATTCCTCTTGTATAGCACTGTTACATACACAATCTCTCAGACTTTTACACACATCCTTCTCAACGATCTCATTTCTACTGCATTTATTCCAATTTCATCCTTAGTCATGTCGATGTCACTTGCATACATTGGTGTTGGCACTAAGATAGCAGATTGCACCAACCTTCATGCTGTGTTAGATACCTTTCTATTTCCAATTATTGGTCGGATTGCACCGTTTACACTATTGCCTGCTACTTTTCTCCTTTCAATATCGCTTTTACACTTCCCATCTCTCGTTAATTAGCCATTATTATATTATGTTATTGATGCCCTACATTGTAAGTATATTTATTGCTTTATGCATCTTGTATAATTGTTCTCAGGTGCTGGTATAAGTGCAAAAATTGTGGGATAACCAACTGAAATATGATAATATAGAAGATCAATTTAACAATTTCAATTTTAAGACTCTGAAATCTGTCCAACTTGTTCCAGAATACGATTAATGCTGTATTGAGAGATACTGATACCAGGTTCAATATATATTTTTTCATTTATTTTATTGAACATAACAAACAATACAGATATAAGAATACATAGACTATGTGATAAAAACTTGAATCTAAACATCCTCCTTATAGAGAAGTCTCGTGTAAAGGAGGGTAAATTCTATCTACTTATTTACTTGTGGCAGATACACAGCAGCAGTAGATGTTAAAATCATTTTTTATTATGCGTGTTACGGGATACTGTGAGCATGCTGTAGGTGTGTGCATAAATTTCTCAGCACCGCAATCACGAGTGAGCCCACTATATTTTTTAATCAATACATGTTAATACACAAAATAGATTAATCTTTATATGTATTTATTTATTCTTTACTGTACATTGATTACAAGCAAATTCACACAAAAATACATTTAAAACAAATACAATTATACAATCAATATACAGAAGGAGAGTTTATCGCAGAGGTGCGATTTCTGTATGATTATTAATTCATTGTTTCAGATCCGCCTGTCAACGTGATTTTGCTCTGAAGTACCTTCCAGATGATAATCTATCTGTTTTCAAATGTCTACAAAGTTGTTCCACCAATCCTCACTGAACGTAGGAAATTTTCGTATTCTCTTTGTATGGTCCTGTGCGCTTGGATTCCTCATTGAAAAACCAAAGTCATTCTCAACAGATGCCCTTATGAAGACACTTAAAACCTAGTAATTAAGTTATGAATAACATTGCCAATTAAGAAGTATAAAAAACATTCTTGAATATTATTTTTACTAAATTTTATTCTTTGAAATGAATTCGACTAAATTTATACCTACATAAAATGTATTTAGACTTTAAACAAAGTATGCAAGCAAAGTCATTATATTTAATATGAAAAATAGCAATTGAGAATATTGGAAGAACTAATAAGTAACATTATAAGAAATATAGGAAGCATCATCCTTGTAGGATGTTATGCCACAGGTGGAAGAAAAAAAAAAAAAATATAGGAAGCCACATACATAGATATGGATATAATAGTGTTAGGTATATTATAATATTAGTTGAACAATATTTAAGACATAATTAAATTACAATGTACAATTGATGATTGTAAACATAAAAGGACAACAATAATATATAAATAGGTAAAAATTTAAAAACGTTTTTTATTTAACTTTATAATATATTCATTTTCCATGTAATTCGTTAGTTTTTGTGTAGGTATCCATATTAAATGAATTAAAACATTTTTAAACACACTATTTTTATATTATTTTAAATAGTGTATAAAAAAGTTAGTTTTTTAATTAATTTATAATATAATAAGCTTACACATTAAAACTAATAATTGCATACAAAAATGTAAACCTTTTCATAAAACAAGTAATACTAATTATCCAATTTGGAGAATCAATGTATAATTAAAGACATATAAATATAGATAGAATATTATTCTGAGAACTAAATGTGTCTTGAAAAAACATCATTGAGCGTGAACGAAGATAGTCGCACAAATGTTAGACAAAAAGAATGTGTGCAAAGATAGAGTGAGTAACTCCCAAAATACTATTGTAGGAAATATAAACTAAAGTAACTACATTTTCAGATACTGTGCTCATGCATCATTGATGATACTGTGCGTCAGCACACTCAACAAATATCTGAAGTCTCTAATACAGGAGAGACGATGGTCTTAGTTGAGCCATATTTTGAGAATGTCCAGTGATAGTTAAAAGAGCACTGTTATTTTGTCCACAAGGGTTCCAATGGCCCGGATATCCTTCTTTTACAATGGATTGTATCTATGACAACGACATCAGAGTGCTAGGAATATTGTGGGAAGAGGTGACTCTGAAAATGTACAAGACTTATGTCCGTTCGCTGTTAGGGTATGACTTCCGAATTTGGTCGCCATATTTAGAGAAATATATAGCGTTGCTGGATAGAGAGTTCAGTGAAGGTTCACCAAACTGGGAGTGGGGCTTAAGGATTTGACATAATTGTGAGGAGCGACTGGCGGCCTTGAGACTGACAAAGCTTAAAGAATGAAGGGCGACCTTATTGAGACATTCAAGGTGTTGAATGATTGTTATAACTGTCCTGAACTCCCCCAAGTCTCCACCTATAATCAGAATGAGCACTTGCGTGGCTATAGCCTTAAGCTGAATAGAAGTGTATTTTCCCAGAATCCACATATTTTAATTTCCGTCTCTAATGCTTCGTAATGAAATTTCGTTTCAACGAAATGTCATACATTTTACTTGCCTATAGCCTGATATTACCTTCAATACAGTATTATTCTGTACAGTGGAAGTGGATACCAAATGTAAAATAACACTTCTTAAGTTACAGAGTTGTGGATGCTTGAAACGGGCTGTCTCCAGATTTGGTTGTTGCTGGGAGTATAAATTCTTTTAAGAATGGACTTGACAGATTGCAGTAACATCATGGACTCATTCAAGCATATCAGTTTTGCTGCCTGCTTGATATCCATAACAATTATTCATTTTGACAAAACGCTTGAAGTGCAATATTTGTATGAAAAAAATATTTGTTTTGTTGAGTTTTATCAAGCGTTGTTTTGTTTTTTTGTCTTATTTTATACTGTTGTGATGTTCCCACGATGGCGGTTTTAGCCGGTTGGCCCTTCAGGCCTGCCCGTGAGGACAAATTTTGGTTTAATTATGCGGATAAATAGGAGTTCACAACTCCTGAGATATCCTGGTGGAGGTGGGTCTCTCTTCAATGTTGTGATATTTGATAGTGAATCGGGTCCAATTCGTAAATTGTGTACTGTCAGTGTTTGTGTTCTTGTCGGTAAGGTGCCCCGCTGGGTATCCCCGCGCTATTATAAATGTAGCCCTTGGGTTGTGCTGTTGTTGCCAATATTTGTTTGATTGTCGTGAGTGAATTTGAAGTGACAAAATAATAATTTTCTAATTAGTAAAATCTTAATTTCCGCTTGTTACAAGCTATCTTTATATAAACTCAATAACTGTCTGCAAGGTTATAAAACTGCTTAATGAATTAAATTATTGCTGAATTATAAAATTGCTTAATGATTTGATTTATTGCTAAATGTGCACTGTTTGGATGTAAGACTGTTGGAATGTTATTTTTGCTTATTATATATTTGCATTTACATGCCTTTCATATGTTGTGTGCCATATTAAATACAATAAATAAATGTTCATGACGATATTTTCAACATAACAATGACTCTTTCGCCAGGATAGAGACTCTTCTTTGATTCTGTTGCCTTTTGTTTTTTTCTGTCTCGCTGTTTTTTTTTCAATTTTCCTGCTGAGATCGCCTTGGCTAAAAGCTGTTATGGTCTCAGTGCAGGGCAATATTTTTAGAATAATAACTGCTCAAAGAAGATCAAAAAAGGAGTGAATTCAAAGTGACATACTTACATTTAGAGTGTAATATTTGTATGAATTTTGTATATACCTATATAGAACTGGGTTTCGGCCCCTTCCAAGCGTACCTACCCTTCAACCACATCGCGGAGGTTTTGCTCAGTGAGAAGACAAGCCTATATTCACACTACCCCATCTCAGGATGCGCTCGATCGCGGTTTTGAATTTGTCCTCAATCGCCCTTCTCGTGCTGCCAGACAGCAGGAGGAGAGCATCGTCACCATATATGCGAAAATCGTGCAGCCAGGTGGAAGATGCATTCTCAAAAGACCATCGAAGAGGACATTCCACAGGACCGAACCTTGCGGGCAACCCATATCAACGATTCGTTCGACCATGTGTCCTGCGTGAGTGATCACCACTGACCTGTCGCTGAAGTAGCTGCTGATGACATCAAACAACCAGCGGGGACATCCCCATATCTTCAGCTTGGCCAATATGGCCCCAGCTATGTCAAAGAAGACATTCAACATATTCTTCTCCTTACTCTCATTCTTCCATTTCATACATGCATCAATGACAAGCTCTGTGGATAATCCCCAGCTGAAGCCAAACTGCTTCGGATCCCCCGGCACAAGCGCCCCAGCAAGCCGGTTCCTCACCAATATCTCAAGAATCTTGCCAAAGGAAGGTAGCAGGGTGGGTGGCCTGTACGCCTTGAGATCCGAGAGAGGTTTGTCATTACCTTTAGGGATTACCCTGAGCAGACCTCTTTTCCATACTTTCGGAAACACTCCCCGTCTCAGACAGGCCCTGAAGAGTCTCAAAATTTCAGCTCGGCAAAACCTCCAGACCTGTTTTACAATCAAACAACTTTTTGACGATTTCACCTAACTCTTGATGTGTCACATCGTCAATTTTGATAAGGTACTGATGGCTCATCGGGGGGACAGTGCGATTGGAAACGCAGCGCTGCATGAAACGGTGTGTTCCTCGACATTGAGTCAAGAGGCACCAAACCATCCAACAGCGCCCTGAGTGAGCCGACAATACACACTGTTTCATTATCGCCAGAAAAGATACTGGTAAGATAGTGATCAGCAGACCTCTTAGATTGTACCACAGTCCGAGTCACAGACCAAGGGTCGGCGTTTCACCTGTGATCCTATCAAATTGAAAGGAGTCATGTCAGTCCCAGTAATTGCTCATTCAATATCTGATGGTACAGAGCCTGGCTGGCACAGTAGCTCCCAGTTCAACAAACTTTACGAAACATCCGAAGTTTGTAGGGTTCAAAGTTAGTTCCCCAAACCATACAGGTCGAGGAGTATCCAACGTTAAGCCACACATCATAGTATCCCTCGCTTCTTTCATGATTTCGCAGTCCCAAAGAATGTGATCAGCGTATTGAGCACCT
The DNA here is from genome assembly GCA_947579605.1 of Athripsodes cinereus. Classification (NCBI taxonomy): domain Eukaryota; kingdom Metazoa; phylum Arthropoda; class Insecta; order Trichoptera; family Leptoceridae; genus Athripsodes; species Athripsodes cinereus. The sequence goes on along the minus strand of OX388325.1, from coordinate 16,771,623 downwards.
CCACCACACGGACACCAAGGTTCATCAGCAAGATTAAGCTCGAACAGCTTTGCCTTCAGATCACCATGACCCGTAATCAGCTGCGATGGGAAATGGTCCAACATGATAAATCTGCGTTTCATTCGCACTCTGACATCGGGGAAAAAGCTGTAGACAAGTCTACCATTTGTTCCCGAGTCCCACCACTCTAGCTACACCTCCATTGTTCTCTCGTGTATTTCGCCCATAGCCCTGCTCAAGCCTTCTCTGCCCTCTAATGGTCCAAGCGCAAGTCCAAAGTCTGCGCTTTGCTGCAAATTGATGCACTTCAAGGTCGACAGGCAGCACACCGGTAATAACCGGCAGACCATCGCTTGCCGCCATTCTATAGGCTCCTGTAACACATAGAAGGGGATATCTTTGTCCTCTAGGGAGACAAGAAGCGACAGATCCTACAGAAAGTCTGTGCGACCACACTCGTGCAGTATATGCCACCTGAGGCACGAAAGTTGCACGGTATATAGTCATGAACGATTTTGGCCGAAAGCCCCAAGTTCCTCAACTTAATCTTCTCAAGGTTGTAAACAACGATTTTGCCTTTTCCGTAACAAATTTTATATGTTGAGTGAAGGCAAAGCCACGATCAAGCAGTACACCAATATATTTGAACTCTTCCACAACCTTTACCGACTGATTTCCCATCTTCAACACCGGATTTCGGCTTCTACTAAGGTTCCACTTCATCAACATTGCCGCTGTATTTGCTGCTGAGAAAATAAACCTGTTTTGAGATACCCAATGACATTCGAAAACATCGCTTCAATTTCGCTTCTAGTATTTCCAGCTAAAAGATCCAGCGCATCATCCGCGTAAGCTATAATAGTAGCTGAATCAGGTAGAGGCATTGTTAAAAGGTTAACGTGAGCTCCCGTGGTAGTACTTTGCCACGGCTAGCTTGGGGGCCACGTTACAAGATATGTTCCTCTTAAGTAGGTGGGTACTAATATACAAAATAAAAAAAATAATAATTATAATTATAACTACGATTTATTCAAGGGAATAATTTATATGCATGGACCAATGCAAAATAAACACAAACAATAACACTGACGTGTTCACACAGAAAAAAAAAAAACACATGTAAGTACTATTATCATATAGTAATAGAATATAAGTAATGTACAAAAATTATAAATAAAAAACAATTACTTCTTCGTTGCGCTGGCTAAACGCGAGGGCGCGACCCTCAGCGATTGTAGTACAATTAACACAATGTCCATATATGTGTCACGAAGAGTCCAGTTGCAGTGCACAAATATAGTTCCCGATGAACAACTTCACAATGGAATATTTTATCAATAGTCTATTAATCACTTGTCGAATATATGATATTGCAATCAAATTAAAAAAAATAGTCTCTGATGATAATAATGAAATTCACTTTTCAATTTATTTCTCACTTTCGATGGATCACTTCTTACTTAGGTATTTGTATATCGTAAATACCTAGCAGACAAGGCGAGTACTATATCGGTGTTACGCGCACGGATGTTGAAAAACTTCTGAACTCTCGTCCTTGAACTGCGCTGGCTTATATAGTTCTCCGGGGCGGCAGACAGAGACAGAAATAAAATTGTTCTGTCTCCTTCTATGTCCTTGTACTTTTCTTCAATGGCAGTATGAAATCGTATGTATTTTAAATTTGATTGCTTTATCATCGTATGAAGAATATTAAAATGATTAAAATGCGATGTTTTTTCTTTCTTGAAGTTACAGCCGTTTTTCGGGAAATAATTATCAAACAAGATTATTTACATACATTTGAATTATGGAACAAATACTTAACTTATCTTAACATATGCAAAATTATTTACAATCAATTTTCACCTAGATATCTTCATCTCTAAACAACAATTTATTTAATTAAATACATTTTCATGTTCTTTTGATATACATAGGTATCGTAGGATTTTAAAACAATAGTTATTGATCCTATACCTACCGATACTTTACATACTCGATCTACTTTAAATATAAAAAAAATCTCAATTGTAACATATCTTCATAATATCTTATTGAAATCATTAAATATTATTAGTGTATACCTCGGTCTATCAACAAGCAATTATTTACATATCAAACATTATTATTTCTTATAATATCCAATTATTTACACACGTCCTTAATCAAGTTTATTATTACTTTTGTTTTTAAATATGCAAAACTTTCTTTATACCTATCTCAATGCCAGATATTAAATCCAAATTATATTTTTCAATATAATGACAATATCCCATAAGTCGTGTGACTTGATAGATATTTATTAGATGCAATGAATCAGTGATACAATTAATCATTGGATGGACACATCTATATAATTATAATAAAATTAATTCTTTCCGTACTAGTAAATATTAACTACCTACTATATTATTTACATTTTTACATATTTAAACATTTCTTTTACTCAATAAATTACTATATGCAATATTTACACAGGTTAGGTATATTTTAGGATCTCTCATACGACCCAATGTATTATCACATACATCATATCAAAAATCATACAAAATAAATTAGAATTAAAATATTACTATACCTAGCGCGGACATTAGTCATTATTATTAAACAGGTGTAAAAACAAAACACTTTGTTAAACAAAAGGGAATATCATAAAGCCATTAATATTTTTGTAGAAAAAGTTACAACAAAATAAAATTACCCAGCGGCTAAGTGAGTAGTCACCAGAACTCTCATTGTTATATGGGATAGTTATAATCCTGCCATTGTTTATTTAACTTTCACTAATACATACAATAGTATCTAAGTGCAGGTAGATATATAGGTACATAAAATAGATGCATCAATATTTGGATTTTTCTAGACTTTCTTGCGAACTCTATTATTTGAAATAAATATTCCCGTATCAACAAAACAATATTATATTCATCATAATGTTTTCCGTCATAATTAATTAGCAATGCATATCAAGGTCATTTAAAAGAGCATTCCACAAAAATGGACCAAGCACTGAATCCTGCGGACAACCCATTGTGACCTCCCTCGTCACAGTTGGTCCTCCATATCCTATGGTTACCTGACGCTCTTTAAAGTAGTCCAATATAATCGAGAAGAGATCCCCAGGGCACTCTCTTTGTTTTAACCTTGAGAGAATCAGCTGCCACCAAGCATTATCGAAGGCTCCTTATATGTCCAAAAATACTCCCAGAACATACTTCTCCTTCCTTCCGTTCTTCCCATTCAAACTTTCAAGAACCGCATCTTCAGTCGATTTCCCGCATACAAAACCAAACTGACGACTGCTTTTAGAAGACAAGGCTGCGGACAATCTGTTTATCACCAAAATTTTTAGAATTTTCCCAAAACTTGGTAATAAAGTGATGGGACTATAGGCTCTGATGTCCGAAAGAGGTTTATTAATACCCTTTGGAATGACCCTTATAAGGCCGCTCTTCCTTACTATGGGAAATATACCACCCTCCAAACATTTTTGCATCAAGGTTACAACCATATTCGGACAAATTTCCCACACCTTCTTCACAATAGAACCGGTTATTCTGTCCAGACCAGGCGCCTTGCGTGGACCCAAACGAATAATGATTTTATCTAATTCATCATGCGTAACTGGAGTCGTCAGGGAATTAGTATCTGATGAAATTGGTGGTTGACGAGCCAGAACTCTCAGCTGTTTATGATAATCTATATCCAACTCATATGAATCCAAGGGTTTAAGACCATCAAGTAAGACCCTTAGAGAAGAATCAATACCCATTGTTTCCCCATCGCCCCGAACAATACTTGAAAGGTAATGCTCAGCAGATCTTCCTTCACGCAGCACAGTTCTGGTTGCCGACCAAGGGTCTGTATTTCCCACCTCAGTAATCCACTCTTTCTAAGATTCAATTTTAGCCTGTCTCACTGACCCAGCAAATAATATGTTAAGTACATTCCTTTCGCATACCAGCTTTGCATTGCACACGAACCAATAATCCAAATTCACTATATATAAGCATTGTATTGTATCGAATCATATTCATTCATAATCTGTACTCAAAGCTAACCAGTTCGACAATAAACTAATTATCACCGCCGACTTCTTTTCTCTGACTACCCTGCACAACAATCGACATATTTTTTTTTATTTTTTTTTTTATTAATGAAAATAATACATTGAAAAAGAAATATATACAATTTATGATAATGAGTCACGCCAAATCTAAAAGATTTGTCGGCGTGTTCTCTTATAACAAACTATTTACTATATTAACCTAATACGACATTAACCTGAATACAAAAATAATTATTAGTTATATATAAATCCACACTTTATTAACCATTCCTTGACTAATTTTTTTGCAATATTTTTACTCTTGCATTTCTTAATAGATACCGGCATCATATTAAGTATTTTTGGCACGTTATATTCAAATGTTCTTTTTCCGTATTTATTATTGAATTTAGGGACTACATATCCTTCATTAAATTTAAATCTAGTGTGATGCATATGTCGAGGTTTTTCTTTATATTCGGTTTTTGAAAACTGGTCAAGGACAACTCTCTGCCAAAACAAGCCTTTAGCAGATAATACATTCAACTTTTTGTAATACAGAGAAATATTATTTCGCGCCGCGTTGCAAATTTCTTTTTTTACTATAAGTCTTAATATCGATTTTTGTGCGAACATTACCCTTTTCAAATTAGAATTAGTACAATTGCCCCAGCTACCAATACCATATCTGATTAAAGATTCTGCCAAAGACTTGTACACAGTAACAAGTGTGGACCTAGGTACAAAATATTTTATCTTAAATAACATACATGCTATAGATCTTGAACGCTTACAAATAATATTTACATGCTGATCCCACTTAAATCTATCGTCTATAGTTACACCTAGATATACAAATTTATTTACATTATCAAGACATGGACAATCACAAGATATGGGGAGCTCAACATTTTTATGTATACACACATAACTATGCGAGACGATCTTCGGTGCCACACCAGCCGTCGCAATACTTGGAGATCTGACATGCATTAGTTTGGTCTTTTTTGCGTTGATAATTAAACCATAGTCATGTGACCACCTAACTAATCTATCGTAGTCGTACTGCAATAATCTGCGAGCCTCCATTTCGTCATGATGTGACACCACAAGAGCCGTATCATCCGCATAAACAAAATATTTACAGTATCGGAATAATATCTTCATACATGAGACAAAAATTATGTACAGTGTAGGTCCCAAAATTGAACCCTGTGGTACACCTGTCAAAATACTCTTCCTGTCACTAAGATAATTACATATTTTAATACTTATTTTTCTATTATTTAGGTAATCCCGGAAAAGCTGTAGGACAGTACCTCTTATTCCAATGCGTTCCAAAATATTATACATTTTATCATGGTTTATTGTATCAAAAGCTTTCGAATTGTCAACGAAAAGCACCAGAACATGTTTTCTATTATTCAATTCTGAGTTAATGCAACTTGAAAACTGACCGAGTAAGGTTTCAGTGCTTTTGTTTTCCTGGAATCCATGTTGTGAAGGATCCATTAGATCATGTTCCTTTAAATATAAACCAAGCCTTTGCAACAAATATTTTTCCATAATCTTTTCAATAACCGGAAGAATACTAATAGGTCTATAATTTTTTAGTTCCGTATGTTTATCACCTTTATAAATCGGTCTAACAATGCTACACTTTAATTCATCTGGCACTACTCCCTGTTTTATAATTAAATTTATTAAATGCGTTAAAATTGGTGCCAAAATATTAACGTTATTTTTCAAATCACAAACCCGAATATTGTCTATCCCTGCTGATGTATTTTTTAGTTTTGTTACAATTCCAGCTATATCAGACACCGTAGCCCTAGGTAGGTACAAACTGTGCAACGCACTTGGTTCCACGATATTTATCGCTGTATAACTACACTCATGTAACATCTGAGAAACACTGTCTGTAAAGTAATTCAAAAAATTATTTGCAATTTCATCAACCTCACATACACCGGTAAAATATTTTTGTATGATCTGATCACAATCGTTTTTAGGTTTACGACCCAATATACCATTCAGACAGTCCCATGTTTTTTTAACATTTCCAAAATTTTTTGTAAATCTACTATTAAAATACGAAAATTTTGCCTTTCTAATAGATGTGTTCACTACATTTCTATAATTTTTATAATTTCTTTCATATAAAACATTTTTAGGATTACTCTTCCATTTTCTATACAGTACATCTCTTTTTCTTATTTCGGCGAGTAAGTCTGCTGACATCCAAGCAGCCACCGGAGACGGTCTAACACCACCCACACCCGATTTACGAACAGAACTTTTATATAACGTGACACCAGTACATATGTAATACCTTCTGAGACATCAAGATCTTCATATTCATCTACCATCGCTGGTGGATCGTTATAATACAATAGGTATATATAAGTAAAAAAAAGAAAGAAAAATAAACAAAATAATACAAAACGTGAAGCAAAATAGAAAAAACATGATAATAAAATATATGTACATAAATTGGTAAGTACATAAGGCCGAAGTGAGGTGTCCAGAGACGTGCTGTCAGGCGTTTAAAAGGCGCGAGTCCGAGAGTCGCCAGCGCCAGCATGGTGTGGAAACATTAAACCCTCCCAAAATGGACATCCCTACCAAACCTACTCTCCACCAAGGGAGACAGGACCGGGAGGGAACAGGGAGGAGCCATACGCACCACCGCCACAATGGGCAAAACCAACCCTAAGACACTCTCAAGTAAGGTGGGGGTGAACCCGGCTGACGCAGAAGCTCCCAACGAGATACCCAAACATCCACAAACCCCAAAAATGCCTTTAGGTTCCTTGGGCTTTGCAAGACCTCCCCAAACCATATTGGTCTGGGACTGTTCTCACTCATATCATCTAGCATCATTCATCACAGAGCACTCCCATAGGATGTGCTCGGCATACTGCGCCCCCAACCCACAAACACATCACGGATTCTCCGCTAGGCCAAGGTCATACAACTTGCCCTTTAGATCTCCGTGGCCCGTCACAAGCTGGACTGCATAGTGATTAAGGGAAAAGAAACGCCTCATCATTCTCTCACATACGTCGGGAAGAAAACTGTAGACCAGTCTAGCAGTTCTCCCCCGATCCCACCTATCTTGCCAGACTTCAAAAGTTCTCTTTCGAATCATGCCGATTGCCCTACTGAGTCCTCTAGTCCCAGGCTCCGCATGAACGGATATTCAAAGATGCTCAACATTGCCTTCAGCCCTGAGCTTACGCCTAGCTACACCATCTAAGATTTCTAAATCAGCGAGCAACACACCAGCGATGACAGGAAGGCCATCGTTAGCGGCCGTTCGATACGCACCGGAGACAGCGAGCAGGGGGAGTCTCTGTTCCCTCAAAACCGCTGCGGACACAGAACCAACCGCAAGACGGTGCTACCAAACACGGGCGTCATAGGTGACCTGGGCCACATACGTCACCCGATAAATGGTACGCACAATCCGCGCCCTGAGGCCCCATGTACCACGACCGAGTCTGCGTAGAGTGTGAAATAACACTCCCCCTTTTTCGGCTGTCGCTCTCACGTGCGGAAGAAAGGTAAAGCCCCTGTCAAGGACAACCCCCAGGTATAACAAACAGGTTTTATACAACATTGAAGGAGACCCACCGACCACCCGGATAGCGCAGAAGTCTGGGGACTTCCAGCTATCCGAATTCTACATTACACAAATTTTGTCCATACCGGAGGCACCATAGTGGGCAGCCTGAGGGGTTTTATACAACAGTAATTAAAAGATAAAAAGTCACAAAAACCTACCTAATTGGTGAAATGACGTCCCCCAAGCCTGCACCTACCCAGCACCACAGTCGCCGCTGAGACGACTGCTGAGTTAAACTTTTCCCCAGCTACTTCAGCTCTATCAGACAACCATATATCAAAATTTCTCACCTCTTCTTTCAGTCAAATTCCAAAGGAATCCCAGTTTAACCTCGAGTTCCTGAAATTCCAAAATATGGTTCAATTCCCAACGAACCTCTGGCAGACCAGGTGATCAGACGGTGGTCGCTTGAAACTTCCCCAACAATAAGGACCCTCCAATTGGAGAAATCCGCGAGCAGATCTTCTGTACATAGAGTATGATCATAATATGGCACTCCTCCATCGGCCCAGCAAACGTAGCAGGCTGACCAGCAGCGTTGAGGAGACAAAGGCCGGCAGAAGATATAAAATTCTCCACCGGTCCTGCATTCGCAGTGCGATCCCTGCCTGGTCTATCATACCAGAGAGGAGAGCGAGCATTGTAGTCACCATCAATCAATCAACGTGGGACCACACCAGCAGGGCTTGCCTTAGGCCCCGCAGGTGTGGTCCCACGTTGTCAGAGTACCTGAAATAAACAAATATAAGGAAAATCTCTCGGCCATTGATTCTGAGGCAGATGCAACATCGGTACTCATCCGATAGCCCATCCAAAAGCAGCGGCTGCACCTTACTGGTATCTACCAAGAAACCCACCATGAGACGAGGCCGCTTGCCGATCACGGCAAGCGGCACGTCAGCTCCATCGACAGTCTCTTATGGAAGCTAAACAATGCTTATTTCAACACGCAGGGCTATGCAGATGATCTGGTAATTACGGTTGTAGGAAAATTCCAAAGCACCGTATCCAGCCAAATGCAAAAGGCTCTAAAATTGGTAGAAACCTGGTGTAAAGACTACGGTCTTTCAGTGAACGCCAACAAGATTGTTATAGTCCCATTTACCAACAAAAGGAAGCTGGGTGGACTTAAGGCACCAACTCTCTTCGGCGAGACTATAATATTTTCCAAGGAAGTTAAGTATTTGGGTACTATCCTGGATCAACGGCTTACATGGAACCCACACTTGGAACACATCACCAAGAAAGCAAAGATAGCTCTAGGTACGAGCTTTAGAATAGCTGGGTTGAAATGGGGCCTTCAACCGAGGCAAGCCCTCTGGCTCTACACAGCTATGGTTAGACCAATGGTCACCTACGGCTGTGTGGTATGGCACAAGAAAACCCAGCAGAAGACATGCATAAATGTCCTGAATAAGATTCAGAGACTTGCATGTCTTCTCACAACGGGCGCTATGTCCTCAACACCCACAACTGCCTTAGAGGCGATGTTGTGTCTGAGCCCATTGCACGTGCATGTGCAAAAAGAGGCTCGCATAGCATTGCTACGGGCGGCAAAGGGAGGCAAGAACAATTGGTGCTCCAGCATAATGAGAGGATTATATTCAGACCTCAACAAAGCTCCCATCGTGGATATGCCTTCAGATACCATGAATGTGGCTTACAGCTTTGTTAAACATTACACAGTAGAAATACTTGAAAGAGAGACCTGGCGAGAAAATGATCCCTACTCCTTTCGAGATGGCGACATCATATGGTATACAGATGGATCCAAAAAAGACGGTCGGGCAGGGTCTGGAATCTTTGGCGCCCAACTCAGTTTTGAGCAAATCAGTTTGCTTAGGAGAATACGCCACTGTCTTCCAGGCAGAAATGAGCGCCATTTTGGAGTGTGCTCATATGAACCTTCACCGATCATACCACAACAAAAAGATCTATATCCTTTCGGATAGCCAAGCGGCGCTTAAAGCCCTAGGTTCCGTAGAGGTGAGATCTAAACTAACCTTTGAATGTATACAGGTTCTAAATCACCTGGGCGGGAATAACGCCGTAAGGCTGGTTTGGGTACCGGGGCATTGTGGAGTCATAGGCAACAAAGCTGCCGATGAACTTGCTAGAACTGGCGCTGAGAGACTACCAATAGGTCCTGAGCCTATATGCGGATTACCGTCTAGTACTATCAGGCTTAGCCTAAAAAACTGGGCCATGGATCAAAGCCATGAAATTTGGTCCAACAGCATAGGGTTGAAGCACGCGAAGGAACTGATGACAGGGTACTCGCGTAAATTCACCACAGAAGTTCTAAAACTTAATAAAAATCAAATAAGGATTCTAACCAGGACCTTGACAGGACACTGCAGACTAAGGAAGCATATGACGAAAATTGGATTGTCAGACACCCCATCTGCAGATTTTGTTCAAAGGATAATGAAACGCCCATCCACATCCTCTGTAACTGTGACGCACTCGCTCGCAACCGAAGTCACATCCTCGGAGGTCCACTGCTGGACTTTGAGAAAGTGAGACTTCTCACACCGAGATAAATAGTGAGCTACATGACGCACCTAGGTCTTGAGAGTGAGATATGACACAAAAGGATGTCACAATAGATCTGATATGGTCGCAGTGATACAAGGGATGTAAGGTCTCTTGACCTAAGGAAAAAAAAAACATCGGTACTCATCCGATAGCCCATCCAAAAGCAGCGGCTGCACCTTACTGGTATCTACCAAGAAACCCGCCATGAGACGAGGCCGCTTGCCGATCACGGCAAGCGGCACGTCAGCTCCATCGAGGATCACTCGCAAGAACAATTGCTCCTGGACAAAAACCAACGGAATCCCCCTTCGCTGCATAGACCTAACCAAATCAATAGCCGATGCACGACCTCGCCCTAGATTGCTCTGACCCAGCACGACGGCAGCCTCACTAGCCATCATAATACTGAAGGGATCCTTTTGGCAATTTGGATTTATTTTGAGAGTCTCCAAGCCATTCACGTCAGTAAGGACGCTAAAATTACTTTTTTGTACATATGTTAGAAGCTGTTTAGAGTACACCGCCACGGTTGTTTGAAACCCTCAATACATAACATACACTGAAAGAATTGAGAAAATCCAGAACAAATTTTCTTAGGACTCTTAATTACAGATGTCGTGTTGCATTTGACAATTACCGTCTTTCTGCTCAATATCACAAAATAATGACTTTAGAAAATGGACGTTCTATGGCTGACATGAATTTTTTATACAAAATTGTGAACGACATTGTTGACTCTGCTGACTTATTAAACAGACTTTACTTTAACTGCCCTACAAGACGGACAAGAACCACATTGACATTTAAACAACCTTCTTGCTCGACCAACTATCTGCAGAGCTCATTCATACACCGAGCATGTAACAATTTCAACTTTTTTTTAATAATATAGGTATATTTGATACAACATCCTTAGGGCGTTTCATTGACACTAGTAAAAGATCCCTGATAACTTCGGGGTTTCATGGGGTTTAATCATTTGATGTTTCCTTTCTGCTCCAATTTTCTGTCCCATTCCTTTATTTCCTTCTTGATTGGAGATGATTGATTACACGTGCTTCCGAAAGTACATGGCTCCCCGAAAGGAGGTCACCCATCTCGGCAACCTGGCCCCTCAACTCGACCTTCTGGTCCAAAGTAAGTCTGCAACTAACGACAATTTTCTTATAAATAATTTTGTCCTCTTTGACACCACCAAAGGTGTCAGAGGAATCAACATCCGCAATAGCAGTTGAGGTAGGACTATCCGCCACCCGAAGCTCCTTCTTAGATCTTTAAGTAAGTTAGCTCCTCTGACGGCGCATCCCTTGATGGCAGCTCCTCCGATGCCGCAACAGAAAACACAGATCCATCCGAGTCCATACAGTCCTCTTCATCCATACGTACTGCTCCAGCTAACCGTGGCTTCCCCGCAACGGCCAACAACGAACCAAGCAAATAATGCGATCTAGGTACACCATCAGGCACAGCAACAGAATCTTCTGCTGAAGTAGCAGAGGCCTGTCTCACACACTTTTTCCCCTTACGATGTATCACGGATCCCTCAGTGTCGGCATCCAAACCACAGGCACCAGTCTCTTTAACATGCTTCCCAGAAGGAGGCGTACGAGGAAGGGAACGAAGTGGCGTAAAAACACGCGGGCTGCGGTCGCCTCGTCTCCAGGTGGCTCAGGTTTCATGGCGCTATTAAATTAAAACTTCACCAAAACACAAATTTTTTCATGCAAATATTACACTGAGATTGTCTGTCAGTCGATGATAACGTGAACAGTTCTATTCGAATCCTGAGTCCACAATCTCCTTTCTCTCAGTCTTTTTAGATGAAGCACCTTTTTTTAAAATGAAGCATGATCACCACAACAGGAGCCTTACTTTTTAGCAACAACAATTTTTTTTATATTATTTTGTCTTTCTTAACACCACCAAAGGTGTCGGAAGAGTAGGTATACCACATCTTCTGCAATAGCCGCTTCTTCGATCTTTCCGTCGTGGTAAGCACCTCCAGCGGCACATTCCTGAAACCACAGCATAAAAAACAGTACCATCTAAATCCATTCAATCCTCTACATCCATACATACTGCTCCAGCCAACTGTGGCGTCCCAGCAACGGCCAAAAACGATCCAGGCAAGTAAAGCGATCTAGGCATACCCGTTCCATCAGGTGCAGTAACAGGATCTTCTGCCGAATCAGCAGAGGCCTGTCTCGCACACTTATTCCCCTAACGATTCGCCACGGATCCCTCAATGTCGGCATCTGAACCACAGGCACCAAACTCTTTAACCTGCTTCCCGGAACCGACAGGGCGTGAAAACCACGCGGGCTTCAGTCGCCTCGTCTCCAGATGATTTGGGGTTCATCGCATTATTTAGTTACCACTTCACAAAAAATAGTATTTTTTTCTTGCATATATTACACCCAGAGTGTCTGTCAGCTGATAATAACTTGAACAATTCGATCTGTTTCAGTTTTTTGTGCTAAGGTTAGTAGAGCATTGCTGACTGCACACCAGTATAAGAAAGAAAACAATTCTCCGAAATTATACAAGGGCATCCAGTGTAGCACCCGCACAGAATCGTTTTCGCCGCACAACATCGTTGAACGACAAAAGTCTATGAGACACTTCTGTAACAACACGATGGCGCCCGGTGGGCACCATTTAGCACAAAAATCACTTACATCACCAGGAAATAATACGGGGAATCCAGAGAGGTCCCCACACAGGGTTTATCATCACACAACACCCTTGACAAGCAATCGGCAGGATAGCACAGGTGACGAATTACAATGTCTAGTGGAACCGCGGTCGTGGTGGTTAGGGAGATTCCATTGGTTTCCGACCAGGAGCAGTTATTTTAGCAAATAATCCTCGATGGTGCCGAAGTACCGCTTGCCGTGAACGGCAAGGTGTCTCGATCGATTTTCATGATGGACACATTAAGGTGCAACCGCTGCTCTTGGATGGACTCTCGGATTCCGGTGTTGCGTATGCTTCCGGATCGATAGACGTGAAATCTTCTGGATCAATGTACAAATCAATGTACAGAGGGCGAGTTTGTATCGCTAGAATGCAATGTCTTCCAACTAACCCGGTTACAAAATTAAAAGTAAACCGATTAAAATGAAATATTTGTTTTTAATATTTTATTTGGAATACAATAAATTTGTAATGAAGAAAATCTAAAAATTATGTTAATCGTTTACATATCGTAAAAGGCGAAAGTCTATGTTTGATGTATAAATAAATAAATATGCCGGCTTGAATTGCATCGTTTTCATTACATTTTTATTTTACAGGTATGCATTATAATAATTCTCTTATATAAAAGGAATGAAGAATCTGGATTTTAAATAAAGCCACAGACACCGTCACAGCAAGCAGCATGCTTATGCTTTGAAGGCGAAGTAGGTTGGTAGTGTATGAAACCGCGAACCCGAGTTCTCTAAAAGATAGTTACAGGTATGTTAATAGATAACTCCACTTTCAGGCTAACAAGTGTTTTTGAGGCTATATAATCTAAAAAAGATTTAATTTGAAAATAATTGTTAAAAAGACGAAAAAATACATTTCATCAAACGTATTAAATAAAAAAATAGTTCTTCATTAAATTTAATGAATATTATAATTATTATTGTCTATGTTCTCTCTCAATATTAATATTCAATTTAATTGTTATTATTATTACTGTTATGTTGGTACTCGTGAACATAGAGAAATATAATTAAAAAATTATAAGATAGCTTATAAAATAAAAACCTTTTGAAGGTGAAACGAAAGAGTTACATTTTTATTCTATTCATCGCTAGAGTGCTGCAGTACCGTGACCTCGGCACACCTAAAGTATATATTGACCGCGATGGTCTTCCTGTCATCGCTGGAGTGTTCCATCTGCATTTGTAATGGGCAGTCTTGGATATAACACCCTTGAGCATCGTAGGAGCGTGTTTTACGCGAGGCATTTTTTCAAGTTGCTGAATGGTATAATTAGTAATCCGAAGGTACTGTGAGAGTTTAATTTTTATAAACCGGCGTCCTATAGTCGTTCACGTCAGCATATGCTGTTTTATCCACCTACAAGCCGAAAAAATATTCTCGCAGAGTCACCAGTGGCTAAGGCGGTTAGATTGTTTAATAGCATTTCTCAGAATGTGGACATATTTCATATAACATACGGAGAATTTGTAGTAAAAGTGGAAACTATTTTGTAAATTTTTGTTTTCTCTGGGATCGCATTGGCCGAAGGCTGTAATGGTCCCAGTAGAGTATGGTGTTGTTTTCTAATAATAATAATATTGAATTCCCGTACAACTTTCTAAATAACAATTATTTTTTTTAATGGTAACTTTTCGACACAATACCTACTATACCGGGCATATCAAACATTATAAAAATAATATTATATAGTTTACTTTGGACATTGAAAAATATAAAGAAATTAGAAGAATTATTATATTGTTAGGACATTATTTAAAATTAACAATAAATAGCAATAGGCAGTTACCAAAACTAGAAATTACTGAAACTGGCTGCAAAATTTAGTCGGCTGCATGTCCGATTTTTTCATTGAATTACCAATCTATTATTTCCTTGTTATAAATAAATGACATAATAATATTTAAAAAAAAAACTACATTATGAAAAGATCAAGTAATCACTAATCAGGCAAAAATGATGATTAATGACTTGATTTTTTCATAATGTAGATTTTTTATGCAAGCAACACTTTATCACAATATGGATCCGAAATGCATCTATGGTTTTGTCACACAGAACCTTCGCCAAATGTTCCGTGTCAATCCGCATACGAATTTGTATTATACTAAATACTACCGAATAGTTGGAAACGGAGTCGCCTTTGATTGCCAATCGTTCGTTGTTTTCATCCTACTATCTGGATGCACCCATTAGCTTTCTCAAGTGAACAAGCTGAAAGATAAGATACACAAATCTATTGACATCATATAGATACATTTGAATTTAATTAGTGCATTGTGATACTAATATTGTGGCCCAGCTTCAGATCACAAGACATAATGGAGGGAGTCAGTACTGGTGAACATAACTTTGCAGACTGCCGACAGGATGAGTGTGTCTTGTGTGACATGCTAATATGTGTCACGGAAGATGATGAAATTGAAACCTTTTTGGCGAACATCGAAGTGAAACGTGAACCTGTGCATGAAAAGAGATGTGACATTGAAAATACAGTTCCGTATGATGATATTGATAAACATGAACCTGATATAAAAGTTGAATGCGAGAAAGCCAACAATGTGACGGTGGCCAGTACATCTTCAACGCTTACAGAGTATGCACCAGGTACAAGTAATCAAACTTATTCAAAGAAAATGAGACGCAAAAATGTTCGCAGTGTGACTAGGAAAATAAGCAGGAAATATGTGAAAAAAATTGATCAACCTAGTAATTTGCACACACATAAAAGAATTCACAGTGGTGAAAAACCTTTTGAGTGTAATATTTGTATGAAAAAGTTCAATCAATCTAGTCATTTGCAGAGACATAAAAGGATTCACAGTGGTGAAATGCTATTTGAGTGTAATATTTGTATGAAAAAATTCAATGAGTCTGGTTCTTTGCAGAAACATAAAAGGATTCACAGTGGTGAAAAGCCATTTGAGTGTAATATTTGTTTGAAAAAATTCATTTGTTCTAGTCATTTGCAGACACATAAAAGGATTCACAGTGGTGAAAAACCTTTTGAGTGTAATATTTGTATGAAAAAGTTCAATCAATCTAGTCATTTGCAGGGACATAAAAGGATTCACAGTGGTGAAAAGCCATTTGAGTGTTATATTTGCATGAAAAAATTTAGTTGTTCTAGTAGTTTGCAGACACATAAAAGGATTCACAGTGGTGAAAAGCCATTTGAGTGTAATATTTGCATGAAAAAATTTAGTCGTTCTTGTCATTTGCAGACACATAAAAGGATTCACAGTGGTGAAAAACCTTTTGAGTGTAATACTTGTATGAAAAAATTTAGTCGTTCTAGTGATTTGCAGACACATAAAAGGATTCACAGTGGTGAAAAACCTTTTGAGTGTAATACTTGTATGAAAAAATTTAGTCAATCTAGTAGTTTGCTGACACACAAAAGGATTCACAGTGGTGAAAAGCCATTTGAGTGTAATATTTGTATGAAAAAGTTTAAACAGTCTTCCAATTTGCAGAGACATAAAAGGATTCACAGTGGTGAAAAACCTTTTGAGTGCAATATTTGCAAGAAAACTTTCACTGATTCTAGTCTTTTGACTAAACATAAAAGGATTCACAGTGGTGAGAAACCTTTTGAGTGTAATATTTGTATGAAAACATTTAGTAGTTCCAGTAACTTGGTATCTCATAGAAGAATTCACAGTGGTGAAAAACCTTTTAAGTGTAATATTTGTATGAAAACATTTAGTTCCTCCAGTAACTTGGTGTGTCATAAAAGAATTCACAGTGGTGAAAAACCTTACGAGTGTAATATTTGTATGAAAAAATTTGCTCATTCTACATCTTTAAATGCACACAAAAGGATTCACAGTAGTGAAAAACCTTAGGACTGTAATATTTGTGTGAAAATAATTGCACATTCTACAGCTTTAAACGCACACAAAAGGATTCACAGCGGTGAAAAACCTTTTGAGTGTAATATTTGTATGAAAAAATTCAATGAGTCTGGTTCTTTGCAAAAACATAAAAGGATTCACAGTGGTGAAAACCCTTTTGAGTGTAATATTTGTACGAAAAAATTCATAAGTTCTAGTCATTTGCAGACACATAAAAGGATTCACAGTGGTGAAAAACCTTTTGAGTGTAATATTTGTATGAAAAAATTCAATGAGTCTGGTTCTTTGCAAAAACATAAAAGGATTCACAGTGGTGAAAACCTTTTGAGTGTAATTTTTGTATGAAATGTTTTAATCAATCTAATCATTTGCAGAGACATAAAAGGATTCATACTGATGAAAAGCATTGATTCGGGTCTATATTTTAGAACAACCAAAAATCTCCCAAAATAATTCTATGTGAGATGAGAAAAAATGTGAAATTTTAGACCGGACCGCGAGTAGTATTTGCGAAAAGTGATTTTGTTGTGAGAAATTAATTCGCGGAGATTAACTAAGATATTGTTCGTAGGGAGATCGATAGTGATTGTGATACGCAAGAGTGATACATAGTCGCGAAAATTTGGAAGATATTATATATAATAAATAAGTTACAATCCATTGGATTGGTCTGCAACGAGTTTGGTTTTTCTTCTCCATTCGTCTCTATTCTCAGCCAGTCTTTTCAGCTCTACGTATGAGCGACAGATCATGTCCCTCTTCAGTTGGTCCATATACGCGTCTCTTGGTCGGCCTCTGCCATTTTTCCCCTCGGTCTTACCCTCCGCGATGGCGATGAGTAGTCCTGGGTGCCTGATGTTGTGGCCAATCCAATTAGCTCCTTGTTGGCCGATTCTCTTTAGAAGTTGCCTTTTTTCGCCTACCCTGGTTAATACTTCTTCGTTTTCGACGTGTTCCGACCAATGGATCTTAAGCATGCGTCTGTAGCACCACATCTCAAAGGCCACCAACCGTCCGCTTTCACTCTTTCTGATGGTCCACGTCTCACAACCATAAAGCAGAATGCTCCATACAAAGGCTTTAGTAAGGTTCTTCCTTACGCTTAAATCAATATTTGGGGATTCCAATATCTTCGATTTTTTGTTAAAGGCAATCCTTGCCTGATTTATTCTGCTCACAATTTCCGATTTGGAGCGTCCATCCTGGTTTATTCTGCTGCCCAGTGTCGTGGTCCCCCCCCTCTTCAAGAGGAAGGAGAAAAACCGTTGAGAACCACATTGACAGGAAATAAATAAAATATATTTATTTATTTCGACGAGAGAATAAATACATATTTATTCTCCTGAGTTGGAAGTAATTAGACTAAAAGAATCGAGTTTATCCAATCTACGCAAATTTATAAATTTCTTTTCGCAATTACGTCTTTATAATATTCCGATTAAAATTTAATAATACAAAAATACTTTCATATCACCTACCTACTTATAAGATCTATGAATAATTATATTCGTTGTGTGTAAAGATGTCATACTTACATAATAATATATACTCGTTAGTTTACCCATATCAGTTCACACATCACCGTAATTAAAATTATTTCCGAACGTTTAACGTAAGACCCGTCAAAAGTGTCGGCCGCTAAATTCAACAATTTTCGTTTCTTCAAAGATTTTTGGCACATGATATTCTAGTTAATAAAAAAAATGCGTTAAGGACCCTTTCTACGTTGTGTGTACGATTTATAAAAGAAAATTTTATCAGTGAAAAACAAACAATAATTTCTATTCAGAACACATAAAGTATAATTTTATAAAAATCAAAATTAAATTTCTGTTGTACATAAAGGTTAGTAATTAATAAATTATTTCCTTTTATACTCGACGTTAGCAAGTATAAAACACTTACCTTATTGCTGAAAATACACAAAGAAAACAACACACAATATTGTCGAAAAAGCAATAAATTTTTATGTACTACAGAAAATCCATGTTATTGGTTAGAAATAGTCAATGACATAAATTTCATCAATTTATGATTCAACGTTATCGAAAGTTTATTTCTGTAATTATATTACAGATTAGTTTTGAATGCAGTTTTATTTATAAAAGGCATATGGTTTCATACATAACTAGTATATGTCTACAGCACCAGGGGCGCATCGAGATGAAATATTTTACTGAACCAAAATTTTACAAAATTCAGTCACTGACTATTTTTGTTAGTTTAACAATAAAATCTTGTTTTTGTTAGTAGATTAAGCTCCTTCTCACGCTTAATCCGATCTGGACCAACCTTGCGTTCGCTACGTCCAGCCCCGTTAGTATACAAATATGATACATTAAGAAAAATATAATACATAGCATGCAAATAAAATAAATATATAAATATAATCTGTGGGGTCAGAATTTTTTGTAGTGGGAAGGCACCAGCACTTTCTGACTTAATTTTCTCACACTGGGAACTGTCGGCCAAGTGACAGCTTGTGGGTTGGAAATTTAGGATGTTAATTTATAATAAAATAAAGGATATTTACATAAAATAAATATGAATTAAAATTCATGCTTGTGTTAGAATTCAAAATATCATAAAATAATAATTAGTATATGTTTCTGAGTCCGTCCCTGTTCTTATTATCAAGTAATGTCTATAAATTAAATTTACAAATAATATTAGTTATCCAAATTTTATTAATTTGGGAAAATAAAATAATTAACAGAGACAGTCTCATAAACATATTCATCAAAACATTATATAAAATTTATCAATCTTTTGTCTGCAGAAAGATCACTTATTTGAGACTTATCAAACAAGAGTTTTGATACTCCAAGAAGAAAGGCAAAGTCGTAACGATAAAAATATCTATTACAAGATTTAAAATAAATAATAATATATAAAGTTTTCTTATCTTCGGGTAAGATGATTTACCGCAAAATTCGCTGCTTCGAAACACTGAATTTAATGTAAAATTATAATAAAATTTTAGGATGAGTTTCTTATTATTTCCATTGTGGAAATAATCACTAAAAGAAATATTATATTTATTACTCGGAGAAAGAAATGTCAACAACGAAAAACAAATTGAATACAACACTGCTTTTAAGATTTTAACCTCTCTCTCCTAATTCCAAGACAAAACTGCCTCTTTTGATTACCAAATAAAAACTGCCCCTAAGAATTAACCTCTCTCTCTTAATTTCTAGACAAAACTCTCTCTAAGAATTAACCTCACAACACATCATCAAAACTTTACTTTAAAAGAGGCATTTAATAAGATAAAAAAAAAATTAAATAAAATATTCATAACAGTTAAATTCTATAAAATAAAATAAAAATAAGAAAAGAATCTTAACTTTGGTTAAAGATGATATATTCTGCAATTCTCGACACTGAAAACACTGAATTTAATTTTAGAATTTTATTGATTTTAATTTAGGATGATTTCTTATTATCTCAAAATAGAGATAATCACAAAAGAAGAAAAAAAAACATATTTTATTTTCTACTTGGAGAGGAGTATACCAAAAATCAAATTAAATACAACACTGAATCTAATTTTATTCCCCTCTCGTCTCCTTGCAAGAAAACACTATCCCGAGTCGATGTTGTGACATCATATTTATAATCTCCCATTTCTTTGTCTAAAATTCAATTTGGTACCTACCTACTTTCTTCACCCAAGTAGATATTAGTATCTACTCTCCATGTTGAAGTATATCTCCATGAACCCAATAAATCCAGGGTTATAACGCTTCAACCAACTATTAACACCATTTCATATAAGTACTAAGTTATTATTTATATAAACAATTCGTATTTATCAGTCAACTAAGATCCCAAAACTATAGATAAAATGAAACTTCAATCTCAATAAAACAGTAAAAGTTGTTTATGATCTTGAATACAATTCCTTAAAAACACTTCATTAATACATACCCCAATCTTAATTATGTAATTTAAATTAAAACATCTATCCATTTACCTCACTTTGTCAAAATAAATAACTGAATTGCTAATAAATGCTATTTTCTTATCTATTTAACATTCGGCGAATTTACTTATTCGAATAAATTCATTCTTGTTGCAACTTACAATAAAACAAGCCATTATAATTTCCCTCATTTCGTACATAAATATCCTCAAAAATCAAAATATAACACGCCTTTTATCCTTACAGTTTAAAAATCGATGGATATTTCATGATATTCTTATAAACAGACGACACGTGTCAATAACTAGATCGAAGCGTTGGGTAACTTTTATCAGTTTTTCGTAAATCGAATTTTCTTAAGAAACATCAATTTTCATTGTAAGAATATCATTTCTATTTACAATATTTTAATTATTTATATATAAATAACTTTTACAAAATATCAAGCAGTTTTAATACTTCAATAAAACCTAACTTCACTATTATAATAGTGAGGAATTTAATATTCAATACAATTTTACAAACATTTTCTTATTCGAAATGTTTACAATTGTTAATATATATCTTTATAAAGTTTCAGACTAAGCAAATCCTAAGTAAGCTTTAGAATTTTCTTTTCCTTGTCTCAAGTAAATTATCAGTTCAACAAAACCCGAAATGCAACTTACCTCATCTTCCCCACAAACATTCAGTTATGTCTTAACCTTTTTTTATATAAACAATTTCTAAAGTTCATGTCTTGATTTTTTGTCCACGTGTATCGTCAAGGATTTTCTTTGTTCAAAATAACACACGTGCCTCGAAAGCATGTGTCTAAGAAGTTTTGACCTCGCCCCAAAAATCTCGGCTCGTGTCCTTTTCATAACACGTGTTTAATTACTCTGAGTTCAATATTCAACACGCGCCTTTTATTAGTATCAACATATTGTTTATAAATTTAAAATAGAGCTCCCATAATCTAACTTATAATATATATAGTTAAAGATTTACTTAATTATTAATGAAACCTTGCAAAACCTTATCCATGTCACCAGGTACACGAATTCTTCTACCTGCTTGATGCTCACTCCATTTATGGCAATGTTCGCAGTCGCTTCCTCTCATCCCACGACCATATATTTTGTTTTTTCTTTATTTATTTTCATGTTGTACTTTGACAACAGTATACTTTCCATTTTTCCTAAGGCTTCGTTCAGCTCCATCTCGGAGTCTGCGAGCAGTGCTATGTCGTCAGCATATCTAATCATGTCGACCTTTTTCCCATTTATTTTTACTCCTGTCCAGTTCTTCATTTCTTCTCTGAGGTCATCAATAGCTCGCTGTGTATAGCAGTTAAAGAGAGCTGGCGACATTGAGCATCCCTGTCTTACACCTTGTTCGACCCTTGCTTCTGCGCAGCTCTCTCCGCTTTTAATCACAGCCATTTCGTTCTTGTATAAGCTCCAGATTGCTCTTCTGTCTTTATAACTCATTCCTATTTGGTTTAGAGTGTTAAAAAGTTGTTCCCATTCTACTTTATCGAATGCTTTTTCAAGGTCGATGAATGCTATGTATGTGTTTTTATTAGTCGTTATTCTCTTTTTTAGAATAAGTCTGAGATTCAGGATTGGGGCATTTCATTTCAAATCACCAAGAAAAAATGCAAAAAGTAACCCATCACTTCCGATTTTTATGATTTTTTATTTACAAGTTGCTATGACCAAGTTATGAAACCATGCCAAATTTTTTTGGTCTAGGTCAAATACTTTCCAAGTTATCGGGGTTCAAAATTTACCGGCGAGGTCCGTTTTTGTCAACATCGATGTTGTGCCGCTGAAGAGATAAAAAATCGTAGCTCAGTTAATCCTTAATATTTTCGTGTGATATTTTTACCATTTATTTTGTGATATGTATTGATGATATAAAAAAATATTTTGATGTGATATGTTGTTTTGAAAAAATTTAAATAAATATTATTCGCAAATTTTGAGGTTAGAAAACATGACTTTTTCAAAGTTAAATATGAAAGAGAGGCAGTATGGTTACCAAATTGTTTTTTCTTTATAAGTGTACCTTAAAGATCAATCTAACAGGTTATGAAAGAAAATTTGTGGTTTTTTGCTTGCCTGAGCCGCAGTTCGCCTGTTTTACACCCTCACTTTTCAGTACAATACACATCATCGGAGATAGTGTAATTGGAGTCGTAAATCTATTTATGTCTACATAAAAAGCTACACTCGTTACATTTATTGGATATACACCATAACATAACTTTTTACAAATGATAAAACTTACAGATGTCCTCTCTGCGCCAATTATTGAGATATTTTCAGACATTTCAGATTCAAAACACGAAACTTGATTTACAATCAACAGAAACCCAAATTCTTGTTTTGACACACTGCCTGATACCTATATATTAAATAATTACTTATGTTGTGAAGATAGAGTAGCTTGGCAGCCATATTTGAACCATGGACTTTCCACTCGAAGACCGAAATCTTTCTATTACGGAATGAGAATAGGTTGCCGATTCATTGAAGTGTGATGGATAAATATTACTGCAATTGAGTTTTATAACTATGTGACTTCTACAGAACACTTAAAAGTATTAAATAATATATGTCCTTATGATGTAGGTACAGTACGAGTGTATTGTATATGAAATGTCGAAACTGTGTTAGACAATGAATCTTGTGCTGTGCCTTAATCAAATGTATTTGAGACATGATGCATACGAGATTCAACTTTTTTTAAGCTTTGAAATATTACCTTATTTTTTAGAACATGTATGGACAATTGGCACGGGTCGAGCTAGTCCCAAATTAAGGTATGAATCTTGTATTATGGATACCAACTAACTAAATGGTACTAAGCAGTCAAGAAATAAATTTTCTTTAATAAAAGAAATTATAAATAGAAATAAAAGTGTTAAGGCTTATCTGAAAATATTTGCTTATGGACGGACAAACATGTCCTCTGTGCATTGACATGTGAAATTTTTGCTTATTACGTGGGTCCTTAGTTTTCTGTAGAGATGCAGTAAACAAATAAATAGGTAACTGGTATGTCATCTAAACTTGTTATATTTCTATTTTGTTACAATATAATATAAAGGCTTAAAGCCGTTTAAAACAAATATTAAACAACAATTAATGTAGTTTTGGAAACAAAAGATACTATCATATAAAAATAATATTTCGTTATTCTACAAAATGTCTTCTGGGTCAATTTATATCAATGATTTTTTATTTACAACATGCTATGACCAAGTTATGAATCAACACCAATTTTTTTTTATCTAGGTCAAATACTTTCCAAGTTACCTATTTATTTGTTGGGACAAGTTTTTATTTACAAGTTGCTATGACCAAGTTATGAAACAACGCCAATTTTTTTTTGATCTAGGTCAAATACTTTCCAAGTTACCTACTTTTTGGTTGGGACATGTTTATCCACAAGCAAATATTTTCAAATAAGCCTTAACACTTCTAATTCTATTTATAATTTCTTTTATTAAAGAAAATTTATTACTTGATTGCTTAGTATCCTTAAGTTAGTAGGTATCCACAATACAAGATTCATACGTTAATTTGGGACTAGCTCGACCCGTGCCAATTGTCCATACATGTTTTAAAAATAAGGTAATATTTCAAAGAAAAAGTTGAATCTCGTATGCATCATGTCTCAAATACATTTGATTAAGGCACAGCACAAGATTCATTGTCTAACACAGTTTCGACATTTCATATACAATACACTCGTACTGTACCTACATCATAAGGACATATATTTTTTTAATACTTTTAAGTGTTTTGTAGAAGTCACATAGTTATAAAACTCAATTGCAGTAATATTTATCCATCACACTTCAATTAATCGGCAACCTATTCTCATTCCGTGATGGAAAGATTTCGGTCTTCGAGTGGAAAGTCCATGGTTCAAATATGGCTGCCAAGCTACTCTATCTTCACAACATAAGTAATTATTTAATATATAGGTATCAGGCAGTGTGTCAAAACAAGAATTTGGGTTTCTGTTGATTGTAAATCAAGTTTCGTGTTTTGAATCTGAAATGTCTGAAAATATCTCAATAATTGGCGCAGAGAGGACATCTGTAAGTTTTATCATTTGTAAAAAGTTATGTTATGGTGTATATCCAATAAATGTAACGAGTGTAGCTTTTTATGTAGATATAAATAGATTTACGACTCCAATTACACTATCTCCGATGATGTGTATTGTACTGAAAAGTGAGGGTGTAAAACAGGCGAACTGCGGCTCAGGCAAGCAAAAAACCACAAATTTTCTTTCATAACCTGTTAGATTGATCTTTAAGGTACACTTATAAAGAAAAAACAATTTGGTAACCATACTGCCTCTCTTTCATATTTAACTTTGAAAAAGTCATGTTTTCTAACCTCAAAATTTGCGAATAATATTTATTTAATTTTTTTCAAAACAACATATCACATCAAAATATTTTTTTATATCATCAGTACATATCACAAAATAAATGGTAAAAATATCACACGAAAATATTAAGGATTAACTGAGCTATGATTTTTTTTCTCTTCAGCGGCACAACATCGATGTTGACAAAAACGGACCTCGCCGGTAAACTTTGAACCCCGATAACTTGGAAAGTATTTGACCTAGACCAAAAAAATTTGGCATGGTTTCATAATTTGGTCATAGCAACTTGTAAATAAAAAATCATAAAAATCGGAAGTGATGGGTTACCTAGGCTTGGTGAAATGACGTGAAATACCCCGATTGCATCTCTTGTACCTGTCTCCTTGCGGAATCCAAATTGATCTTCTGTAAGTGTTTCGTTTATTTTATTTTCCGCCCTTTTCATTATAATGTTGGTGAGTATCTTAGAAGCGTGTGATATCATGCTTAAGGTTCTGTGTTGTTCGCACTTTGTCGTGCCTGCTTTCTTAGGAAGCGCTCGTATCAGACATTTGGCAAAGTCCTCAGGTATCTCTTCCTGTGTCGTATATTTTGCAGACAAGCTTATGCAATGTATCAAGCATGCCTTTTCCCGCGCATTTAAGCAGCTCTGATGGAATCAGGTCGATACCTGGTGCTTTGCCGTCTTTCAACATTGCTAATGCAATATCAAATTCACTTCTTAAGATGTCATCTCCATTATTTTCTACGTCATATTCTACTTCTAGTGCTTTGCTTTCCTGGAGTATGTTCTTTCCTTTGTACAGTTGTTCTAGGTATTCTTTCCATCTTTTTACGATTAGTTCGTCCTCAAACAGCAGTTTGCCGTTTTTATCTTGTATAGCACATCGTGGCTGTGTTTTGTCATTGAAGAAATTCTTTACTTCAGAGTATGCGGTTTCGAATTTCCTTTGTTTTATATTTCTGTTGATATTCTTGCATTTTTCTTGCAATTAACATTCCTTTCTCAGCTTGGATTCTCTGTTAATTTTATTTCTTAGGATCTTATATTCCTTTTTTCCTTCTTCTGTTTTAGAGTTCTTTAGCCTCCTTCTTTCTTCAATCATTTTTAAGATGTCGTCCGTGATCCATTCTTTCCTAGTTTGCGGCTTTCCTTTCTCTATTACCTCGTCAGCCGCTGTGGTTATTTTCTCTTTGATTTTCTCCCATACTCTGTTTACACTTTCATTGCTCTCAAATTCGCATACCTTAGTTTTTTCGTCGTACTTCTCTTTTACTAATTTTGTTTTGAGTAGCTTTAAGTCCCATCTTTTTGTGGTTCTCTTCTTGAGCTTTTTGAATTTCAGTATGGTTTCCGCCACAACCATATTGTGGTCGCTATCAATGTCCGGGCCTGCATAGCTCCTGCAATCTTTAATTTGGTTTCTATACCGTTGCCGCGTTAAAATGTAGTCAATCTGCGACCGGAATCTGTCTCCGAGAGATTTCCACGTATATCGATGTCTATAGTGGTGTTAGAACCACGTGTTTGCTATACCCATTTTTTTTTTGGCACAAAATTTAATGAGACGGTTGCCTCTATCTTTTCGAATGCCCAGCCCATACGCTCCCACGACTGATCTGTCCCTTTCTTCCCCAACTTCTGCGTTTCAGTCTCCTATTACAATCACATTTTTCCTCAGTTTTTGTGTCATCTAGCAGTTTCTGGATGTTTTCGTATATACTCTTAATTTCTTGGTCGCTATGGCTAGATGTTGGCATTTAAACCTGAATGAGAATTGTATCTACGGGTCTGGTGTCTAGCTTGACTAAAATAATTCTACCTCCATATATTGTATATTGTATATTGTATATTGTATATTGTACATCATCAGCCGTAGGCCCAGTCCGAGCACTTGGATTCGTCAAAAGCATTACAATTTTTGATTAAAAAATATAAAAAAGATATAAAAAAGAATATAAAAAAGATATAAAAAAGAAACAGACATCCAGTAAATTTATAGGTAATTGCAAATCGGAGTGTAAATGGCTCAGATTTGCAAATCGTCAGACATAGGCAGACAACAAGAGACAACAAAGAATTTCAGATTTACAAAATATTTAAATGCTAATAGAGTCATTTGCTCGATTCAGCATTTCGTCAATCGTGTAAAAGGATTGCTCAACGAGATACTCCTTCACCCTCCCACGAAACGCCTCCAAGCCCAAGGCCCTCACATCTTCAGGCAGCTTGTTAAACAACCGCACACTGAGGCACACAAAGCTTTTGCTGACCTTTGCCAACCTATGCTCGATTGCACGAACATCATTTTTATGTCTAGTGTCATAGGCGTGCTGATCCGAATTTAGGGGAGTGTTTGGCAAGTTTTTCCGGGCAAAAGTCATGCACTCTATGATATATGCACCGGCCAAGGTCAATACACCCAGCTCTCGAAAGGAGTTTCGACAACTGTCTCCCGGCTTCAGCCCCATTAATACTCGTATGGCCCTTTTTTGTAAGAGAAATATTCTTCTTGCTTCACCTACCCCGCCCCAGAACAGCACCCCATATGACATGATGCTGTGAAAGTAGGCATGGTATATGGACTTTGCCGCCTCAAAACCGCAGGTCTCTTTAATTTTTTTAATTGCGAAAATTGCGGAATTTAATTTCCCGGCCAGCTCCTCAATGTGCGCCGTCCACCGCAATCTCCTGTCAATCTTAACTCCTAAGAATTTACAATTGTCAACTATAGCTAGTTGGCGCTCAGACAGAGCCGCCGTGACTGGGTCGGGCGCAGAGGACTGTCTCAGTGAGAAGTGAATAGTATTCGTTTTCGTCACATTCAGGACAAGATCATTTTCCCTGAACCACTCGCCCACTCTGTCCAGGACACTTAAGGTGTTGCGAATCGTTTTCTCTTTTTCAATACTATCCTGGATCAATATCGAGGTATCGTCTGCGAACATAACTATTTTTTGACCGTCCTCGATACAGCCTGGTAGGTCGTTCACATAAATTAAAAAGAGCAAGGGCCCCAGTATCGAACCTTGGGGAACGCCGCAGACTATCGCTCTCTCAGTCGACCTGACACCGTTTACCTCTGTGATCTGTCTACGGTCATCCAAATACGATCTGAGAAATTGATTCTCAGTGCCCCTCACTCCGTATAGAGTGAGCTTTTCTAGTAGAATTTTATGGTTCACACAATCAAATGCCTTTGACAGATCACAGAAGACTCCATATGTATCGCGCTTCTGATCCAGAGATTCAAGAACTGTCTGGAGTAGGGACGAAATCCCGTCGACCGTACTTTTTCCCTTTTGGAAACCAAATTGGAGTGAATTTAGGGTATTATTGTGAACAAAAAAGTGGGCGAGCTGTGCAGTGACCATTCTCTCAAGAAGCTTACTAATCACCGGCAGGATCGAGATGGGTCTGTAGTTTCCGGGGTCAGTTGGGTCACCCTTTTTATGTATAGGGACAACCCTAGCCATTTTTAAGAGATCCGGAAAAATCCCCTGCTCAAGGCTCAAATTAAACAATTTTGCTAGACATGGTGCAAGGCAATGAATAATGGATTTAAGTAATTTAGTTGATATATTCCAGAGGTCTGTGGATCCTTTTGATTTTAAATTTTTACAGGTATTTAATACGTCCTGTGTGGATATTGGCCTAAACTTGAAAGTAGTCTCTACAGAATCTATACACTTATATTTATTGGTTACAACCGAGGAAGGGCCTGATGCCTGAATCAGGGATGATGCTGCACTTACAAAATATTCGTTAAAGTAATTTGATATGGCCAGTTTATCGGAACCATCTATGCCGCCTACAGTGATGAGATCCGCCTCATGAGAGTGCTCAATGGATCTACCCGTTTCCTCTTTAATAACATTCCATGTTGCTCTAATTGGATTTTTTGATAGCATTATTTTGCGGCTAAGAAATCTTTTTTTTGCCTCTTTACACACTGCTTTGAATATGGCACTGTATCTACGTACTAAATTTGTAATTTCCTCAGAATTTTTCAATCTTTTTTGCTCGTACAATTGGAACAAATTTCTCCTTGATATCCGTATACCAGGAGTAGCCCAACATTCAAAAGATTTCTTAGTCATACACTTTGTTTTCTTTACAGGAAAATTATGATTCAATTCCAAAAGGATTAATTTGAACAATTCACTAAAAACCAAATTTACATTTTTGTTGTCGACTGCCAAAGAGCAAACAGTATGGGCAACAGATTGTTGGAAATTATTTATGCTTTCCTCGGTACAAATTCTCCTGGAGATACATTTTTTTACAACTGGTTTACATTTAATATTCTCAATTTTAAATTCAATCATTTGCCCATAATGGTCTGATCTGATTATATCAACAAGGTGAGAATTAATCAAGTTTACATCTGTAAAAACATTGTCAATGCAAGTGGCTGTACTATTTGTTACTCTAGTAGGTGCAAGAATGCTACGCGTCAAACAGAAACTACTCATAATATCCACAAAATTGTTCTTGTTGTTTGTGTCAGTGTCTAGATCTATATTGAAATCACCACATACAATTAGGCGCTTATTATTATTTAAACTTAAAATATTCAGGGCATTTTCCAGTGTACTGAGGAATGAGTCAACGTTTCCAGATGGTGCTCTGTACACTGAGACAACTACAATATTATTCATTTCAACACAACTGATCTCACAGTGCTTTTCTAATGACAGTTTCACAATGTCTACCCTGTTTTTTGCTCGCCATTTATTATTTACAAATATAAGAGATCCCCCTCTTGTTGTTTTTTCTCTACTAAAGTTACTAATGATACTAAAGTTAGATATATTGTGACACACGACCTCAGACTCGCATAACCATGACTCAGTGATGCACAACACATCCAACCCATCCAATACCGGCGAAGTGTTCAACTCGTGGAGTTTGCCACGCAGGCCCTGGACGTTCTGATGTGCGACTGTGAAGGTACTGCCATGTTGTGTCTTTGATTTTGGCCTAAAAAAGACCTGCTTGTCCTCGCCACTGGTGTTATCTGCTGTACTGTGTCTGCTAGTGGTAATGGAGAATCCCCGTGGTTACTTTTCTCTATATCCTCACTTCTCCGTACTCGTATTAAATTTTTTGCTCTATGAATTGTGTGCTTAAGATTATATATTATACTGTTATCCAATGTCATCCCGTTCTGATCATTGGTTTCCAATATAAAGGTGTGACTGCTCATTCTAGTTAGATTATACAGGTAACAATTGATTTCGTAAAGTCTCTTGTTCACGATTGAGTCATTTTTACAATAGCGTAGACTTGTTATGTATACTGTTTTTCCCAGTTCTTCCGATGTCTCAACGATTTTCTCCACTGCATTTTTATATTGTCTGGTATGGTATATGTTAGTATAACTTCCCACAGCCAGTACAATGACGTCATCTTTAGATGCTTCGTTGACAATCGCATTGATATTTTGCAACATTTCTTGCATTCTCGCACCGGGCCTGGCAACACAGGTCACATTATAATCCACTTTTCGGTGTAATTTTAATCCCAGGCCCTTTGCATTTTCATCGCCAATAATAAGCAGTTTACGTGTTAAATATTTTTCATTGGATTGAGATTTTAACTCATTTCTTGACTTACAACTACCACTGTGATTACCACTCCCACTGTCCTTCCTGACATAAGTTTCTTCATTGTAGTTTTCGAATTGTTCATAAAGGTTGTCATAAGCTCCTCTCAGAGTCTCGCAAGTACGTTGTGCCTCTTCAAGCCTCGTCAATATTATTTTTTCATTTTTCACGAATTCATTTACCTCCCTCTCCCGCCTGTCATTGATTCTCTCCAGATCATTCACAGCCTCTGATAACTTAAAATCTTTATCTCTCAGTTCAAGCTTCATATCACTGTTAAGCTTTTTGTAGCGATTCAGATCCTTCTGAACTTTAGTCAGTAACAATATTTTCTTTTTCAATAATAAAGTTTCTTTGTTTTTTAATTTTAATTCTCTCCTTCTCATAGCTAACTCCTCATTCACTCTATGTTTTTCGGTTTCCAATTCCTGCATTCTATTCAGACATTCCTCTCTTACGTCAGGCTCATTATCTGAGATAATCTGTTCCTGAGATGTGTCATACATAGTAAAGTAAGCAGTGTTATTTGTCACTTTGCGGCTTCGTGTCATCATGGTGGATATATTTTCACTCATTCAATTCACTACGTATTGTATGCAAAAGTAAACAGTTTAATTCACTGGATTTCTCACAATAGTGTAACTATTCTAGCACAGAATGTTTAATTATAATAAAATAAGATAATAAGTGTTTATAAAAAGCAAGAGAGTTCAATGGTCGGTCAAATCAACAAACGAAACCCACGCTTAATGTGGGTACCACTATGAAAACAATGTTATAACACCTTATAACTTCGTCATTTGTAAAGTTAGAGAAGGCACACCACTGACTTTTTCACTCAGTTTCATCAGCTCTATTTACCTAAAGTGTTGTCAAGTCTCTTAGAGCATTTATATGAGTGGCGTTCACAGTTTTCTTCCTCTTTTGGTTATAAAAATATATAAAAATGAGTATAACTCGGCACACAGAGAAGTTACAGAAAAAATAATTTCACTTTTGGATTCAGCATAAAAAAACGATATGGAAAATATAGTCACTTCACCTTTTGGACAATTTTCATTTTGACGTCATAGATGAAAAACCGCTTTTCCGGGTTAATAACAATTTATTCATGCGCACTTTCACGGAGTTTTTTATGCAATTCAGCACGCTGAACACAATGGCACTGGTTATTTCGTATTTTTTGTAATCCAAGGGCTGCACTTTTATTATGTAGTCCATCAAAGCATAGAAAAAATTTTACACTTGTTTTTCCTAGACACAGACACTTTCCTTTTGTAGGATTGCAATGACCAAAAGAAGGAGCGCGAAAAACTGGACAAAACAAGGTATAACACTCTTAGATACGAATTAAATTACTATGAGAATAGTTAATTTTCACTGGAGAGCAAATAAACATGACCGATGTAAACAAATCCCATTGACTCCGTCATATGACTGTACATACCCCTTTACTCTCCTCCCCAAATCCTTATTTAACATGATTCCTACCCCCCCTTGCCCCGGTTTCCCCTCTATACTACCGCTGTGGATCAGTCGAAGGTTTCCCGTCCACATATCTCCAGGATTAGACCATCTCATTTCAGAGATTCCTAGCGCGCTTAATTTCATTTTCTTCATCTCTTCTTTTAGGTTGTCCAGCTTACTGTTCTGCAGAAAAGTTCTGACGTTCCAGTTGGCGTATCTTTTTTTTTTTTTTTTTAACACAATAGCACATAATATGTAATAAAAATCATAATAACAAAAAAAAAGTATTAGGCCAATTACAGTGTTTATACATATATAAAACAAGAATACAACAAGAGAGAGAGGGAGAGAGAGATGAAGGAACTGTTCAAACAAAAATTAAACGAAAATCATGCTTTCATGGACATTGTGAAAATATCCAGGTGGACAAATTCATCGTTATATGTCTCCAAGAGCCGGTTAATAACAAAGTTTCTGGTGTAATTTGATGAAAATGTTTCAATTTCATTTTGAGAGTATATACGAAAACATCCAGAAATTGCTAGATGACACAAGCTGAGGAAAATGTGATTATAATGGGAGACTGGAACGCAGTAGTTGGGGAAGAAAGAGAGGGATCAGTCGTAGGAGCGTATTGGCTGGGCATTAGAAACGATAGAGGCAACCGTCTAATTGAATTTTGTGCCAAAAATAAAATGGTTATAGCTAACACGTGGTTCCAACACCACTATAGACATCGATATACGTGGAAATCTCCCGGAGACAGATTCCGGTCGCAGATTGACTATATTTTAACGCGGCAACGGTATAGAAACCAAATTAAAGATTGCAGGAGCTATGCAGGCCCGGACATTGATAGCGACCATAATATGGTTGTGGCGGAAACCATACTGAAATTCAAAAGGCTCGAGAAGAGAACCACAAAAAGATGGGACTTAAAGTTTTTAAAAACAAAAGAAGTAAAAGAAAAATACGACGAAAAAACTAAGGTTTGCGATTTTGAGAACAATGAAAGAGTAAACAGAGTATGGGAGAAAATCAAAGAGAAAATAACCACAGCGGCAGACGAGGTAATAGAGAAAGGAAAGCCGCAAGCTAGGAAAGAATGGATTACGGACGATATATTAGAAATGATTGAAGAAAGAAGGAGGTTAAAGAACTCGAGAACAGAAGAAGGAAAAAAGGAATATAAAATCTTGAGAAACAAAATCAACAGGGAGTCCAAATTAAGAAAGGAATGCTATCTGCAAGAAAAATGCAGGAATATCAACAGAAATATAAAACAAAGAAAATTTGAAACTGCATATTCTGAAGTCAAGAATTTTTTCAATGATAAGACACAGCCACGATGTGCTATCCAAGATCAAAACGGCAAACTACTGTTTGAGGATGAATTGATCGTTTAAAGGTGGAAAGAATACCTAGAACAACTTTACAAAGGAAAGAACATACTTGAGGAAAGTAAAGCACTGGAAACAGAATATGACAAAGAAAATAATGGAGATGATATCTTAAGAAGTGAATTTGATAATGCCTGAAATTCAAAAGGCTCGAGAAGAGAACCAAAAAAAGATGGGACTTAAAGCTTTTAAAAACAAAAGTTGAAAGAGGGCAAAGCACCAGGTATTGACCTAATTCCATCAGAGCTGCCTAAATTCGCAGGAAGCGGCATGCTTGACACTTTGTATAAGCTTGTCTGCAAAATATATAACACAGGAGAGATACCTGAGGACTTCGCCAAATGTCTGATACGAGCGCTACCTAAAAAAACAGGCACGACAAAGTGCGAACAACACAGAACATTAAGCATGATATCACACGCTTCTAAGATACTCACCAACATTATAATGAAAAGGGCGGAAAACAAAATAAACGAAACACTTTCAGAAGATTAATTTGGATTCCGCAAAGAGACAGGTGATGCAATTCTGAGTCTAAGACTTGTTCTTGAAAAGAGAATAACAGTGAATAGAAACACGTATGTAGCATTCATCGACCTAGAAAAAGCATTCGATAAAGTAGAATGGGAACAACTTTTTAAGACTCTAAACCAGATAGGAATGAGCTATAAGGACAGAAGAGCAATCTGGAGCCTATACAAGAATGAAATGGCTGTAATTAAAAGCGGAGAGAGCTGCGCAGAAGCGAGAGTAGAACAAGGTGTAAGACAGGGATGCTCAATGTCGCCAGCACTCTTTAACTGCTATATTCAGCAAGCTATTGATGAACTCAGAGAAGAAATGGAGAATTGGACAGGAGTAAAAATAAATGGGAAAAAGGTTGACATGATTAGATATGCTGACGACATAGCACTGCTCGCAGACTCCGAGATGGAGCTGAACGAAGCCTTAGGAAAAATGGAAAGTATACTGTTGTCAAAGTACAACATGAAAATAAATAAAGATAAAACAAAATGTATGGTCGTTGGAAGGGAAGAAGCGACTGCGAACATTGCCATAAATGGAGTGAGCATCAAACAAGTAAGAGAATTCGTGTACTTGGGCAGCAGAATAAACCAGGACGGACGCTCCAAATCAAAAATTGTGAGCAGAATAAACCAAGCACGAATTGCCTTTAACAAAAAATCCAAAATATTAGAATCCCCTAATATTGATCTAAGCGTGAGGAAGAATCTCACTAAAGCCTTTGTGTGGAGCATTCTGCTATATAGGTGCGAGACGTGGACCATCAGTAAGAGTGAAAGCGGACGGTTAGCGGCATTTGAAATGTGGTGCTATAGACGCATGCTAAAGATTCATTGGTCGGAACACGTCGAAAACGAAGAAGTGTTAACCAGGGTTGGCGAAAAAAGGCAACTCCTCAAAAGAATCTGCCAACAACGAGCTAATTGGATTGGCCACAACATCAGGCACCCAGGACTGCTCATCGCAGTCGCAGAGGGCAGAACCGAAGGCACAAATGGCAGAGGTCGACCGAGAGACGCCTATATGGACCAACTGAAGAGGGACATGAGCTGTGGCTCATATATGGAGTTGAAGAGACTGGCTGAGAATAGGGAGGAGTGGAGAAATAAGTCAAAACTCGTTGCAGACCAATCCAATGGATTGTAACTCATTATATTATATGTTTCAACATGAAATAAAACATTGTTTCGTGTTCGCCTTGGCAACGGCACACGAATCGAGACACTTCCACTAAGGTAAGAGGAATCAACAACACCATGCATGATATCGTACAAAAACTTCATATCGAGTAAGATTCGCCGCGACTCCAGAGTTTCAATCTTAAAATGGGTTGTAGCATCCGTATAAACCTCAAATTGAACACACTGACGATAAGATAGGTGCTTCAAAAATATTTTCTGTATTCGTTCAATACGGTGTTTATGCACTGCATATTGGGGTGACCATATCTGCGATGCAAACTCTAAAAATCTTCCTTGTGTGCTGTTTTAGTTGGTTTGTTTTCTTCTCACCTCCTCTACTCTCTTGTGTGTATTCGGCATAATGACAAGATCTAGAGCAGACCCCACCCGGAGAGTCGAACGGGGGTCGAGTTTACCTCCGGAGAATTATACAAAAGATCTCATCATTTTCATAATTCGTTGGTGCTTTGGGATGCCGCTAGAGCCTTTAATGTGGTAGCTTCCCTTGCATTCCACATCCTCATGCCGTTGACCTCGAAGGTTCCTCCGCCTTTGAGAAGATTTAAGTTTCTCCGGGCAAGAGGGTGCCCTTTCCAACATCTTCCGTTAAGAAGGGTTGGTTGTTAGCTTATACCGACCAACAATCGGTCCCTGTGTACTACGTCGTTTCTTTTGACGATGTCCGCCTCCTAATACATGGAGGAGTAGAGCAGGAGTTTCCTTTCACAGAGTCTGAGGCTTGTTAGCATTTCTCAATACTCTCAAGTACTTCAAGGTTATTCAGTTTTTGAAAATCCGGCCGGCTTTGGCATCTTGTAGAGATGAAATATTATTAAATAATACGCGAAATAAACCAATAGAATGAGAGAATGTTTGAAGACAGGCAAGCCTAGCAAAAATACAATGGAAGATATTAATAATCGTGAATAAAACATAAGCGTGAATCAACGATTCGAAGTGAGGACGTAAATAAATAGATCGTCATTCAAACATTTTTTTTATCCATACTAAATCACTTGTTAGTTAATTAGTTGTCGAAAGCTATGTTAAAATTCGACGTGATAGACTTAATTGAGTTGGCGGATAAAATAACGAAAGAAGCTGGTGGCCTGCACCACGCAAAGACTTCACTTAGAGGAAGGGGAAGCGAATGCTGTACTCCAGAGAGAGGGCACCTGAAACTCTAAGACCACGGGAGGTACTTCCATTCCAATCTTGATTCAGTTTTTTATTTCGTTACTCGAAGTCTAAAGGAAAGATAAGATCTACAAACATAGGAGGCGCGGCTAATCATATTGTAAAAAAATGTGTTTTAATTTAAATGTATGTTGTATTTTATTTTGCACATCGTTACCTTATTATTGATTGATAATTATTATGGTATAATGAATAACTAATTATTGATGACCTGCATAAATAATTGTCGTGGATAGCTACATTGTTATGGTATGACTGTTAGTTTAATTTTGATCTTGTGTATTGAATATTATTTGACAATATTTTTTATTCATTGAACAGGAGAGCATGCATGAGGAATTGTATGACAGTGACGGAAGCGAAAGATGTATGCAAGGATAGAAGGAAGTGGTGCTCGATCCTTTCTGCCCACCCCGCGAGGGAAGCGGCGTGATGGTATGTAGGTATGTATATTTTTTATGAAAATTGATTGTGGATGACTGTCTTTAATAATTGTTATGAATCGGTATTTTATTATGGTACGATTAGTGGTTTGATTTTTTTTTATTATGTAAATAATGATCATTTGATAATTATACTTTATTATTAATTTTTAAGGAATAATTGGTAATAATTATCGCCATAAATAGGCTCGCAATTTTTGTGAGACTTGTATAAATCTTTGTTTTATTTTTTTTACAACATTTTTATATATAGCATAACATTGAATTCATAATAATATTAGACATAAGATATTTGTTTAATTTTTTTGCTAATAGCTGCCTTAATTTCATTATTACTATTGTACATTTATTGGATGTTATCAAGGTGGAAGCTGTAAAGTAATATTACTGTTTATTTGTGTAAATAAACCATATTTGATATCCAATTTTCTAGAGTTTACACTTAGTAGAATAGTTAGCATTCCCTATCCCATCACTTGCTTACACATTGATTGAGTCTTCGGAGGAGGAAGAGAGAAAGGCCCTCTCGCGGTTCGAATCCGCAGAGGAAGATATCGTACGGGTTGTTTAGCTACCTCCGGCTGTTCGTAGGAGCGGAGGACTGAGGACTTATCTCCGTCAGTGTGAGCTAGCCGGGAAGAGAGGTAAGCCCCCCCCCCCTCTGAGAGTAAAGGAGTGAACCCCGGGGGGTTGTGCTGCTGGGAGCCTGGAAACACCCGTATCAACCTTTTGAGTGTACATAATATTTGTATGATAAAATTTAATGAGTCTGGATCTTGGCAGAAACATAAAAGGATTCACGGTGCATTTAAATCTTCAGAGTGTAATATTTGTATGAAATAATATAATCATTCTGGTTCTTTGCAGAATCATAAAAGAATTCACAGTGGTGAAAAACCTTTTGAGTGTAATACTTGAGTGAAAAAGTTATTTAGTGACTTGATTATGTCAGCAAGGCATAAAACAACTCATAGTGGTGATAAACATTTTGAGTGTGATGTTTGTTTGGAAAGGTTTAACCGTTCCAGTAGTTTAGTAACTTATAAAAGGATTTACAATGTTTGAGAAGTTAAGCCTTGGCATATTGGAAATATTACTGTTCAGGATAAGTTACGGTGCCAATCTGATGATCGCGGGCCCATAAACGGCGCCATATATAAATCATCCATTTTATTATTTTATTTCAAGTCTTTTTTTATTATTCTATAATCTTTATATCTTATAAAAATGATTTTTGAATTTACATACTAACGAAGACCGGGCTATACTCGCCCATTTCAAGGAATTTGCGTTCCATTGACCTGACCATTACAAGATGAGGTATCTATTTCAAATAAAAACCCACTAAATGCCGTACTTTCTTTTTAAGAAGCGAGAAAAACAGCAAAAAAGAGTGTAAAAAAAAGTGTGAATGAGATAAAAAATACGTTTTTTGCGTGAGTTTGAAAGAGTGCGAAAATGTTCTTTACCGCCAAAATTTTGTGCCAGAAGATATTGCCATATTAAAATTAATTATGAAAAGTACTATAAATATTTATGAAGAATTTTTTTAAGTTCATGCAAATAAAAACATTGAAAATATTTTTAATTTCGTGCAAATAAACACATTTAAAATATTTTTTGCGTAAATAATCCAATTTAAAAATATTAAGCACCTACTAATTGAAAAGCCAAAAACAATATGTTATCCATCTGGCAATTATTTGTGTCATTATAACATTCCAAAATGGCGATTAATGAACGATGTGTCAAAAAGTACGTTCAATATTTAATTTAACATCACGTGAGTATTAATTTACGTTTTCTATCTAATCTATCAAACCTGCTTTACATTTTTATTACTAAAGAGTAACAGTATATTTTTTTGCAGAAACACAAAACGGTGTATTGCGATCTGGATGCTCATTTTTCAATGATGAAATTGATGATTAAGAAATTAGAAATTAAATTGATAATAAATTAATGACAACGACATTATGGCTTTAGGAATGTCGTGGGAAGAAGTGACACAATCATTGCGAAGAATCTGAACGGAAAAGACTGTATTCTCTTCTCTTCGTTCTCAGGAAAATCTTGAAGGTTGATCGAGTAGTTGTTTTATGAATTTTTGATGCAATAAATGAATTAACATAATCAAACTTTCTCTTTTCCTATGATGTTTTATAAAATATGTAGTCGAATAGGAAATTAAGAAAAAATAGGTGAGTATCCATTATTTTTTTGCAATGATTATGTTCTGATAAATGATAACATGATTTATATTTTTGCAAAGTATCTTAATTACAAAAAAGGAAAAGGTATGTATTGTTCTTCTATTTAAATGTTCCCTTTATGCTTTGTGTGGAAAGATGAAAATTTTGACTTATTTTGAAATGCTTTTAAGCCTCAGATTTCAAAACTATAGTAGACCTTTAGTATTTGTGGGAATTGGCACAAATATTTGAGCCCGTACATATCATCAACGATGTCCCTAATTTAGGAAAGGCATGTTGAATAATAAACTCTATACATGATCACAGACTTCAGGCCAAAAATATTTCAAATATCTTATTTATTGACAAATATATCAACATTTTAATGAAATTTACTGAAGTAATGTTTGAAAATTTGACTTCCTGATTGCCGAAATCGTAGACAAAACATTTTCATTATATTGAATTAATTTCAAAATGGAAGTGATAAAAAATACATCATCATCATCATCGCCCTCAACGCTCCTCTCGGGAGCACAGGGCAGAAACCAGCCTCCTCCATTCAGAGCGTCTCTGTGCCAATTGCGTCACCTCTTCCCACGACATTCCTTGCGCTCTGATATCGTTGTCATAGGAACGGTGTATTGTGAAAGAGGGACGCCCGGGCCTACGGAACCCCTGCGGACGGAAGAACAGTGCTCTTTTTGGCCAACTATCATTGGGCATTCTCAAAACATGTCCCAGCCAGGACCATCGTCTCTCTTGTATTACGGAGATTACAGGTCTCTGCTGGGTGCGCCGGCGCACAGCATCATTTGTAACATGTTCATACCATCTGACATCCAAAATCCTTCTAAGACACTTGTTTTCAAAGCTTAGTATCTTCCGCTCTTGAGCCTTGGTTAAGTGCCAAGACTCGCAGCCATATAGAAGGATTGGGATGATGCACGCATTGAACAAGCCACATTTTGTCCTGATGCTGTGTCCAGACGCCTTCCAAACTTTGTTCATGTTGTTAAAAGCCCCGCTAGCTGCTCCTATGCGGATTGGTAATTCCGACCGGAGATCACCCTCTGGCGTTATGGTTGCTCCCAGGTACCTGAATTTACTAACCTGAGATATTTGGGAATTGCCAACCATTTGTGGGGTGTGAGTACTCGTGCATGTACTATTACATATTGACATGGTCTTAGTTTTTTTTTAACAAACTTTGTTTGAAATTGAACTAAATATATTTCGACTTACTATTTTAAGTGGTATATGAATGTGTTACTCGAAGTATATTTGTTGGTACATGCTTCAGAGAGTACATTATCTATTAGATATTTTTTTTTTATTACGAAGGTACATAGAATATTTTAACACGTGTCGGTGTTTAGATGATAGAAAGTAGATATTAGTACACGGGTGGGGAAGGTACCTATTTGGTTTTAAACAAAGAGAGTTGATTGAACTATAAATGGCTTTTAGGTAGATAGGTTAAATTTTGTTTATATTGATGTGTTATGTTTAAACATTTCAATAGATAAAAATAATTTCAAGGAGATGATGAAGACACGTGTGTATGTTGAGATAGAAATAGAAGGCCTATACTAGGAGTGAAAGAGTAAGTATTTTTGTGGTGAGGACAAAGGAATGAACTAATAAAAATGATGTCACAACGGAATTCGGGGCAGTTTTTATTTGGTAATCAAAGGAGGCAGTTTTCTCTTGAGATTAGAGGAGAGAGGTTAAATTTTAAAAGCAGTGTTGTATCCTATTTGATTTTCGTTTGTGTACATTCCTTTCTCCGAGTAATAAATATAATATTCTTTTAGTGATTATTTCCACAATGGAAATAATGAGAAATCCATCCTAAATTTTATTATAATCTTACATTAAATTCAGTGTTTCGAAGCAGTGAATTTTGCAGTAAATCACCTTACCCGAAGCTAAGAAAACTTTATATATTATTATTTATTTAAATTTTGTAAATAGATATTTTTGACATTACGACATTGCCTTCTCTTGGAGTATCAAAACTATTGTTTGATAAGTCTCAGATAAGTGGACTTTCTGCAGACAAAAGATTGATAAATTTTATATAATGTTTTAATGAATGTTTATGAGACTGTCTCTGTTAATTATTTTATTTTCCCAAATTTATAAAATTTGGATAACTAATATTATTTGTAAATTTAATTTATAGACATTACTTGATAATAAGAACAGGGACGGACTCAGAAACATTATACTAATTATTATTTTCTGATATTTTGAATACTAACAAGAGCATGAATTTTAAACTCATATTTATTTTATGTAAATATCTTTAATTTTATTATAAACTAGTTTATGTAACCCGGCATCGCTCGGGTTTAATTAAACAGAAAACCGTGCAAATGTATGAGTTAAAACGACAAAATCTTATTGAAAAAAAATGGAGTAAGCACTTACGTGGATAAAAGAAGTAAAAAGCTCTTCCCAATGAGAAAACTTTATTTTTGACTCCCTACATTCCCCAAATTAAGTTACAAAAAATAGGTAGGTACCTACATCGAAAAAAGTGCTAAAAACCTTTTCCCAATGAAAAATCTCGAAGATTGATACCCCACATGCCCATGTTTAGGTAATAAAAAATAGGTAGGTACCTACATCGAAAAAAGTGCTAGAAACCTTTTCCCAATGAAAAATCTTGAAGATTGATACCCCACATGCCCATGTTTAGGTAATAAAAAATAGGTAGGTAACTACATCGAAAAAAGTGCTAAAAACCTTTTCCCAATGAAAAACCTTGAAGTTTGACACCCCACTTGCTCATATTTAAGTAAAAAAATGGGTAGGTACTTACATCGAAAAAAGTGTTAAAAACCTCTTCCCAATGAAAAATCTTGAAATTTGACACCTTACATGCCCACATTTATGTAAAAAAAAAATAAGTAGGTAGGTACCTACATGGAAAAAGTATTAAAAATCTCTCCCGATGAAAAAGCTTGAAGTTAAGTCACCCCACATATTGGTAGGTACATGGAAAAAGTGATAAAAACC
The DNA here is from genome assembly GCA_947579605.1 of Athripsodes cinereus. Taxonomy (NCBI): domain Eukaryota; kingdom Metazoa; phylum Arthropoda; class Insecta; order Trichoptera; family Leptoceridae; genus Athripsodes; species Athripsodes cinereus. The sequence continues at coordinate 16,729,475 of OX388325.1, read as the reverse complement.
TCTTCCAAATGAAAAATATGCCTATATTTTATTTAGTAAAATAGACAGGTACCTATGTGAAAAAAATACTAAAAACGTCATCTTAATGTAAAAACTTGAAGATTTGTCATCCCAAATTTCTTTAAAAAATATCCCATTTTGTGAAAAAAATTGTAAGCACATAAATATTATATAATTGTCCACATTCTAATTGGTATTTTTGGTTTGCAGTAATGCATGCGTATTTGAGCGATTTGCTATGAAATAAAAAAAGTCAAGACTCTGTATTCCCCAAAAAACCTTAAAGAGTGGATGTATCTATATGTATTTTTTAATATTAAAGAATATTTTACTTTCATGCATGTAAAAAATATTAGGCGAAAATAAATAGGTTCCCACTCATTGAAAAATCATTTAACATTGTTTATGGATTTTATAGGTAAATCTTTTTTTTTTCTACAGCATAGTTTTCTATGATTTCATAATGTCTTCCATTATGAAAATAGTCCAATATGTCAAAAATATGCGATTTTTACTCACTTAATTCAAGAGTTTTTATCATTAGCAAACACGATATTTCACTACGAAAATAAACCTTTAATATTTAGTTTCAGAATTGTTGTATTTATTGTTACATCCATTTTGAAATTAATTCAATACAATGAAAAATGTTTGACTGTGAATATTGCTATTTACTAAACCTTGCATATATTTTTCATACATTTTGTTGCTAATTTTGTGACATGGTCTCATTGAAATTGTAATATCTTTATCAATATATAAGATAATTAAAATGTTTTTAGCCTTAAACCTGCCCAGGAGATAAGACCTCGTATAGAGTGTATTATTTTACTTCGGTCTTTCCTAATTTCAGAGTCCATTAAGGACATACGTACATACATACATACATACGAACGGACTCAAATATTTATGTGTGGATTAACGTCCAAAATTACCCACCCTCATGATCGTGAACTAAAGGCCCATGATCTCCCAGCGTGAAAAAATCAAGGTTGGTCGTCTGCCTTGCCTTAAGGGACACAAAAAAGCCAACCCCCGCAGATTTATACATAAATATTTATATTATTTGCATGCTATGTATTATATTTCTCTTAATGTATCATATTTGTATACTAATGAGGCTGACAATAGTGAATGGAAGGCTGTGTTCAGATCGGAATTGGCGTGGCAGGGGCTAATTTCCACTAACAAACCAAGTTTTATTGTTAACTTAAACAAAAATAGTCAGTGATTGAATTTGTCAAACTTTGGTTCAGTAAAATATTTCATCTCGATGCGCCCCTGGCGCTGTATACAGATACTATTTATGTATGAAACCATATGTCTTTTGTCAATAAAACTGCATCCAAAACTAAATTGTGATATAATTACAGAATTAATCTTTCAATAACGTTGAATCATAAATTGATGAAATTTATTTCATTGACTATTTCTAACCAATAACATGGGTTTTCTGTAGTACATAAAAAAATATTGATTTTCGGCAATATTGTGTGTTGTTTTCTTTGTGTATTTTCAGCAATAAGGTAAGTCTTTATACTCGCTAACGTCGAGTGTAAAAGGAAATAATTTATTAATTACTAACCTTTATGTACAACAGAAATTATTGTTTGTTTTTCACTGATAAAAATTTTCTTTTATAAAACGTAAACACAACATAGAAAGGGTCCTTTACGTAAATTTTCTTTTCTCTTGATGTATCATGAGCCAAAAATCTTTAAAAATGAAATTGTAAAATTTAGCGAAAGACACTTTTGACGGGTTTTACATTAAACGTCTAATACAACTTAAATTAGGTGTGAACTGAGATAGGTAAAACTAATGATACGTATTATTATATAGGTATAATGTCTCTATACGACGAATATTATTACTCTTGGATTTTACAAGTTGGTAGGTGATATGAAAGTATTTTGTATTATTAAATTTTTAATCGGAATATTATAAAGACGTAATTGCGAAAAGAAATTTATAAATTTGCGTAGATTAAATAAACTTGATTCTTTTTTTGGTTATTTACTTCCAACTCGGAGGATAAATACGTATTTATTCTCTCGTCGAAATAAATAAATATATTTTATTTATTTCCTGTCAATGTGGTCTCAACGAAGTTTTTCTTTCTCTCTTGGGGAGGGGGACCACGACAATATGTACTCCGTTTTACCAGCGTTGATACGAAGGACAAGGCGCAAAGAATTTTCATAAAGAGCATTAGCGTTGCACTGTAATCCGTCCACAGATGTATCAAAAAGGGCTAGATCATCCGCATATTCAAGATCGTGCAGCACTCCCACAGACGTCTCACTGTTTTCACGCTGTGATAAAGGCACACCGCCAGGGCCCAGAATAGATTTTCTGAGCAGGTAGTCCATAATTATGGCAAAGATAAAAGGTGCCAATACACAGCCCTGCCGGACTCCAGTGGTGATCCTGAAGGTGTCAGTTGGACCACTTGATGTTCTGACAGAACATTCAGAGTCCATATGCAGGGCTTTAATCATGGTTACCACCTTGGGCGGGATGCCATACGCGGCCAGTATTTTCCATATGGTTGGTCTGTGGGGGCTGTCAAAAGCTTTTTCGTAGTCAATGAAGCAACATGCAAGCGGTGAGTTGAACTCTTACGACTGTTGGAGTACACATCTGGCACAAAAAATTGCGTCCGAACTGGACTTGCCAGGTACAAACCCGCATTGTTGCTTTCTCAGAGATTCCAACACTGGTTTTTGAATGCGACTCAATATGATTTGTGAGAGAACTTTACCGGGCACACTAAGTAGTGTGATGCCACGGTAGTTTCCGCATTCCAGTGGGTTTCCCTTCTTGAAAAGTGTCACGATGGATCCATTTCTCCAATCTTTCGGGCAGAGCTCCTCATTCCACACCTTGTTAAAGAGATGGTACAGTGGGTGGATAAGCGCATTCATGCCATACTTAAGGAGCTCTGCGTGGATTCCATCCTCACCTGGGGCCTTGTTGTTTTTTAGCCTTTTTACAGCTGCCTCAATCTCCTCATGTGTTGGGGGGGTTTCGGCTATCCCAGATACCTGTGGGATATCTAGGTCGCGATCTTCATTGCCAACATCAAAAGGTGAGGAGGGGTCCGGTCGGTTTAGAATGAACTCAAAGTGTTCTCTCCATCTTCCTCTTACTAAGTCAGGGGCAGAGATCAGGTTTCCACTGCTATCATTAATTGAGTCAGCAGTCTTATTCTGACCTCTTCCTCCCAACATGCGGGTAATTTCAAAGAGAGTCTTTGAGTCATTCCTGGCCGCGGCAGTTTGTGCAAGCTGTATTTTGGCTTCGACATCACGTCGTCTGTCTTTGCGCACAGAGTGCTTTACCAGGCGGTCTAGCTCTCTGTACGAATTTCTTAGGGCCTCCAGTTGCGTAGGGGACTTTTCAGCATCTCTGAGTATCTTGACTTTTTGGCGATCTTGAATATATCCCCAGGACTCCATAGACATCCATGGTGGTTTGTTCCTCTCTTTGAACCCAATGGACGCAACCGCTGCAGCCTTCACTACTCTCTGGAACTCCTCCCAGGCCGACTCTACTGAGTCAGTATCGGAAAGATACCGAGAGAGTTCAAATCCTTGGTGCAGCTCAGCCTCATACTTCATGCGAGACCGAATATTCCCCAACCCACAGACGTCAAACACTCGCGATGCAGCTGGTCTTGCAAATTTATTGAACCTTAGCTTCATGGCTCCGACAAGGAGCTCATGATCCGTTTTCAGGTCCGCTCCACGAAATGTCCAATGTGTCAACGGGTCACCCGTTGCCCTAAACGAGGCGCGTAGTAGCCTGTCGGAGATGGGTTCCCAATCAAGAAGCGAGCCGGCGGCCCGTTTGCTCATTAGCAAGGCAACACCATGCTTGTGTTTTGTCTTGTGGCCAGAGTGAATCATGGAATAGTTCCCCGCCTCACTCCTACCACAATCCAAAAGACGTGCCTCAGACACACCTAGCAGGTCTAACCCATAGTCACTCGCTATCTTGGCGGCAACCAACTCCTTGTCATGCCTCAGCGTCCTCGCATGGTATGTTCCGATTTTCAATTTCCTTATTCGGTCCAAGTTCTTATGGTCAGGGGGGCTACATGTAAATGGACCCCTCCCCTGTAGAGGTCCAAGTGTCCGAGGCTTTATCCTGTTTCTGTTTGCAGTCGGTCACTTTAAGTATGTTGGGAGACAAGCCCAACGATACCGAGGCCCGGGGAAAGGACGGCTCCATCCTACCGTCAATATATATAAAATATATTATACATTATAAAAAATACAACTAAACTGAAACTTAAAGCTTGGAGATTATTTTGGTTTTAAAACATCATGCTTGCACATCATGAAAACACCTAATTTGTGTAAATTATTCCTGTTTCATGGTTCATTTTTTTTCTGATAGATGATGGTAGCTACGATGAAGCTCTGAGGATATTTAAAAATTAGGTTATTATGATAAACTCTCCCTCTGTACATTGAATTGCATAACTGATATTTTTTTATGGTATTGTTTTGAAATAATGTAACCAAAGTACCTACAGTGAAGGATAAAATAAAAAAAATAAAAAATAAGCGTTGAATTGCTCTGAATGTTAGAAATGTTTCTGCCCCGTAATAACGAGACGAAAGGGCGAAAATCGATTTTTGTTTGACATTATGAAAGCCTTATTACGTTTTGAAACAATTTAAGATAAAATACGCCGGTTGTTCCATTTCCACGAAGCGTTTTAAATTATAACCTCTTTTATTATGTATAAAATTATTCATGTGTTGTTCCAAGAATGTAGGCAGATACACAAAAGAACGTTAATTAGAATTGCATAATTTCGGCATATTTTCAATCAATTTTATAGACCACATATGACAGACTAAATATTATGACACATGAGAAAAAAAACAAAGAAAAATAATTGTGAAAATGGAATTATGAAATTCATAGACAATATTGTAGGTATGAGTTTTCCAATAAATACATAGGTAGGTACTTTTCTCAATCAACGAGTAGTATTTATTTTGACCTAATATTTTCATGAGTCTTTAAAAAAAATCTGATGAAAATATTTCAATTAAAAATATAATACTTCAGAATATTGAAGAATGTATATTCATTCATCAAGGTTTCTTTTGGGAATACAGGGAGGGAATGCCTACATATATAGGAAACATTAATTGTTTCGTTCCTTTTTAAGAACTGTTTTCCTTATAGGTACCTATATATACATATATTTTTTTAGGACTTTTATCCAAGTAGGTACCAACCCATTTTTTTAATGATATATGAGCGTGAAAGGTGTCATACTTCTAGATTTTACAATGGGAAGAGGTTTTAAGTACTTTAATCCAGGTAGGTACCAACCCAATTTTTTTTATTGAAATATGGCCGTGTGGCATGTCAATCTTCAAGCTTTTACAGTGGAAACAGGATTTCAGTACTTTTTTCCACGTAGGTACCTACCCATTTTATTTATTGAAATATGGCCGTGTGGGATGTCAAACTTCAAGATTTTACAGAGGGAAAAGGTTTTCAGTACTTTTATCCACGTAGGTACCTACCCATTTTATTATTGAAATATGGCCGTGTGGGATGTCAAACTTCAAGATTTTACAGTGGGAAAAGGATTTTAGTACTTTTATCCACGTAGGTACCTACCCATTTTTTTTAATTGTAATATGGCCGTGTGGGATGTCAACCTTCAAGATTTTACAGTGGGAAAAGGATTTCAGTACTTTTATCCACGTAGGTACCCACCCATTTTTTTATTGAAATATGGCCGTGTGGGATGTCAAACTTCAAGATTTTACAGTGGAAACAAATTTCAGTACTTTTATCCACGTAGGTACCTTCCCATTTTTTAATTGAAATATGGCCGTGTGGGATGTCAAACTTCAAGATTTTACAGTGGGAAAAGGATTTCAGTAGGTACTTTTATCCACGTAGGAACCTACCCATTTTATTTACTGAAATATGGCCGTGTGGGATGTCAATCTTCAAGCTTTTACAGTGGGAAGAGGATTTTAGTACTTTTATCCACGTAGGTACCTACCCATTTTTTTTTATTGAAATATGGCCGTGTGGGATGTCAAACTTCAAGATTTTACAGTGGGAAAAGGATTTTAGTACTTTTATCCACGTAGGTACCTACCCATTTTTTTTATTGTAATATGGCCGTGTGGGATGTCAACCTTCAAGATTTTACAGTGGGAAAAAGATTTCAGTACTTTTATCCACGTAGGTACCTACCCATTTTTTGTTTAAAATATGGCCGTGTGGGATGTCAAACTTCAAGAATTTACAGTGGGAAAAGGATTTTAGTACTTTTATCCACGTAGGTACCTACCCATTTTTTTTATTGAAATATGGCCGTGTGGGATGTCAAACTTCAAGATTTTACAGTGGGAAAAGGATTTTAGTACTTACTTTTATCCACGTAGGTACCCACCCATTTTATTTATTGAAATATGGCCGTGTGGGATGTCAAACTTCAAGATTTTGCAGTTGGAAGAGGATTTTAGTACTTTTATCCACGTAGGTACCTACCCATTTATTTATTGAAATATGGCCGTGTGGGATGTCAAACTTCAAGATTTTACAGTGGGAAGAGGATTTTAGCACTTTTATCCACGTAGGTACCTACCCATTTTATTTATTGAAATATGGCCGTGTGGGATGTCAATCTTCAAGCTTTTACAGTGGGAAAAGGTTTTCAGTACTTTTATCCACGTAGGTACCTACCCATTTTTTTATTGAAATATGGCCGTGTGGGATGTCAAACTTCAAGAATTTACAGTGGGAAAAGGATTTTAGTACTTTTATCCACGTAGGTACCTACCCATTTTTTTTATTGAAATATGGCCGTGTGGGATGTCAAACTTCAAAATTTTACAGTGGGAAAAGGATTTCAGTAGGTACTTTTATCCACGTAGGAACCTACCCATTTTATTTACTGAAATATGGCCGTGTGGGATGTCAATCTTCAAGCTTTTACAGTGGGAAGAGGATTTTAGTACTTTTATCCACGTAGGTACCTACCCATTTTTTTTTATTGAAATATGGCCGTGTGGGATGTCAAACTTCAAGATTTTAAAGTGGGAAAAAGATTTCAGTACTTTTATCCACGTAGGTACCTACCCATTTTTTTTATTAAAATATGGCCGTGTGGGATGTCAAACTTCAAGATTTGACAGTGGAAACAGGATTTCAGTACTTGTATCCACTTAGGTACCTACCCATTTTTTTATTGAAATATGGCCGTGTGGGATGTCAAACTTCAAGATTTTACAGTGGGAAAAGGATTTTATTACTTACTTTTATCCACGTAGGTACCCACCCATTTTATTTATTGAAATATGGCCGTGTGGGATGTCAAACTTCAAGATTTTGCAGTTGGAAGAGGATTTTAGTACTTTTATCCACGTAGGTACCTACCCATTTATTTATTGAAATATGGCCGTGTGGGATGTCAAACTTCAAGATTTTACAGTAGGAAGAGGATTTAAGCACTTTTATCCACGTAGGTACCTACCCATTTTATTTATTGAAATATGGCCGTGTGGGATGTCAATCTTCAAGCTTTTACAGTGGGAAAAGGTTTTCAGTACTTTTATCCACGTAGGTACCTACCCATTTTTTTATTGAAATATGGCCGTGTGGGATGTCAAACTTCAAGATTTTACAGTGGGAAAAGGATTTTAGTACTTTTATCCACGTAGGTACCTACCCATTTTTTTTATTGAAATTGGCTTTGTGGGATGTCAATCTTCAAGCTTTTACAGTGGGAAGAGGATTTTAGTACTTTTATCCACCTAGGTACCTACTCATTTTATTTATTGAAATATGGCCGTGTGGGATGTCAAACTTCAAGATTTTTACAGTTGGAAGAGGATTTTAGTACTTTTATCCACGTAGGTACCTACCCATTTATTTATTGAAATATGGCCGTGTGGGATGTCAAACTTCAAGATTTTACAGTGGGAAGAGGATTTTAGCACTTTTATCCACGTAGGTACCTACCCATTTTATTTATTGAAATATGGCCGTGTGGGATGTCAATCTTCAAGCTTTTACAGTGGGAAAAGGTTTTCAGTACTTTTATCCACGTAGGTACCTACCCATTTTTTTATTGAAATATGGCCGTGTGGGATGTCAAACTTCAAGAATTTACAGTGGGAAAAGGATTTTAGTACTTTTATCCACGTAGGTACCTACCCATTTTTTTTATTGAAATATGGCTTTGTGGGATGTCAATCTTCAAGCTTTTACAGTGGGAAGAGGATTTCAGTACTTTTTTCCACGTAGATACCTACCCATTTTATTTATTGAAATATGGATGTGTGGGATGTCAATCTTCAAGCTTTTACACAGGGAAACATTTTCAGTACTTTTATCCACGTAGGTACCTACCCATTTTTTAATTGAAATATGGCCGTGTGGGATGTCAAACTTCAAGATTTTACAGTGGGAAAAGGATTTTAGTAGTTTTATCCACGTAGGTACCTACCCATTTTTTTTATTGTAATATGGCCGTGTGGGATGTCAAACTTCAAGATTTTACAGTGGGAAAAGGATTTCAGTAGGTACTTTTATCCACGTAGGAACCTACCCATTTTATTTACTGAAATATGGCCGTGTGGGATGTCAACCTTCAAGATTTTACAGTGGGAAAAAGATTTCAGTACTTTTATCCACGTAGGTACCTACCCATTTTTTTTTATTGAAATATGGCCGTGTGGGATGTCAAACTTCAAGATTTTACAGTGGAAACAGGATTTCAGTACTTCTATCCACGTAGGTACCTACCCATTTTTTTATTGAAATATGGCCGTGTGGGATGTCAAACTTCAAGATTTTACAGTGGGAAAAGGATTTTAGTACTTACTTTTATCCACGTAGGTACCCACCCATTTTATTTATTGAAATATGGCCGTGTGGGATGTCAAACTTCAAGATTTTGCAGTTGGAAGAGGATTTTAGTACTTTTATCCACGTAGGTACCTACCCATTTATTTATTGAAATATGGCCGTGTGGGATGTCAAACTTCAAGATTTTACAGTGGGAAGAGGATTTTAGCACTTTTATCCACGTAGGTACCTACCCATTTTATTTATTAAAATATGGCCGTGTGGGATGTCAATCTTCAAGCTTTTACAGTGGGAAAAGGTTTTCAGTACTTTTATCCACGTAGGTACCTACCCATTTTTTTATTGAAATATGGCCGTGTGGGATGTCAAACTTCAAGAATTTACAGTGGGAAAAGGATTTTAGTACTTTTATCCACGTAGGTACCTACCCATTTTTTTTATTGAAATATGGCCGTGTGGGATGTCAAACTTCAAAATTTTACAGTGGGAAAAGGATTTCAGTAGGTACTTTTATCCACGTAGGAACCTACCCATTTTATTTACTGAAATATGGCCGTGTGGGATGTCAATCTTCAAGCTTTTACAGTGGGAAGAGGATTTTAGTACTTTTATCCACGTAGGTACCTACCCATTTTTTTTTATTGAAATATGGCCGTGTGGGATGTCAAACTTCAAGATTTTAAAGTGGGAAAAAGATTTCAGTACTTTTATCCACGTAGGTACCTACCCATTTTTTTTATTAAAATATGGCCGTGTGGGATGTCAAACTTCAAGATTTGACAGTGGAAACAGGATTTCAGTACTTGTATCCACTTAGGTACCTACCCATTTTTTTATTGAAATATGGCCGTGTAAGATGTCAAACTTCAAGATTTTACAGTGGGAAAAGGATTTTATTACTTACTTTTATCCACGTAGGTACCCACCCATTTTATTTATTGAAATATGGCCGTGTGGGATGTCAAACTTCAAGATTTTGCAGTTGGAAGAGGATTTTAGTACTTTTATCCACGTAGGTACCTACCCATTTATTTATTGAAATATGGCCGTGTGGGATGTCAAACTTCAAGATTTTACAGTAGGAAGAGGATTTAAGCACTTTTATCCACGTAGGTTCCTACCCATTTTATTTATTGAAATATGGCCGTGTGGGATGTCAATCTTCAAGCTTTTACAGTGGGAAAAGGTTTTCAGTACTTTTATCCACGTAGGTACCTACCCATTTTTTTATTGAAATATGGCCGTGTGGGATGTCAAACTTCAAGATTTTACAGTGGGAAAAGGATTTTAGTACTTTTATCCACGTAGGTACCTACCCATTTTTTTTATTGAAATTTGGCTTTGTGGGATGTCAATCTTCAAGCTTTTACAGTGGGAAGAGGATTTTAGTACTTTTATCCACCTAGGTACCTACTCATTTTATTTATTGAAATATGGCCGTGTGGGATGTCAAACTTCAAGATTTTTACAGTTGGAAGAGGATTTTAGTACTTTTATCCACGTAGGTACCTACCCATTTATTTATTGAAATATGGCCGTGTGGGATGTCAAACTTCAAGATTTTACAGTGGGAAGAGGATTTTAGCACTTTTATCCACGTAGGTACCTACCCATTTTATTTATTGAAATATGGCCGTGTGGGATGTCAATCTTCAAGCTTTTACAGTGGGAAAAGGTTTTCAGTACTTTTATCCACGTAGGTACCTACCCATTTTTTTATTGAAATATGGCCGTGTGGGATGTCAAACTTCAAGAATTTACAGTGGGAAAAGGATTTTAGTACTTTTATCCACGTAGGTACCTACCCATTTTTTTTATTGAAATATGGCCGTGTGGGATGTCAAACTTCAAGATTTTACAGTGGGAAAAGGATTTCAGTAGGTACTTTTATCCACGTAGGAACCTACCCATTTTATTTACTGAAATATGGCCGTGTGGGATGTCAATCTTCAAGCTTTTACAGTGGGAAGAGGATTTTAGTACTTTTATCCACGTAGGTACCTACCCATTTTTTTTTATTGAAATATGGCCGTGTGGGATGTCAAACTTCAAGATTTTACAGTGGAAACAGGATTTCAGTACTTGTATCCACGTAGGTACCTACCCATTTTTTTATTGAAATATGGCCGTGTGGGATGTCAAACTTCAAGATTTTACAGTGGGAAAAGGATTTTAGTACTTACTATTATCCACGTAGGTACCCACCCATTTTATTTATTGAAATATGGCCGTGTGGGATGTCAAACTTCAAGATTTTGCAGTTGGAAGAGGATTTTAGTACTTTTATCCACGTAGGTACCTACCCATTTATTTATTGAAATATGGCCGTGTGGGATGTCAAACTTCAAGATTTTACAGTGGGAAAAGGATTTTAGTACTTTTATCCACGTAGGTACCTACCCATTTTTTTTATTGAAATATGGCTTTGTGGGAACACAATCTTCAAGCTTTTACAGTGGGAAGAGGATTTTAGTACTTTTATCCACCTAGGTACCTACTCATTTTATTTATTGAAATATGGCCGTGTGGGATGTCAAACTTCAAGATTTTTACAGTGGGAAAAGGATTTTAGTACTTTTATCCACGTTGGTACCTACCCATTTTTTTTATTGTAATATGGCCGTGTGGGATGTCAAACTTCAAGATTTTACAGTGGGAAAAGGATTTCAGTACTTTTTTCCACGTAGATACCTACCCATTTTATTTATTGAAATATGGATGTGTGGGATGTCAATCTTCAAGCTTTTACAGAGGGAAAAGGTTTTCAGTACTTTTATCCACGTAGGTACCTACCCATTTTTTAATTGAAATATGGCCGTGTGGGATGTCAAACTTCAAGATTTTACAGTGGGAAAAGGATTTTAGTACTTTTATCCACGTAGGTACCTACCCATTTTTTTTATTGTAATATGGCCGTGTGGGATGTCAAACTTCAAGATTTTACAGTGGGAAAAGGATTTCAGTAGGTACTTTTATCCACGTAGGAACCTACCCATTTTATTTACTGAAATATGGCCGTGTGGGATGTCAATCTTCAAGCTTTTACAGTTGGAAGAGGATTTTAGTACTTTTATCCACGTAGGAACCTATCCATTTTATTTATTGAAATATGGCCGTGTGGGATGTCAAGCTTCAAGATTTTACAGTGGGAAAAGGATTTTAGTACTTTTATCCACGTAGGTACCTACCCATTTTTTTTATTGAAATATGGCTTTGTGGGAACACAATCTTCAAGCTTTTACAGTGGGAAGAGGATTTTAGTACTTTTATCCACCTAGGTACCTACTCATTTTATTTATTGAAATATGGCCGTGTGGGATGTCAAACTTCAAAATTTTACAGTGGGAAAAGGATTTCAGTAGGTACTTTTATCCACGTAGGAACCTACCCATTTTATTTACTGAAATATGGCCGTGTGGGATGTCAATCTTCAAGCTTTTACAGTGGGAAGAGGATTTTAGTACTTTTATCCACGTAGGTACCTACCCATTTTTTTTTATTGAAATATGGCCGTGTGGGATGTCAAACTTCAAGATTTTAAAGTGGGAAAAAGATTTCAGTACTTTTATCCACGTAGGTACCTACCCATTTTTTTTATTAAAATATGGCCGTGTGGGATGTCAAACTTCAAGATTTGACAGTGGAAACAGGATTTCAGTACTTGTATCCACTTAGGTACCTACCCATTTTTTTATTGAAATATGGCCGTGTAAGATGTCAAACTTCAAGATTTTACAGTGGGAAAAGGATTTTATTACTTACTTTTATCCACGTAGGTACCCACCCATTTTATTTATTGAAATATGGCCGTGTGGGATGTCAAACTTCAAGATTTTGCAGTTGGAAGAGGATTTTAGTACTTTTATCCACGTAGGTACCTACCCATTTATTTATTGAAATATGGCCGTGTGGGATGTCAAACTTCAAGATTTTACAGTAGGAAGAGGATTTAAGCACTTTTATCCACGTAGGTTCCTACCCATTTTATTTATTGAAATATGGCCGTGTGGGATGTCAATCTTCAAGCTTTTACAGTGGGAAAAGGTTTTCAGTACTTTTATCCACGTAGGTACCTACCCATTTTTTTATTGAAATATGGCCGTGTGGGATGTCAAACTTCAAGATTTTACAGTGGGAAAAGGATTTTAGTACTTTTATCCACGTAGGTACCTACCCATTTTTTTTATTGAAATTTGGCTTTGTGGGATGTCAATCTTCAAGCTTTTACAGTGGGAAGAGGATTTTAGTACTTTTATCCACCTAGGTACCTACTCATTTTATTTATTGAAATATGGCCGTGTGGGATGTCAAACTTCAAGATTTTTACAGTTGGAAGAGGATTTTAGTACTTTTATCCACGTAGGTACCTACCCATTTATTTATTGAAATATGGCCGTGTGGGATGTCAAACTTCAAGATTTTACAGTGGGAAGAGGATTTTAGCACTTTTATCCACGTAGGTACCTACCCATTTTATTTATTGAAATATGGCCGTGTGGGATGTCAATCTTCAAGCTTTTACAGTGGGAAAAGGTTTTCAGTACTTTTATCCACGTAGGTACCTACCCATTTTTTTATTGAAATATGGCCGTGTGGGATGTCAAACTTCAAGAATTTACAGTGGGAAAAGGATTTTAGTACTTTTATCCACGTAGGTACCTACCCATTTTTTTTATTGAAATATGGCCGTGTGGGATGTCAAACTTCAAGATTTTACAGTGGGAAAAGGATTTCAGTAGGTACTTTTATCCACGTAGGAACCTACCCATTTTATTTACTGAAATATGGCCGTGTGGGATGTCAATCTTCAAGCTTTTACAGTGGGAAGAGGATTTTAGTACTTTTATCCACGTAGGTACCTACCCATTTTTTTTTATTGAAATATGGCCGTGTGGGATGTCAAACTTCAAGATTTTACAGTGGAAACAGGATTTCAGTACTTGTATCCACGTAGGTACCTACCCATTTTTTTATTGAAATATGGCCGTGTGGGATGTCAAACTTCAAGATTTTACAGTGGGAAAAGGATTTTAGTACTTACTATTATCCACGTAGGTACCCACCCATTTTATTTATTGAAATATGGCCGTGTGGGATGTCAAACTTCAAGATTTTGCAGTTGGAAGAGGATTTTAGTACTTTTATCCACGTAGGTACCTACCCATTTATTTATTGAAATATGGCCGTGTGGGATGTCAAACTTCAAGATTTTACAGTGGGAAAAGGATTTTAGTACTTTTATCCACGTAGGTACCTACCCATTTTTTTTATTGAAATATGGCTTTGTGGGAACACAATCTTCAAGCTTTTACAGTGGGAAGAGGATTTTAGTACTTTTATCCACCTAGGTACCTACTCATTTTATTTATTGAAATATGGCCGTGTGGGATGTCAAACTTCAAGATTTTTACAGTGGGAAAAGGATTTTAGTACTTTTATCCACGTTGGTACCTACCCATTTTTTTTATTGTAATATGGCCGTGTGGGATGTCAAACTTCAAGATTTTACAGTGGGAAAAGGATTTCAGTACTTTTTTCCACGTAGATACCTACCCATTTTATTTATTGAAATATGGATGTGTGGGATGTCAATCTTCAAGCTTTTACAGAGGGAAAAGGTTTTCAGTACTTTTATCCACGTAGGTACCTACCCATTTTTTAATTGAAATATGGCCGTGTGGGATGTCAAACTTCAAGATTTTACAGTGGGAAAAGGATTTTAGTACTTTTATCCACGTAGGTACCTACCCATTTTTTTTATTGTAATATGGCCGTGTGGGATGTCAAACTTCAAGATTTTACAGTGGGAAAAGGATTTCAGTAGGTACTTTTATCCACGTAGGAACCTACCCATTTTATTTACTGAAATATGGCCGTGTGGGATGTCAATCTTCAAGCTTTTACAGTTGGAAGAGGATTTTAGTACTTTTATCCACGTAGGAACCTATCCATTTTATTTATTGAAATATGGCCGTGTGGGATGACAAACTTCAAGCTTTTACAGTGGGAAAAGGATTTCAGTAGGTACTTTTATCCACGTAGGTACCCACCCATTTTATTTATTGAAATATGGCCGTGTGGGATGTCAAACTTCAAGATTTTGCAGTTGGAAGAGGATTTTAGTACTTTTATCCACGTAGGTACCTACCCATTTATTTATTGAAATATGGCCGTGTGGGATGTCAAACTTCAAGATTTTACAGTAGGAAGAGGATTTAAGCACTTTTATCCACGTAGGTACCTACCCATTTTATTTATTGAAATATGGCCGTGTGGGATGTCAATCTTCAAGCTTTTACAGTGGGAAAAGGTTTTCAGTACTTTTATCCACGTAGGTACCTACCCATTTTTTTATTGAAATATGGCCGTGTGGGATGTCAAACTTCAAGATTTTACAGTGGGAAAAGGATTTTAGTACTTTTATCCACGTAGGTACCTACCCATTTTTTTTATTGAAATATGGCTTTGTGGGATGTCAATCTTCAAGCTTTTACAGTGGGAAGAGGATTTTAGTACTTTTATCCACCTAGGTACCTACTCATTTTATTTATTGAAATATGGCCGTGTGGGATGTCAAACTTCAAGATTTTTACAGTGGGAAAAGGATTTTAGTACTTTTATCCACGTTGGTACCTACCCATTTTTTTTATTGTAATATGGCCGTGTGGGATGTCAAACTTCAAGATTTTACAGTGGGAAAAGGATTTCAGTACTTTTTTCCACGTAGATACCTACCCATTTTATTTATTGAAATATGGATGTGTGGGATGTCAATCTTCAAGCTTTTACAGAGGGAAACATTTTCAGTACTTTTATCCACGTAGGTACCTACCCATTTTTTAATTGAAATATGGCCGTGTGGGATGTCAAACTTCAAGATTTTACAGTGGGAAAAGGATTTTAGTAGTTTTATCCACGTAGGTACCTACCCATTTTTTTTATTGTAATATGGCCGTGTGGGATGTCAAACTTCAAGATTTTACAGTGGGAAAAGGATTTCAGTAGGTACTTTTATCCACGTAGGAACCTACCCATTTTATTTACTGAAATATGGCCGTGTGGGATGTCAATCTTCAAGCTTTTACAGTGGGAAGAGGATTTTAGTACTTTTATCCACCTAGGTACCTACTCATTTTATTTATTGAAATATGGCCGTGTGGGATGTCAAACTTCAAGATTTTTACATTGGGAAAAGGATTTTAGTACTTTTATCCACGTAGGTACCTATCCATTTTATTTATTGAAATATGGCCGTGTGGGATGTCAGACTTCAAGATTTTTACAGTATGAAAAGGATTTTAGTACTTTTATCCACGTAGGTACCTGCCCATTTTATTTATTGAAATATGGCCGTGTGGGATGTCAATCTTCAAGCTTTTACAGTGGGAAGAGGATTTTAGTACTTTTGTCCATGTAGGTACCTACCCATTTTTTTTTATTGAAATATGGCCGTGTGGGATGTCAATCTTCAAGCTTTTACAGTGGGAAGAGGATTTTAGTACTTTTATCCACCTAGGTACCTACTCATTTTATTTATTGAAATATGGCCGTGTGGGATGTCAAACTTCAAGATTTTTACATTGGGAAAAGGATTTTAGTACTTTTATCCACGTAGGTACCTATCCATTTTATTTATTGAAATATGGCCGTGTGGGATGTCAAACTTCAAGATTTTTACAGTATGAAAAGGATTTTAGTACTTTTATCCACGTAGGTACCTGCCCATTTTATTTATTGAAATATGGCCGTGTGGGATGTCAATCTTCAAGCTTTTACAGTTGGAAGAGGATTTTAGTACTTTTATCCACGTAGGAACCTATCCATTTTATTTATTGAAATATGGCCGTGTGGGATGACAAACTTCAAGCTTTTACAGTGGGAAAAGGATTTCAGTAGGTACTTTTATCCACGTAGGAACCTACCCATTTTATTTACTGAAATATGGCCGTGTGGGATGTCAAACTTCAAGATTTTACAGTTGGAAAAGGATTTCAGTACTTTTATCCACGTAGGTACCCACCCATTTTTTTATTGAAATATGGCCGTGTGGGATGTCAAACTTCAAGATTTTACAGTGGGAAAAGGATTTCAGTAGGTACTTTTATCCACGTAGGAACCTATCCATTTTATTTACTGAAATATGGCCGTGTGGGATGTCAATCTTCAAGCTTTAACAGTGGGAAGAGGATTTTAGTACTTTTATCCACGTAGGTACCTACCCATTTTTTTTTATTGAAATATGGCCGTGTGGGATGTCAAACTTCAAGATTTTAAAGTGGGAAAAAGATTTCAGTACTTTTATCCACGTAGGTACCTACCCATTTTTTTTATTAAAATATGGCCGTGTGGGATGTCAAACTTCAAGATTTTACAGTGGAAACAGGATTTCAGTACTTTTATCCACGTAGGTACCTACCCATTTTTTTATTGAAATATGGCCGTGTGGGATGTCAATCTTCAAGCTTTTACAGTGGGAAAAGGTTTTCAGTACTTTTATCCACGTAGGTACCTACCCATTTTTTTATCGAAATATGGCCGTGTGGGATGTCAAACTTCAAGATTTTACAGTGGGAAAAGGATTTTAGTACTTTTATCCACGTAGGTACCTACCCATTTTTTTTATTGAAATATGGCCGTGTGGGATGTCAATCTTCAAGCTATTACAGTGGGAAGAGGATTTTAGTATTTTTATCCACCTAGGTACCTACTTATTTTATTTATTGAAATATGGCCGTGTGGGATGTCAAACTTCAAGATTTTTACAGTGGGAAAAGGATTTTAGTACTTTTATCCACGTAGGAACCTATCCATTTTATTTATTGTAATATGGCCGTGTGGGATGTCAAACTTCAAGATTTTTACAGTATGAAAAGGATTTTAGTACTTTTATCCACGTAGGTACCTGCCCATTTTATTTATTGAAATATGGCCGTGTGGGATGTCAATCTTCAAGCTTTTACAGTTGGAAGAGGATTTTAGTACTTTTATCCACGTAGGAACCTATCCATTTTATTTATTGAAATATGGCCGTGTGGGATGACAAACTTCAAGATTTTACATTGGGAAGAGGATTTTAGTACTTTTATCCACGTAGGTACCTACTCATTTTATTTATTGAAATATGGCCGTGTGGGATGTCAAACTTCAAGAATTTAACAGTGGGAAGAGGATTTTAGTACTTTTATCCACGTAGGTACCTAACCATTTTATTTATTGATATATGGCCGTGTGGGATGTCAATCTTCAAGCTTTTACAGTGGGAAAAGGTTTTCAGTACTTTTATCCACGTAGGTACCTACCCATTTTTTTATTGAAATATGGCCGTGTGGGATGTCAAACTTCAAGATTTTACAGTGGGAAGAGGTATTCAGTGCTTTATCCACGTAGGTTCCTATCCATTTTTTTTATTGAAATATGGCCGTGTGGGATGTAAAACTTTACGATTTTAGCTGGTTAGCTGGAAGATATTGCCTCCAGGCAATAAGCTCGCCAATTGCTCATGATTTTTTTTTTCTGATCAATAAAGTGTTCTTATTATTATTATTATTTTACAGTGAGAAGAGGTTTTCAGAACTTTTAGCCACGTATGTACCTACCCTTTTTTTTAATTTAAATATAAGCTGAGAAGGATGTGTGGTAAAAGTCTGAGAGATTTTGTGCGTAACAGTGATATACAAAAGGAATGTGGAATGAAAGTTGGTGTAATTACAAGGATGAATGTGAATAAGTTAAGATGACAAGCTCATTTAAATCAAATTCTACAGGACGGTCACGTGTTGAGCACATTGAACAGGAGAGCATGCATGAAGAATTGTATGACAGTGACGAAAGCGAAAGATGTATGCAAAGACAGAAGAAAGTGGCACTCGATCTTTTCTGCCTACCCCGCGAAGGAAGCGGCGTGATGGTTTGTATGTAATTTAGGTACATTGTCATAATTATATAAATATACTGTTTAGTCATTCTTACATATTCTATTATCTGTTTCCTACTTTAATATTACTCTGTGTATATAGTTGATACAAAAAAATATTGCTGCCTAAATAAAATATTTTTTAATTACACATACTTACTGTTTTTTCAATTTTATACATGATTCCCATGCAACGCAGGGTATTTACGCTAGTATGGAATATTTTTGGAAAATAAATAATAATAATCTTCTTCGAATTTGAAACTTGGACCGACTTAAGTACGTCGTCGAAAGGACTTGAAGAAAATGGTCCGAAATCTTTTGTATTAGTCTAAGCAAATAACTTGTAAAGTTGATATTTTTCAACCGACGGTACTTTGTGGAAATTCATGTTGAATTCATTATAAATAAAACACTTATTAATTGTTGAAGGGTGTTTGTGTTCACAAAACACTTATTTATGGTATATCCACAGTGACTTTCTATTAGACTCGAGACGGCTTTCAAGAGTTTCCGCTCTCATCATCAGGCTGGCGAAAAGTAAAGAAATTACAAGTTGGTAACGAGTATTATAGTATGTTATTGGATAGCTAAATAAAAGTGGTGATTAAGACAGTGGTAATAAACAATTGAAATAGAGTACCGTTGTGGACGGATTTGAAGGAAAACATCTCCAGCTATTGACTTTGAACGATATTGGGAAAACCACAAAAACCCATATCAGAGATGAGCATTATTTTTTTAAGAGGTAGCCTTCCTCTGAAAGTGAGTATACGTAAAATATGAATCTGCGGTATCCGGGTGGACGGTGGGTCCTTCAATGTTGTATAAAACCAGTTTCGCTTCGCGCTGTCAGTTTGCGCGTACGTATTGTATCGAGCATCTGAATATTCTATTCATTGGCTTACATATTATATTTGTTTTTTTTTCTGATCGTATTACATTCATGTTTTATAAATGTTTCTTTGGGATAATCAACTAATAATATAATAATATATTTTTTGTGTTGACTATGTTAAATAATACTGTATGTGAGTCTGCTAAAATCCGTGAACTGTATACCTACTGTTTTTGTAAGCAATTTTATAATTCAGCAATAATTCAAATCATTAAGCAGTTTTATAACCTTGCAAACAGTTATTGAGTTTATATAAAGATACATAGTTTGTAGCAAGCGGAAATTAAGATTTTACTAATTAGAAAATTATTATTTTGTCACTTCAAATTCACTCACGACAATCAAACAAATATTGGCAACAACAGCACAACCCAAGGGCTACATTTATAATAGCGCGGGGATACCCAGCGGGGCACCTTACCGACAAGAACACAAACACTGACAGTACACAATTTACGAATTGGACCCGATTCACTATCAAATATCACAACATTGAAGAGAGACCCACCTCCACCAGGATATCTCAGGAGTTGTGAACTCCTATTTATCCGCATAATTAAACCAAAATTTGTCCTCACGGGCAGGCCTGAAGGGCCAACCGGCTAAAACCGCCATCGTGGGAATATCACAACACTACTTACCTATAAAATTGGACAAAAAAACAAAACAACGCTTAATAAAACTCAACAAAACAAATATTTTTTTCATACAAATATTACACTTCAACTGTTTTGTCAAAATGAATAATTGTTATGGATATCAAGCAGGCAGCAAAACTGATATGCTTGAATGAGTGCATGATGTAACAGTAATCTGTCAAGTCCATTCTTAAAAGAATTTACACTCCCAGCAACAACCAAATCTGGAGGCAGCCCGTTTCAAGCATCCACAACTCTGTAACTTAAGAAGTGTTAAATGTAGATTCTGGGCAAATACACTTCTATTCAGCTTAAGGCTATAGCCACGCAAGTGCTCATTCTGATTATGGGTGGAGACTTGGGGCAGTTCAGGACAGTCATGACAATCATTCAACACCTTGAATGTCTCAATAAGGTTGCCCTTCATTCTTCTTTCTTTAAGCGTTGTCAGTCTCAAGGCCTCCAGTCGCTCCTCATAATTATGTCAAATCCTTAAGCCCCACTCCCAGTTTGGTGAACCTTCACTGAACTCTCTCCAGCAATGCTATATCTTTCTCTAAATATGGCGACCAAATTTGGAAGTCATACCCTAACAGCGAACGGACATAAGTCTTGTACATTTTCAGTCACCTCTTCCCACAATATTCCTAGCACTCTGACATTGTTGTCATAGATACAATCCATTGTAAAAGAAGGACATCCGGGCCATTGGAACCCTTGTGGACAAAATAACAGTGCTCTTTTAGGCCAACTATCACTGGACATTCTCAAAATATGGCTCAACTAAGACCATCGTCTCTCCTGTACTACAGAGACTTCAGATATTTGTTGAGTGTGCTGACGCACAGTATCATCAATGATGCATGAGCACAGTATCTGAAAATGTAGTTACTTTAGTTTATATTTCCTACAATAGTATTTTGGCAGTTACTTACTCTATTTTTGCACACATTCTTTTTGTCTGTAACATTTGTGCGACTATCTTCGTTCACGCTCAATGATGTTTTTTCAATACACATTTAGTTCTCAGAATAATATTCTATCTATATTCATATGCCTTTAATTATACATCGATTCTCCAAATTCGATTATTATTATTACTTGTTTGATGAAAAGGTTTACATTTTTGTATGCAATTATTAGTTTTAATGTGTAAGCTTATTATATTATAAATTAATAAAAAAAAACTAACTTTTTTATACACTATTTAAAAATATATAAAAATAGTGTGTATAAAAAAGTTAAAGTTTTTTGAATTCATTTAATATGGATACCTACACAAAAACGGATTACATTGAAAATGAATATATTATAAAGTTAAATAAAAAATCTTTTTTTATCTAAGTATTTATATATTATTGTTGTCCTTTTATGTTTACAACCATCAATTGTACATTGTAATTGAATTATGTCTTAAATATTGTTCAACTAATATTATAATATAACACTATTATATCCATTTACAGTACTATGTATGTGGCTTCCTATATTTCTTATAATGTTACTTATTAGTTCTTCCAATATTCTCAATTGCTATATTTCATTTTAAATATAATGACTTTACTTGCATACATTGTTTAAAGTCTAAATACATTTTATGTATAAATTTAGTCAAATCCATTTCAAAGAATAAAATTCATATTGTCAAAAAAGTGCTACGTTTAGTAAAAATAATATTCAAGAATGTTTTTTATACTTCTTAATTGGTAATTTTATTCATAACTTAATTACTAGGTTTTAAGTGTCTTCATAAGGGCATCTGTTGAGAATGACTGGTTTTTCAATGAGGAATCCAAGCGCACAGGACCATACAAAGAGAATACGAAAATTTCCTACGTTCAGTGAGGATTGGTGGAACAACTTTGTAGACATTTGAAAACAGATAGATTATCACCTGGAAGGTACTTCAGAGCAAAATCACGTTGACAGGTGGATCTGAAACAATGAATTAATAATATACAGAAATCGCACCTCTGCGATAAACTCGCCTTCTGTATATTGATTGTATGATTGTATTTGTTTTAAATGTATTTTTGTGTGAATTTGCTTGTAATCAATGTACAATAAAGAATAAATAAATACATATAAAGATTAATCTATTTCGTGTATTAACATGTGTTGTCAGCGATGAGGTTTGCCACCCATCCTGAATGTCTTGATTTTATATTGGCACGAAGAGGACAGTTTGTTTTACATGCAGCTGATCTGCTGGCTACCCCGCTTGTGGGATATGCCGTGATGGTATAGTATAGATTAAAAAATATACTGGGCTCACTCGTGATTGCGGTGCTGAGAAATTTATGCACACACCTACAGCGTGCTCACAGTATCCCGTAACACACATAATAAAAAATGATTCTAACATCTACTACTGCTGTGTATCTGCCGCAAGTAAATAAGTAGATAGAATGTACCCTCCTGTACACGAGACTTGTCTCTATAAGGAGGATGTTTAGATTTAAGTTTTTATCACATAGTCTATGTATTCTTATATCTGTATTGTTTAATGTTCAATAAAATAAATGAAAAAATATATATTGAACCTGGTATCAGTATCTCTCGATTCAGCATAAATCATATTCTGGAACACATTGGACAGATTTCAAAGTCTTAAAATTGAAATCGTTAAATTGATTTTCTATATTATCATATTTCAGTTGGTTTTCCCACAATTTTTGTACTTATACCAGCACCTGAGAACAATAATACAATATGCATAAAGCAATAAATATACTTACAATGTAAGGCATCAATAACTTAATATAATAATGGCTAATTAATGAGAGATGGGAAGTGTAAAAGCGATATTGAAAGGAGAAAAGTAGCAGGCAATAGTGTAAACGGTGCAATTCGACCAATAATTGGAAATAGAAAGGTATCTAACACAGCTTGAAGGTTGGAGCAATCTGCTATCTTAGTGCCAACACCGATGTATGCAAGTGACATCGACATGACTAAGGATGAAATTGGAATAAATGCAGTAGAAATGAGATCGTTGAGAAGGATGTGTGTAAAAGTCTGAGAGATTGTGTATGTAACAATGCTATACAAGAGGAATGTGGAATGGAAGTTGGTGTAATAACTAAGATAAATGTACATAAATAAGTTACGATGATTTGGGCATATCGAAAGAACGAATAAGGACGCACCAAAAAATATATTTGACTGAGAAGAATAGTACTCAGAGTTGTGGCTGTCTGGGAATCAAATAGCAAGATCATTATTATTATTATATTGGATGATTTATTCGGCGCCGTTTAATGGAGTATCCGTCTCAAGGGCGCGAAATACGCGCATTATATGCCAGATCTTACAAGACAGACACGTGATGTGCACGTTGAATGTGAGAGCATGCATGAGGAATTGTATGACAGTGACAGAAGTAAAAGGTGTATGCAAGGACAGGAGGAAGCAAGCTCGATCCTTTTTGCCTACCCCAAGAGGGAAGCGGTGTGATGGTATGTATGTATATTATAATAATGGCCAATTTGGGAAACATAATTTAAAAAATATTTATACCTCTTGATTCACCAATCCATGAAGGAGTCCATTCTTATCAGCTGCGAATGATAGCTAAAGACTCTTGACACGTTGCCACCCTAGTGGTTACTGTAAATGAACTTCACATTGTGGGGTGTTGGGCTAAAATTATACAGATTATTGGATAACAGAAGGCTTCACACTACATAATTATAATATATTACAAAATCCAAGTTATTCTCTTATTCTAACCTCCCAACTGATAACCAGGTTTAAAGGTTATCCAATCGTTTGGGAGTCTGTCGGTCAACTGAATTATCCATTCATTAATGCCATCACAATATTTCCAACAAAAGAGGTGGTCAGCAGACTAACTACATGTAATAAACATACAAAACGTCTTCTTTATGCCAGCAAAAGTTAAGATAAGAACTCTTACAGGGCACCCGAAAATTAACAGACAAGAGTGGTAGACAAATTCTTTGCCGGAAATTCCACGGGTTACTGATATAACATAAAAAAACATTCTTATAAACTAGGAGTTGAAGATGACCTACCAATTTATTTCATGGAATCTGGTAAATTCACTCTTCATGTGGTTATTCACTTAGAGGAAATATAAAATGTTAAATAAAACTGTAAATATAAAAATGTTTTGAGGTTACATTTTTTTGCACTGCGTGATTAAACGATATAAAACACAGTAAACTGATTACATTAATTCACTTATCACTTAGATTTACTTTATACTATAATCTATTTATTTTAAACATATATAATGCATTGACTGTTTTGTTGCCAAGATATTATAGTCTTTATATTATAAATCTACAATTCGTTGTACTTGCAATCAAACACGACTTCATTCGAAATGTCATATTACTGTATGTTGGTACTCGTGGACATAGAGAAATATAATTAAAAATTATAAGATAGCTTTTAAAAATAAAAACCTTTTGAAGGTGAAACGAAAGAGTTACATTTTTATTCTATTCATCGCTAGAGTGCTGCAGTACCGTGACCTCGGCACACCAAAAGTAAATATTGACCAAAATTTCTACCCAATCGCCATATTTTCAAAATGGTATAGGATTTTGATATGTTTCAAAACTCCTCGGTTTTCTTTAAGAATATTTTCACAAAATACCTCTTTCTAAAAAGTAACGGGTACTTTTACCGACTGTTATTAGAAAAAAATGATTCGCTTATAAAAAAACATAATTATTTCAAAAAATCGAAATCGGGAGTGTGTTTGGCAGACAATGCACGAGAATCCTACGATTTTTCAAATACATTTTTTTTACATAACTAAAAGTTAGATAGTGCTGATGATAGCACTCGGATGACCATATTTAAAACATTTTTTTTGATTAAATTTCTCATATTTTAAACCAAAAATCACCACAGGAACTCGATATTTTGTTTATTAAAAGAAGTTTGCTAAAATCCATACTATTTATATGCTTGATAAGATGAATAAAAAAATTATAATTATAGTTTACAAATAATTTGTATTTTGACATAACTAAGATTTCCTAAAAAATCTCATCAGTCAGCTATTTAGTTTTATTAAGATAAAAAAAACTAATATTGGTAGGTAATTATTATTATTATATTATTAATCATTTTATCAAGTCCAATGTTCGCAAGACTCAACAAGTTTTGCGATTTTTTCCACCAAATTTGTATAAAATTGATTATTACAACGTTTTTGCCAGAGAGCGCTCGTAATGCACTAAACCGCTTTGCACAAAACAAACAATAAATTGTTACAATGACAGTCCAGTGTGACCAGATTTTATTTTCAAAAACTACTAAATGGGGAAGTCAAAAACTACCAAAAACTACTAAATTCTTAAAATGGTATAGGAATTTGAAGTATTTCAAAAACTCCTCGGTTTTCTTAAACAATATTTTATCACAGTACCTTTTTCTACAACCTACCGGGTGTTTGTACCGACTGTTGTTACTTTTCGGATACTTTGTTACTCGCTTAAATTTCTACCCCCCCGTCACCAAATTTTCAAAATGGTATAGGAATTTGAAGTATTTCAAAAACTCCTCGGTTATCTTAAACAATATTTTCTTGCAGTACCTTTTTCTAAAATGTACCGGGTATTTGTACCGACGATGGTCAAAATCGGATACTTTTCTTTTCACGAAAATTTCTACCCCCCCCCGTCGCCGAATTTTCAAAATGGTATAGGAATTTGAAGTATTTCAAAAACTCCTCGGTTTTCTTAAACAATATTTTCTCGCAGTACCTTTTTCTACTATGTACCCGGTATTTGTACCGACAATTATTTTTCGGGTACTTCTTTTCCCAAGTACCCGATACTTTATCTACCAATTACCGACCAAATACAAAAACTACCAAAAAACTACCAAAAACTACTAAAAAAGTACTAAAAACTACCAAAGAAATAAAAACTACTAAACATTCTTGCCAAAGCCTCAAAAACTACCAAAAAAGTAGGAAACTACCAAATCTGGTCACACTGAATGTAACTGACATTGTTGACATTTGAAGTTTGGCAGCGTTCAGAAGTTGATTAGAACAAGTGCTTAAGTGATGTGGCGGCTGTGGCGCTGGTGAGTGGCGACGTCGATTCAGCACCAATTGATAAATTTCGAAAAAATACTTACGACTAAACTTTTCAAAATCCCAAAGAAATCAAATCATGCGAAATAAAGTATTTTCGCGTACTTTATTTTTCTCATAAAGTATAAAGTACGATTACCTGAAATAACGTACAATACTTTATAATAAAGTACGGGTGGCAACCCTAATTATAGCACACGACTTACTATTTTTTCGGTCAATAATATTTACTTTTGGTGTGCCGAGGTCACGGTACTGCAGCACTCTAGCGATGAATAGAATAAAAATGTAACTCTTTCGTTTCACCTTCAAATGGTTTTTATTTTTAAGAGCTATCTTATAATTTTTTAATTATATTTCTCTATGTCCACGAGTACCAACATACAGTAATATGACATTTCGAGTGAAGTCGTGTTTGATTGCAAGTACAACGAATTGTAGATTTATAATACAATGACTATAATATCTTGGCAACAAAATAGTCAATGCATTATATATGTTTAAAATAAATAGATTATAGTATTAAAACTATTAAATAAATCTAAGTGATAAGTGAATTAATGTAATCATTTTCGGTTTACTGTGTTTTATATCGTTTAATCACGCACTGCAAAAAAATGTAACCTCAAAACATTTTTATATTTAGTTTTATTTAACATTTTATATTTCCTCTAAGTGAATAACAACGTGAAGAGTGAATTTACCAGATTCCATGGAATAAATTGGTAGGTCATCTACCTAGTTTATAAGAATGTTTATTTATGTTATATCAGTACCTAACCCGTGGAATTTCTGGCAAAGAATTTGTCTACCACTTTTTTCTGTTAATTTTCGGGTGTCCTGTAAGAGTTCTTATCTTAACTTTTGCCGGCATAAAGAAGACGTTTTTTATGTTTATTACTTACATGTAGGTAGTTAGTCTGCTGACCACCTCTTTTGTAGGAAATAATATTGTGATGGCATTAATGAATGGATAAATCAGTTGACCGACAGACTCCCAAACGATTGGATAACCTTTAAACCTGGTTATCAGTTGATATGGGAGGTTAGAATAAGAGAATAAATTGGATTTTGCAATATATTATAATTATGTAGTGTGAAGACTTATGTTATCCAATAATCTGTATAATTTTAGCCCAACACCTCACGATGTGAAGTTCATTTACAGTAACCACTAGGGTGGCAACGTGTCAAGAGTCTTTAGCTATCATTCACAGCTGATATGAATGGACTCCTTCATGGATTGGTGAATCAAGAGGTATAAATATTTTTTAAATTATGTTTCCCAAATTGGACATTATAATATACATACATACCATCACACCGCTTCCCTCTTGGGGTAGGCAGAAAGAATCGACCTTGCTTCCTCCTGTCCTTGCATACACCTTTTACTTCTGTCACTGTCATACAATGCCTCATGCATGCTCTCCCATTCAACGTGCACAACACGTGTCTGTCTTGTAAGATCTGGCATATATGATCTTGCTATTTGATTCCCGGACAGCCACAACTCTGAGTAAACTCTGAGTACTATTCTTCTCAGACAAATATATTTTTTGGTGCGTCCTTATTCGTTCTTTCGATATGCCCAAATCATCGTAACTTATTTATGTACATTCATCTTAGTTATTACACCAACTTCCATTCCACATTCCTCTTGTATAGCACTGTTACATATACAATCTCTCAGACTTTTACACACATCCTTCTCAACAATCTCATTTCTACTGCATTTATTCCAATTTCATCCTTAGTCATGTCGATGTCACTTGCATACATCGGTGTTGGCACTAAGATAGCAGAATGCACCAACCTTCAAGCTGTGTTAGATATCTTTCTATTTCCAATTATTGGTCGGATTGCACCGTTTACACTATTGCCTGCTACTTTTCTCCTTTCAATATTACTTTTACACTTCCCATCTCTCGTTAATTAGCCATTATTATATTATGTTATTGATGCCCTACATAGTTAGTATATTTATTGCTTTATGCATATTGTATAATTGTTCTCAGGTGCTGGTATAAGTACAAAAATTGTGGGATAACCAACTGAAATATGATGATATAGAAGATCAATTTAACGATTTCAATTTTATGACTCTGAAATCTGTCCAACTTGTTCCAGAATACGATTAATGCTGTATTGAGAGATACTGATACCAGGTTCAATATATATTTTTTCATTTATTTTATTGAACATAACAAACAATACAGATATAAGAATACATAGACTATGTGATAAAAACTTAAATCTAAACATCCTCCTTATAGACAAGTCTCGTGTAAAGGAGGGTACATTCTATCTACTTATTTACTTGTGGCAGATACACAGCAGCAGTAGATGTTAAAATCATTTTTTATTATGCGTGTTACGGGATACTGTGAGCATGCTGTAGGTGTGTGCATAAATTTCTCAGCACCGCAATCACGAGTGAGCCCAGTATATTTTTTAATCAACACATGTTAATACACGAAATACATTAATCTTTATATGTATTTATTTATTCTTTACTGTACATTGATTACAAGCAAATTCACACAAAAATACATTTTAAACAAATACAATCATACAATCAATATACAGAAGGTGAGTTTATCGCAGAGGTGCGATTTCTGTATGATTATTAATTTATTGTTTCAGATCCACCTGTCAACGTGATTTTGCTCTGAAGTACCTTCCAGATGATGATCTATCTGTTTTCAAATGTCTACAAAGTTGTTCCACCAATCCTCACTGAACGTAGGAAATTTTCGTATTCTCTTTGTATGATCCTGTGCGCTTGGATTCCTCATTGAAAAACCAAAGTCATTCTCAACAGATGCCCTTATGAAGACACTTAAAACCTAGTAATTAAGTTATGAATAACATTACCAATTAAGAAGTATAAAAAACATTCTTGAATATTATTTTTACTAAACGTAGCACTTTTTTGACAATATGAATTTTATTCTTTGAAATGGATTTGACTAAATTTATACATAAAATGTATTTAGACTTTAAACAATGTATGCAAGTAAAGTCATTATATTTAAAATGAAATATAGCAATTGAGAATATTGGAAGAACTAATAAGTAACATTATAAGAAATATAGGAAGCCACATACATAGTACTGTAAATGGATATAATAGTGTTATATTATAATATTAGTTGAACAATATTTAAGACATAATTCAATTACAATGTACAATTGATGATTGTAAACATAAAAGGACAACAATAATAGATAAAAATTTAAAAAGGTTTTTTTATTTAACTTTATAATATATTCATTTTCAATGTAATCCTTTAGTTTTTGTGTAGGTATCCATATTAAATGAATTCAAAAAACTTAAACTTTTTTATACACACTATTTTTATATATTTTTAAATAGTGTATAAAAAAGTTAGTTTTTTTAATTAATTTATAATATAATAAGCTTACACATTGAAACTAATAATTGCATATAAAAATGTAAACCTTTTCATCAAACAAGTAATAATAATAATCCAATTTGGAGAATCGATGTATAATTAAATGCATCATTGATGATACTGTGCGTCAGCAAACTCAACAAATATCTGTAGTCTCTGTAATACAGGAGAGACGATGGTCTTAGTTGGGCCATATTTTGAGAATGTCCAGTGATAGTTGGCCTAAAAGAGCACTGTTATTTTGTCCACAAGGGTTCCAATGGCCCGGATGCCCTTCTTTTACAATGCATTGTATCTATGACAACGACATCAGAGCGTTAGGAATATTGTGGGAAGAGGTGACTCTGAAAATGTACAAGACTTATGTCCGTTCGCTGTTAGGGTATGACTTCCAAATTTGGTCGCCATATTTAGAGAAAGATATAGCATTGCTGGAGAGAGTTCAGTGAAGGTTCACCAAACTGGGAGTGGGGCTTAAGGATTTGACATAATTATGAGGAGCGACTGGAGGCCTTGAGACTGACAACGCTTAAAGAAAGAAGAATGAAGGGCGACCTTATTGAGACATTCAAGGTGTTGAATGATTGTCATGACTGTCCTGAACTGCCCCAAGTCTCCACCCATAATCAGAATGAGCACTTGCGTGGCTATAGCCTTAAGCTGAATAGAAGTGTATTTGCCCAGAATCTACATTTAACACTTCTTAAGTTACAAAGTTGTGGATGCTTGAAACGGGCTGCCTCCAGATTTGGTTGTTGCTGGGAGTGTAAATTCTTTTAAGAATGGACTTGACAGATTGCTGTTACATCATGCACTCATTCTACCATATCAGTTTTGCTGCCTGCTTGATATCCATAACAATAGACCATTAAAGGTCACGTGGTCTTGTCTATGGATTTGCTTTTGCTTGGGGGGCAAACAGTTAGATTGCGCAAATCATCCTTGTAAGATGTTATGCCATAAGAGAAAAAAAAGAAAGTCAGACGACAAAATAATAAGAAAATCGACACTGACAGTTTTTTTGATAATTAGGTATTCTTTAGGCGTTCCACCTAATATTACACCGTAATCTTCTGTTGTGTTGGGATGCCTGATGCCCCTCAATGATTTTTCTGTGACGTCATCCTTTAATGGTCTATAATTCATTTTGACAAAACACTTGAAGTGTAATATTTGTATGAAAAAAATATTTGTTTTGTTGAGTTTTATTAAGCGTTGTTTTGTTTTTTTGTCTTATTTTATACTGTTGTGATATTCCCACGATGGCGGTTTTAGCCGGTTGGCCCTTCAGGCCTGCCCAATGGCCCGCCCGTGAGGACAAATTTTGGTTTAATTATGCGGATAAATAGGAGTTCACAACTCCTGAGATATCCTGGTGGAGGTGGGTCTCTCTTCAATGTTGTGATATTTGATAGTGAATCGGGTCCAATTCGTAAATTGTGTACTGTCAGTGTTTGTGTTCTTGTCGGTAAGGTGCCCCGCTGGGTACCCCCGCGCTATTATAAATGTAGCCCTTGGGTTGTGCTGTTGTTGAGCTGTGTATTTATTGCCCAATATTTGTTTGA
Organism: Athripsodes cinereus; assembly: GCA_947579605.1. NCBI lineage: Eukaryota > Metazoa > Arthropoda > Insecta > Trichoptera > Leptoceridae > Athripsodes > Athripsodes cinereus. Next base: position 16,698,101 of record OX388325.1, on the reverse strand, counting down.
TTGTCGTAAAAAGGAGTGAATTTGAAGTGACATACCTTTAGAGTGTAACATTTGTATGAAAAATTTAATTTTCTAATTAGTAAAATCTTACTTTCCGCTTGTAACAAGCTATCTTTATATAAACTCAATAACTGTCTGCAAGGTTATAAAACTGCTTAATGATTTGAATTATTGCTGAATTATAAAATTGCGCCCCACTGCTGTCAAATGTGACATTTCAAAAAAAAAGTAATATTCACGAAATTGTTCCACACTGGCAATACGTAATTCCCGCAATGCACACCAGATGGCAGCACAGGTTTCTCACTAATTCCCGCAATCCACACCAGATGGCAGCATTGAACACTCTATTTCAAAAATCGACACCTGATGGCAGCACTGAACACTCTATTTCAAAATTCCACACCAGATGGCAGCACAGGTTTCTCACTAATTCTCGCAATCCACACCAGATGGCCAGGTTTCTTACCAATTTCCGCGGTTCACACCAGATGGCAGCACAGATTGCATAGCTATTAAGGGTCTGACACAGCGATGCACAAATCGCGGCCCGCGGTCGGCATATTTAATATATATATAATGAGTTAAAATCCATTGGATTGGTCTGCAACGAGTTTTGACTTATTTCTCCACTCCTCCCTATTCTCAGCCAGTCTCTTCAACTCCATATATGAGCCACAGCTCATGTCCCTCTTCAGTTGGTCCATATAGGCGTCTCTCGGTCGACCTCTGCCATTTGTGCCTTCGGTCCTGCCCTCTGCGATTGCGATGAGCAGTCCTGGGTGCCTGATGTTGTGGCCAATCCAATTAGCTCGTTGTTGGCATATTCTTTTGAGGAGTTGCCTTTTTTCGCCAACCCTGGTTAAGATTTCTTCGTTTTCGACGTGTTCCGACCAATGAATTTTCAGCATGCGTCTATAGCACCATATTTCAAATGCCGCTAACCGTCCGCTTTCCCTCTTGCTGATGGTCCACGTCTCGCACCCATATAGCAAAATGCTCCACACAAAGGCTTTAGTGAGATTCTTCCTCACGCTTAGATCAATATTAGGGGATTCTAATATTTTGGATTTTTTGTTAAAGGCAATTCGTGCCTGGTTTATTCTGCTCACAATTTCTGATTTGGAGCGTCCGTCCTGGTTTATTCTGCTGCCCAAGTACACGAATTCTCTTACTTGTTTGATGCTCACTCCATTTATGGCAATGTTCGCAGTCGCTTCCTCTCTTCCAACGACCATACATTTTGTTTTATCTTTATTTATTTTCATGTTGTACTTTGACAATAGTATACTTTCCATTTTTCCTAAGGCTTCGTTCAGCTCCATCTCGGAGTCTGCGAGCAGTGCTATGTCATCAGCATATCTAATCATGTCGACCTTTTTCCCATTTATTTTTACTCCTGTCCAGTTCTTCATTTCTTCTCTGAGTTCATCAATAGCTCGCTGTATATAGCAGTTAAAAAGTGCTGGCGACATTGAGCATCCCTGTCTTACACCTTGTTCTACTCTCGCTTCTGCGCAGTTCTCTCCGCTTTTAATTGCAGCGATTTCATTCTTGTATAGGCTAGCGACAGTTCGCTAGCGACAGCCGCCGAGTGCGGATGCGATTTTTCTTGTGGCAAGTGAATTAATACGTCTTATCATAAATTTGTTTCTAGTTTGTGTTAAGTTAATTTACATCTGGATAATTGAACATCGAGTGAATAATTAAGTGTTTCAATATTTTATTTTCTTTAAAAATTGTATTGTGCACCAAACCTTTATGTGTTACATATCGAATAATTAATGTGTGATAGTATCTTTGCTATATTGTAAGAAAGTGACTTTCTGAGTTTATATTATGTTAGTGAATAAGAGTGATAAATTGATTTGAGCCTTAATAACTCTGAATAAATTTGTATTGTTTAATGTGTTCAATTACATAATAGAAATTCAATAGTTAACTATTTCTCTGTGAAGTTTAAATTGATTTGATACCTACTCGTTATTGCGCAATATTTTTGAAATAAAAGTTTGCCTATTGTTTTAATTCGTGTTTGTTTCGTATGATTGATCTAACAACATTGGTTTAAGTTTTCGTCGATTAGAGTGAAGAAATATGGAATCCGGTGTTTCTGAAGTGGAAGTTTTTACTCCCAGGCGGTATCTTGCACGGACTCCTCCATGCGATACTGGGGAGATGTCGACGGAGCCGCGGGCTACAGTGTCAGGACTTGGTGCAATGATGAAAACTGCGGGGGAGCTGCCGCCGGGGGATCCTCCGATGGAGGTGCTTTCCTGCATGACGCCAGCTCCAAAGAGGACTAAGAGGAGAAGAGAGAGAGGGACACCTATTGCTGATGACGTCGACGATAGTAACATTGAGTCGGCCGTAGAAAGTGATACTCTTTGTACAGAGGGCCCCAGAAGGGATAATTTAGCTTTTCAAGAGGTTGTTAATGGGATTGAGAGATTGTTGAATACAAAAAAGGTCGGACTAAATGCAGAACAAAAAGCAGAAATAAGGGGCCTCGTTGCCGTGGCTGGTGGCCTCCTTGCGGGGAGTCATCTCCGTGAGGTTGCTGCGGCTGCGAGGGCGAGAGCAGCTGAAAAAACAGTCGCGTCTCTTCGCAGAGATCTTAGGATCATAAGCGGGGAAATTAAGGCGGTAGCAACAGCTGTGTCGCAGGTGTCTGTGCCTCAGGTTACAGCACCTAAAGAAACATACGCAGAACGGGCTGCTCGAGTCGTTACCCGAGCTACCGAAAAAAAGGCTGCAGTAGTTGTGATCCGTCCTGATCAACAGGAAGGAGCTTCGTCGGAAAAGACGAAGTCAGCCCTTAAGGAAATCTTGGACCCAGTCCAGGATGGATTTAGGGCCGTGAGAGTGCGGAAGGCCCGCGGTGCTGGAGTGGTGGTGGAAACATCCACCAAGGAGGGTGCTGAGAGGATATTGGCTTCCGTGAAGCTAAAATCCAAAGGGTTCACTGCTGCCGAACCAAAGGGTAGATTGCCGCGCTTGGTAATCTACGATACCCCACGGGATCTTTCAGATGAGGATCTTCTTAAGGAGATCTTCATCACCAATATAGAAGGGACAGGCATGACGAAAGATGCTTTCTTGGCTACTACAAGACGGGTAGCCAAATTTGGTTCCAAAACGGGACCAACAGTGGGCAGCATACTAGCCTGCAGCGGGCAGGTTAGGACTGTGCTTCTGGCTCAGGGGGTTGTGTATTTGGGCTGGAACGCTTGTAGATGTCGAGATTTTGTAGGCGCCATAAGGTGCTTTAAATGTCAAATATATGGGCACACTCAAAGAGAGTGCAAACAGAACACCCCCATGTGTGCACGCTGTGCCAAAGAGGGACACGAGGAAAGGGATTGCAAAATCCCTGTTGAACGAAGGGTGTGCGCCACGTGCACACGTTTCAGGAAAAATGCAGCCCACCCCACGGGTGATCAGGATTGTCCCGCAAATAGGGCTGCAATAGATAGGTTAGCACAGGCAACGAATTACAATGGCTAGTGCGGATGCCGTTGTTCTGGGTCAAATCAACTTGGGACGCTCACGAGCGTCGGCCATTGATCTGATTAGGTGCATGTCAAAGTTATCAATACCGATTGTTTTTGTTCAAGAGCATTTATTCTCGAGGGTAATTCTTGATGGTGCTGACGTTCCCCTTGCCGTTGTGGACAAGGGGCCAAAGCCCATGGCGGGTTTCCTTTTTGACCATAGTAGAGTCCAACCGATGCTTTTGGATGGACTCTCGGATGAGTACCGATGCTGTGTATGTCTTCGAATGGATGGCCGAGAGATATTCTTGGTTTCTGTATACTTCAAGTACTCGGACCCTGTGGGTCCACACTTACGGGGTTTGAGTCAGACGTTGGATGCTCTTAGAGGCCGGCCGGTTTTGGTTGCGGGTGATTTCAATGCGCGTTCTCCTCTATGGTTCGACAGACCGGGTTCTGACCGCACTGGGAGTGGCGGACCTGTAGAGGACTTTATATCTTCTGCAGGTCTGAATATTCTTAATGTTGCTGGTCCAGCTACATTTGCCGGTCCAATGGGGGAGAGCTGGATTGACTTGACACTGTGCACTGATGATCTGCTCATGAAACTATCCGATTGGAGAGTGAACGTTGGCGAGGTATCTAGTGACCATCGACTGATCACTTGGTCGGTCGGTGGTTCATTGGAGATCGAGCCAAGAGGCCTCTGGAGTTTTAGACGTTCGAAGGCAAACTGGGGACAATTTGGTCTGGAATTGAAAGAGAGAATGCGAAATTTCAGAATTTGGATGACAGAGGGTGCTGACATAGCTGGGGAAAGATTTAACAATGCAGTCGTTGATACGGCAGCTATTGTGTTGGGAAGGTGTAGGCCTGGGGGACGGCGATCAACCAACTGGTGGACGCCAGAACTCACGGACCTGAGACGCCAGTTTAAGTCCGCCGAACGGGCCTTTTGCCCAGTGAGAAGTGGCAGTGTGTTGCGTGACTCTCCCGATGGTAAGCGTCTTCTTGAGAGGCTCCAACGTGCGAGGGGCTCCTACCAGCTGGCATTAAGGCATGCTAAGGCCTCTGCCTGGAAGGAGTGGATTTCTGAAACGGGAAATGCCGATCCTTGGTCGGTCACAAAAACAGCTGTGAAAACCAAAAGATCTGCTGATCACTATCTTACCAGCATTGTTGCTGGCGGTAGTGAAACAGTGTGTATTGACGGCACACTCAGAACGCTGCTGGATGGGTTAGTTCCGCTCGACTCGATGTCGGGGGACACGCCATTCCACGTGGCGTTGCGTTTCCTGTCACGCTGTCCACCTGATGAGTCCATGATCGAAATTGTCGATGTGACACATCCGGAACTAGGGGAAATCGTCAAGAGATTAGGGCCTAGGAAGGCACCTGGGATTGACAGAATCAATGGTGACATCGTGAAGAAAGTCTGGCAGTACTGTCCGGCAGAAATGCTGGCCCTCTACCAGGCTTGTTTGAATGAAGGGATTTTCCCAAAAGTTTGGAAGAGAGGATTGCTCAGGGTTATACCTAAGGGCAATGATAGGCCGCTGTCGGATCTTAAGGCTTATAGACCTATAACTTTGCTGCCTTCTTTCGGCAAGATTCTTGAAATTTTGGTGAGGAATCGGCTTATGGAGAGTCTGTCGCCTGGAGATCCTAAACAGTTTGGCTTTAGCCGGGGTTTATCTACTGAGCACGCAATAGACGCCTGCATGAAATGGAGAGATGAATGTACAGATAAGAATGTCCTGGGTGTTTTCCTTGACATAGCTGGGGCCTTTGACAATGCATGGTGGCCTATCATTTTGACGAAGCTGAAGATGCGAGGCTGTCCTCGTTGGCTGTTCGAAATCGTCAGCAGCTACTTTGGCAGCAGATCAGTGATAATCACACATGCGGGGCTTATAGTAGAACGGATTGTCGACATGGGTTGCCCGCAGGGTTCGGTCCTTGGACCGTTTCTGTGGAATGTCCTGTTTGATGATCTGTTAAAAGTGGATCTTCCGCCTGGTTGTACAATTTTTGCATATGCAGATGACGCGCTTCTCTTGCTGTCTGGCAACACGAGATCCGCCATCGAGAGCAAATTTAAACTCGCGATCGATCGCATTTTGACATGGGGCAGTGTGAATAGGCTTGTCTTCTCGCCGAGCAAGACCTCTGCTATGTGGTTGAAGGGATCGCTTGGAAGGAGGAACCCGGTTTTGCGGATGAGTGGATCACCTGTAAAGGTGGTTGACGAAGTTCGTTATCTTGGTGTTGTTCTAGACAGAGGCCTTTCCTTTCTTCCACATGTAAGAGCGACGGCCGAAAAAGCGGGAGTGCTGTTTTTCACTCTCCGCAGACTAAGTCGTGGTACATGGGGCCTTAGATCATGCACTGTGAGGACCATATATCGGGCGACATACGTGGCTCAGGCTACGTATGCTGCTCGTGTTTGGTCGCATAGGCTATTGGTTGGCTCTGTGTCGGCGGCGGTCTTGAGGGGGCAAAGACTCCCGCTGCTCGCTGTCACAGGTGCGTATCGGACTGCAGCTAGCGATGGCCTCCCAGTCATCGCTGGTGTGCTGCCAGCCGACTTGGAAATCTTAGATTGTGTGGCCAGGCGTAAGCTCAAGGCGGACGGTAACGTTGTACATTTCGATATGTCTGTTGTTGCAGAACCCGGAATAAGGGGATTTAATAGGGCAGTCAGCAGGGTGCGGCAGAAAACGATGGAAGTTTGGCAGGATAGATGGGATAGGGGGAGAACTGCTAGATTAGTCTACAGTTTTCTCCCAGATGTTTGTGAACGATTGAGAAAGCATTTCCTGTCCTTCGACCACTTTTCCGTCCAGCTGGTGACGGGCCACGGCGACCTGAGGGGCAAGCTTTTTGATCTTGGGCTTTCGGAGAGCCCGTGGTGTGTTTGTGGGATGGGGAAGCAGTATGCGGACCACATCCTTTGAGTGTGTCCGGTGATGACGGATGCTAGGGATCTGATGTTCGAGGAAATGAGTGAAGGGACTCCCAGACCTATTTGGTTTGGTGAGGTTCTGTTGTGTCCTCAGAATTTTAGAGCCTTCAGAAAGTTTGTAGATACCTGGGTATCTAGGTGGGACCTCCTGCGTTTGCCGGGCTTACCTCCGGCAGACGCGGGTGAATCTGCAGGTTGATTTGATTTGGAGTGCGGTTTTTCGTGTGGCGAACTCGTTTTTCGTTCTTGTGCGTCCTGTCTCCCTTGGTGGAGAGTAGCATTGGTTGGGATGTCCCCTTCGGGAGGGAGAATAGTTTTCACATTACTCTGGTACCGGTGACCCCTGCGCTCTCTATCTTGGATCCTTAAAAGTTTCTAGACATCATATTTCTGCTTTTTGTAACAAATTTTGATTATTGGGTATACTTATTGTTATTTTTTGTCCTATGTGTTTATTTCGGATCCTTGTATTATTTTAATAAAAATATAAATATTGGTGTTTCTCTACCTTAAGGGGATATTGAAAGTTTTACAGTAGTTTAAAAGATTCCCACGAGGCGGATTTGGCCGGCCGGCCATTCAGGCTGCCCATATGGCTCGCCCGTGAGGACAAATTTTTGTTTGCAAGTGCGGATAAATAGGAGTCTTTGACTCCTGAGATATCCGGGTGTGTGGAGGGTCCTTTCAATTGTATAGGCTCCAGATTTCTCTTCTGTCCTTATAGCACTTCTGTCCTTATAGCACTTCTGTCCTTATATATATATAAATAATATATTTAATATAAAAAAATATCAAGCATGCAGCATTTGTTAATAATGATTTCATTATTTGTTTATTTATTGTTATATTATATTTCTAAATCTTATTATTTCTTTAATATTTTTTTATCTATGTATTATTTTATTATAATTTTTTATATACCTACTATTTATTTTATATATTGCTTGAATTGATGGTCTTACTGTTCATTGATGTGTTTATTTTATTAATTGTATTATATTATAATTGATTATTATGTTTAACTTTTGTCTTATCTTATCCAATCTTATTATTATATTTCCTTGTTTTTGTTGTCCTTAGTTTTGTTTTAGTTGCTTTGAATTTTTTAAACTGTGGTAATATAAGGGGGGACTCTTGTGGTCTATATTGCATTTAATATTAATTGTTGTAATACTTGTTGTGTTGAGGACTTCGAGAAAATAAATAAATAAATGAAAATCGGTGCTTGGTTTCCTTGAAATTACCGCGGTCGGCATATCTGCGTCCCGACAGCGAATTATTTAATATAAAAAAAAATATCAAGCATGCAGAGCAGCATAATAATTATTATGAAAATCGGTGCATGGTTTCCTTGTAATTTATAGCCGAAAAACTTTAAAATGTTGTATGTTTTCAATAACCCAATTATTCCCTAAGTTATCATAAACAAAATTACTTCCAAATCTTTATCACGAAACAGCGACTTCTTTATAGACCAATCTTTTATTTTACATTAATTCTCTATAGTCTTTGTTTCTCAGTGCTGCTGGAAATAAAATAAGACAACCAATCCATTATTTTCGGGGAGCCGGATAATTCGCCGACAACAATTCACCGACAGGACAATAAATTCAAAAATTCATTCAGGTGTCACATTTTTGAGGATAGATTTTTTCTAGATATATACAGAATGTTTGGAATATTTGACATGAAGACCATTTATTTTATCGTTGAGGTTCTCGGGTTTGCTGCGTGGATCTCCATCGTTCTTTCTTCTAGCTTTCGGCTTCGATGTTGAAGCCATTTTCCACGCAGCAAGCCCGAGAACCTCAACGATACAAGACGCTGCGAAAGCTTAAACGATTATTTGACCATTTATTTTAGATATTTTTTTCAAAATTTATTAGGCAACCCAGTCAACTAGGGCTGATTTATGCCATGGTTTGGATATTTTAAGGGCACTCTCAATTAAATCTGATATGGTATATATGAGACAACTTATCACATTTTTTTTTAAATAAAATATAAGAATTGGGTAAATTGAAACTAGCGTTTCGTTCTTCTAAAGATTAAGACTCAGCAATGGGAGACAGACGTCTTTCCACTTACCAGGTCACTATCAATCAATTCAAAATCCGTAATATTTTTTTATTTATATTTTTTTTTTATTAAAATCCATTTATATAAGTAGGTATATGAAAGACTGTATTATTTAATTTTCATCCGAAATTCATGTGCAACATGGAATTCCATGAACGAAAGATCATATAATTTTACGCAGGAGATAATGTTGCACATGAATTTCGGATGAAAATTAGATCATACAGTCTTTCATAATATGCGATGCTCCTCACATACTGAATTTAATGTTGTGTCGGCCATTCTGTGAGATGGTCCCGATGAAGCACTTTTACACAATGCAGAAACACAACATCTTTTCTGCAAATTCAAACTGCATATTCCGGTGATTTCCGGCTCATCTAAGAAATAAATATAACACATCTTAGTTGAACACTCTATCACTCGAAATATATAATGATATATTTGAGATACGGATTTAATATTTTCTTTTTCACCATGTAAATAGGATTACTGTCAGGTATCTTTATATTCCAAATTCTCAAAAAGTTCAAGTTCTTATGCTCAAAATTTTTTGATCCATGATTTATGAAAAATACTTACTCAGGACTTACCGCCTCAGTGCGGCATTGCCAAATTTTAACACACATATCGTCGGTCTGTCTTGTAAACCAGGTGAATCCCTATTTGGCCAAAAGTGACTTTTTGATACTAATCAAATGTACAGTTAATTCCTCAACACTGTGTGAATCTTTTATTTTCAAATTATTGAAATTGTTTCAAAAAAAGGTCATAAAAAAACACGCAAATCCAGTCCATAGAACAATATAATTTGCAAACCTCTCAAATCCCAATTTACGCGGCTTTTGTATGACATTGGTTGAGAGTTGCCGTCTGCATTTATCATTTCCGGTATACATTTCTCTGCATTGTGATTCATACTATACTATACTATACCCTCACGCCATGTCCCAAGTGGGGTAGGCAGAGAGAACGGAACGCCAAACAGATCTATCTTTACACACTTCCTTCGCTTCCTCCACATTCATACAGTTCCTCATACACGCACGTCGGTTCCTCTTACTCAACACGCGGCCGTCCTTGAGAATTTGATCCACGTGATCAAGCCACGTGGTTCTCGGACGCCCGCGTTTCCTCACACCCTTTCTTTCAGATAAGTATATCCTCTTTGTCATTCTTACCTCGTTCATTCGTTCAACATGCCCAAACCACCGTAGTTTATTCACGCGCATTCTGTCCACAACACTCTTCTTGCATCCGCTCATTCTTCTAATATCCTCATTCTTCACTCTATCACGCAGCGTTTTACCAACCATTCTTCTCAACGATCGCATCTCTACTGCATTTATTCCACTTTCGTCCTTCTTCAACCACGTCCATTTCTCGCTTGCATACGTAAGTGACGGTACCAGAATGGTATTGTGCACCAGCATTTTAGCCATGTTCGACACATTGTCATTGCTAACAATGGGTCGAAGTGCACCGTTTACTCTAGCACCGGCCACTTTCCTTCTTTCAATGTCCCCATCGCATTTTCCATCCCTCGTAAACATACTTCCCAAATATACATACTCACTTACTTGCTCCAAACATTCGTCACCAACTTTAATCTCGCAAATCGTTTTTTCATTCTCTCTTTCAAAAACAAGAACTTTCGTCTTCATAACATTCATTTTCAAACCATTCAAATTGCAACTATCATACACACACGTAACAATCTCTTGTAAGTCCCTTTCACTCTCAGCCATTAACACCAAATCGTCTGCGTACATCAATGCATTCACCCGAGACCCATTCAGCTCGACACCAACATCCATCTCTTTCACAGGTCGCATACAGTAGTCGAAGAATAGGTTGAACAGCCACGGAGACTGTTTGATTGTGATTCATTTTGATTATTAAAACTGTATTCAGAAGTTTCGGTGTTGTTTTTCTAGAGAAATGTGTCCAAAAAGTAGAGTTGAATGAGAATAATCAGTATTTAAAAAAAAATACCAGGAAATAAGAGATTAATTAAAAATAGATGCAAATATCAATTAACAAAGAAAGGAACTTTGAAATTTGCAATGTTAGATGACGATGAGCGGAGAAGTGTATTTGCTGATTTTTGGTCAATTAAGTGGGACCAAAAGAAGACTTTTATAAACATGATGGTTAAGTCTTTTTCAAATTGAAATTCTGAAAGTGTCCCTACGCAACGGTATACGGAATGAAGTAATTAAAGCGCGCTGCGATAACCAAGCACCACTGGAAGGGGAGATCCGCAAACGCAGACTCAGATGGTTTGGGCACGTGTGCCGAATGGCCCCTGCAAGACTGCCATACCGGGCCCTCTGGAAACAGAGACCACCGGAGTGGAAAACAAACAGAAGAGCTCCGAGAAAAACGTGGATGAAACTCATAGAGTCCGACCTTCTCCACCGTCAACTGAAATCCGAGGATGCAAAAATCATTGTTGCTGACAGGAACAGCTGGTCAGAATTAGTTCAAGACCCACGGGGGGCACCCACTGCCGCATATAGGCTCCGTACACGTGCATGACCTTATGCAGTAAGGGCTCCATAAGTAAGTAAGTAAGTAATTACAACCATTTCGTTCTTGTATGGGCTCCAGATTTCTCTTCTGCCTTTATAACTCATTCCTATCTGGTTCAGAGTATTAAAAAGTTGTTTCCGCATTTTACTTTGACTTTATCGAATGCTTTTTCTAGGTCGATGGTCGATGAATGTTCTATGTGTTTCTATTTACTGTTATTCTTTTTTCAAGAACAAGTCTTAGACCCAGAATTGCATCCCTTGAATCTGTCTCTTTGCGGAATTCAAATTGATCTTCTGAAAGCGTTTCGTTGATTTTACTATCCGCACTTTTCATTATGATGTTGGTGAGTATCTTAGAGGCGTGTGATATCATGATTAATGTTCTGTGTTGTTTGCACTTTGTCGTGCCTGTTTTTTTAGGTAGCGCTCGTGTCAGACATTTGGCGAAGTCCTCAGGTATCTCTCCTGTGTCATATATTTTGCAGACAAGCTTACACAATGTGTCAAGCATGCCACTTCCTGCGTATTTAAGCAGCTCTGATGGAATTAGGTCAATACCTGGTGCTTTGCCGTCTTTCAACTTTGATAAGGCATTATAATACTCACTTCTTAAGATATCATCTCCATTATTTTCTTCGTCATATTCTGTTTCAAGTGCTTTACTTTCCTCAAGTATGTTTTACAGTTGTTCTAGGTATTTTTTCCATCTTTTTACGATCAATTTATCCTCAAAAAGTAGTTTGCCGTTCTGATCGTGGCTGTGTCTTATCATTGAAAAAATTCTTGACTTCAGAGTACGTGGTTTCAAATTTTCTTTGTTTTATATTTCTGCATTTTTCTTGTAGATGGCATTCCTTTTTCAATTTGGACTCCCTGTTGATTTTGTTTCTTAGGATTTTATATTTCCTTTTTCCTTGTTCTGTTTTCGAATTCTATGACATCCTTCTTTCTTCAATATTTTTTAAGATATCGTCCGTGATCTATTCTTTCCTAGCTTGCAGCTTTCTTTTCTCGATTACCTTTGATTTTCTCCCATATTCTGTTTACATTTTCATTACTCTCAAAATCGCATACCTTAGTTTTTTCGTTGTATTTCTCTTTTACTTCTTTTATTTTTAGCAGCTTCAAGTCCCATCTTTTTATGGTTCTCTTCTCGAGCCTTTTGAATTTCAGTATGGTTTCCGCCACTACCATATCATGGTCGCTATCAATGTCCGGGCCTGCATAGATCCTGCAATATTTAATTTGGTTTCTATACCGTTGTCGCGTTAAAATGTAGTCTATTTTACCTTTATAAAATTGTAACAAAAATATTTCTCTTGTTTTTATGCTAGCGAAATCGTCCGGCCTTTTTGTCATCTAGTGTGAACACCACACTACTGACATAAAAATTCTACACAACTTAATTAATATAAGTGTTATTACAATTTATATTATTAACAGGATCATATTTAGGCGCCGAATTGTAATTTAATTTTGTAATCATATATTTAAAAAAAATCTACCTAGCTCCGACAAATGACGATATGTGAGATGACCTCCTATACAGCAGAGTTGTGATAATCTTATCTTCTAAATATCGGCAAGTTTCGTGAATAATTCAGATATGTGTGGAGTATGAGAACAGTGAAGAATGTTATATATTATTATAATAACAAGAGTATAAAACAAAGTTGAAAAATGAGATCAAATATCCACAATAAATACTTAAATACTCATAATAAAATGCGTGCCATTATAAAAAATATTTATTTATTTATTCATACAAAATATTCCATACAAATAAGCAATTTGGCTAATAGGTATGGCTTTTGTTAAAACAAGCAAGATGGAAGTCATTTTATTCAGTGTGATACACTCTTAATTCATTTAATAATATTACTTACCACGTAAACGTGCACGTGGTTAGTTGTATTCGGGTCAATTTAGCAGTAAGTACATATATGTATTATTACGATTTTTTTATTTTTTATTTTATTTTATTTATTTAATAACTTGATAATAATAATAATAATTACGATTTTGAGGGACATGTCAGATGACTGTAATGTAGAATTAAATAACTGCACTGCACTCTTGGCCTTTTTGTCAAATGTTCATGTTATTTCAATGACATTGCACATTCAAACATTGGCCTAGATTAAAAGTAATCTCTCAATTTTTACGTTATGGTTTCAAGGCAGTTCAGTCTTGAGCCTCCACTGAGAATTACAACAATCAGGTAGGATGGAGCCGTCCTTTCCCCGGGCCTCGGTATCGTTGGGCTTGTCTCCCAACATACTTAAAGTGACCGACTGCAAACAGAAACAGGATAAAGCCTCGGACACTTGGACCTCTACAGGGGAGGGGTCCATTTACATGTAGCCCCCCTGACCGTAAGAACTTGGACCGAATAAGGAAATTGAAAATCGGAACATACAATGCGAGGACGCTGAGGCATGAGTTGGTGGCCGCCAAGATAGCGAGTGACTATGGGTTAGACCTGCTAGGTGTGTCTGAGGCACGTTTTTTGGATTGTGGTAGGAGTGAGGCGGGGAACTATTCCATGATTCACTCTGGACACAAGACAAAACACAAGCATGGTGTCGCCTTGCTAATGAGCAAACGGGCCGCCGGCTCGCTTCTTGATTGGGAACCCAACTCCAACAGACTACTACGCGCCTCGTTTAGGGCAACGGGTGACCCGTTGACGGTACTTTTGTGTTATTCGGAGGGGATGGTCAAGGACAGTTTTTATGACTGTCTAGCAGCCGTCACATCCAAAATTCCTAAAAGGCATAGGATTGTTGTGATGGGCGATTTTAATGCCAAAGTAGGCAACGACCCACTAAACAGTCCTGGCGTAATGGGGGAGCATGGCATGGGGGTGCTAAATGACAACGACTCCCGTCGGGATTTGGATTGAATTGGAGGACACTCAATTCAATCCAAATCCCCCATCAATACTACACTAGTATTGATAATGTCTTGGTAAAAGACGAAACAATTGTCTGCTCATTTATAAAATACAGTGTGTATTTATAAAAAAAGTTAAGTGTTTACTTCATACCATAATGGAAAATACGCAAAAAGTTAAGGATTATATTAAAAAAAAGAAAAAAAGAGACTTATCTGGTTGTATAATGCTGAGAAGTGTGGATGGCCATTCTGCCGCCACGTAAAAAATAATATTATTACGTTTATGTTTATTTTAATTGTAGATAATAATATTTATTTTAAATGTTTATATAATAATACAACACATAGTTTCGGGTTGTTCTACTCTCGCTCAAACTGAATATGTATACTAATAGACATAATCATGTCGCAAAAATAATACATCAAAATTTAGCAATTAAACATAATCTATTAAACATATTTGATATCAATAAAACACTGTTTTACTTTTCACTATTAATTTATTATTACTCAAGCGCTTTCGTCAAGTCAGCTTGACATTTTCAAGAGAACTCTCTATGTTCTCTTGAAAATGTCAAGCTAACTTGACGAAAGCGCTTGAGTAATAATAAATTAATAGTGAAAAGTAAAACAGTGTTTTATTGATATCAAATATGTTTAAAATGTCTTTTCACAATGTGAACACACAAACTCTAGATCATAATCTATTAAACTCACAAAATGTAATGACTGATCACATGGAGACTTATCTGGTTGTATAATGCTGAGAAGTGTGGATGGCATTTCTGCCGCCGCGTAAAAAATAAATAAATCCATAAATGAAGTGCCCTCACGAAGAAACGAACTGAAAAGTAACGTTATATGATACAATAATATAATGAATAGTTGGTATTTAGAAATGTAAAATGAATACCTACCTAATTATAATTATTGAAATTATTAATGGAACGGAAATAATAAATCACTTTGAAACCTCTGGATTTAAGTTAACTTCGGAGGTAAAAGAATAGATCTCGAATGATAAAACACGATTGAGTGCTATTTCGCATAGTCCATCCACAGCACAGTTCGCGAGAGCGAGACGTAAATAGTATTCACTATCTAACGACAACAGCCGAGTACGAAGCGCCGAAGACATGTGAGTACGAAGATACATCGCGATTCGCGCATTTGATTGGATTAGTAAGATATTTTGATTGTGTTTGTAATTTTATTTCCGTTCTCCAAAAAATGTCTTTGAAATAGTCAATAAGTTCCAATTATTAATATATTTTTTTTATTCGATGCGTAAATATATGACTGAGGATTACCTAAAATCTTGACCTTCTATTTATTGTATTTATTGAAATATTAATTATAAACAGAAGCATGTGTACTGGCTACGCAATTATCGGACGGCGAGGGTAAAGATGGAAGGCAAGTTGTTATAATCAATCAACATTTTAACGTCTTATTCACATTTCTACTTTGATATAAATATTGGTTAACGACCTGATCATGTAAATATATTGGGTAAATATCAAGTGTTCCCTTCTTGCAAACCTAACCTACAAATCAGTCAAACGTACAAATTTAAGTACCTGTGACATGGCAAAATCGTACGAAAATTAATGTTGTGGTGACTAAAACCACAATATTACACCGGATTGTTATTCTCCAGATAAAATGCTACATATCTACATAAAAATAATCGAAGTTTTGATGCGTTTGCCTAAACTTAATAAATTCCATTGTTTAATACATACAGAACATTTATGCCATTATATCACCATACAATGATTTTTTACAGATCCTCGAGAGAAAATTACGGTGACAATGCCATTGGATATGTGCAAGTAAAGAGAGATGGACCTATTTGACATGTGAAAGCAAGAGTGATACCAGAACATAGGTAACGAATAAAACCCTACACTGTTGCTCTGGTTGTAGAGGAACAAGAGGAGACTGTCAAATCATGTGTTTGCCAAGAATGTGCAGCTTCTGAAGGTAAAGAAAAAACACAAATTTATGCAAATCATCAACATTTTTACTCCTCAACAGAGTTGTCAACGCTGCATTTCATGTTGAATTCATAGCCCTGTAAACAATTTACCGCCTACAAAGCATTTCATAATATACCACCTAATAGAACCCTTAACATTTCAATTAAACTCCAAATCCCATATTTCATAAAGTTTTTGACGTTGAAGTAAAAAAATCCATCCCAATTTCCCTAAATGGAAAAAGCTATATTAAGAGAATAGAATGTTAATAAATCATGTAAGAGTTTTGAATTAATAATTTAATTTCTGTATTTGGGATGAATATGGGTAGCTGATTAATCAATTTTGTTTTTTTTAGGTTCGTTTAGACCAGTGTTTCCCAACCGGTGGTTCGCGAAAATAATAGCGTAATGGCGGGATGAAATAAGAACCAGTTTGTTAAATTTATTTTGTACTCAATTTTTATAGCTTATTTTAGTCTTATTAATATTTATCATTTTAATCTTATTAATATTAATCATTTTAGTCTTATTAATTATTGTGCAATATGTACGAGAAAATAAATGTTCTATAAAATTTTATTGTTTTTTTGCCTATCATTAACGGCTACATAGGGGGTTCGCCAAATTCTGTTGGATTTTAATTTTGGTTCGCGAGGAGAAAAAGGTTGGGAAACGCTGGTTTAGACAATAGGCGTGCTGGAAACATAGCTGTCTTTCCATATGTTCTGAGAAGTTGGTAGCTGATATAACTGGTCATAGAAAATGGTAAGATTTTAAACATATTTTATACAAACTTGTTAACATTTATTTTATACAATCTTGTTAGAAAATGAACATTTACTCTCTATAAACAATAATGAATAAATGCATTTAAAAATAAATAATTTCTACAACAATATAATATTTCAGTACCTGGGTAATGAAAATACATATCTACTCTTTCATCTATAAATAATGATTAATATTTACAATCTCTTTACAAACTTCCGTAATTGTCCAAGAGGAGTTTGTAAAGAGATTAAAAATATTAATCTTTCATTGATTGTTAGGTGGTACGAAGTTCGCTGGGTCAGCTAATATCATATAAACATCAAATATATCACTGTACACATGCCACGAAAGAAGTAAAATAGTTACACTACCCTCTCTTCACACACAGTATGAGGGAATATTGTTGCGCAATATTATCGTTGTGCATATTGTTTTTTTATTGAAGTTAAATATGTATGATTCAGCCATTATTGAGTTATAAATGGTGTAACTATCACCACTTTCTTTAATATATATATATCATATGAATATAATTGGTATAAGACTAGTTGTAAGCTATCAGAATACTAACTGTGTGTATGTTGGATTGTATCTGTGTAAAATTAAATGTCTCGTATTTGATGAACAGTGATAATAAATAAAATTAGTGGGTAGATTCATTTTTATAAAGTCATTATTACAGATATAAAATCTGTTTTGTAAAATACAATACAATACAATTGAAGTGTATTATCAATTTTATGATTTTTTTTATAGTTGGAGAAGTACGGTAAGACATGAGTGACTCATGGGGGATTGGTAAAATATCCAACATTAGAGAATTCTATGTGATCATACAACATAAGAATGCCAATCTTAAAGTGATTAGTGGTAAAGTATCCATACTTACTATTATTTTAGTTTCTACACTACCTTTATTGTCATTTTAAGAAAGATAATAAAAATAAATGTTTTTGTTTGCATAAAGATTGGATAAATCTAGCAATCAACACTTAAAAGATGCTACTAAGGCCCAAAATTACAATGCAGACTTAAGATCCTCCTTAACCTTAACCTGTCCGTGAGTGAATAAAGAAAAAATGAAAGTCTATGGCAGAGTTAATTAATTCAACTTTCACTTTTTGAATATTTTTTTATTGCATGTTATAGAAAATGATCCCTAGAATAAATGTTTATAAGGAACCAACTCTCAAAAATTAATAATAACGGAGTTATAACAAAAACAATTTTGATACGTTATGTCTGCTCCGGTATTGTCAACAATGGGTTCAACATAAGAATATTTACTATTATTAAAAATATTTATTTTTAACAAAAACTTATATAGGTACTAAAAACTAATTAAATTGTCCAGAATTAGCACAAAAAGTAAAAAAATCACAAAACACTCCATTAAATAACACCCATAGCGCACAAACGCACGCAGCAAAATGGTTTGCAACCGCGAGAGACTGCTAGGTATTTCAAGCGGCGGTCATGTGACATTTTGTATAGGCGATAAATAAGGTCTAAACACGCCTATTTTTGATTTTTTTTTCTTGTAATTGGTAAAGTACATCCGACAGATTGGACCAATGATGAAATTGACGAATTTGGCGGGAATACCAAAATATTACTGGATCAAACGAACCAGTGCGTGTGTACTCCAGATCCCATAATATTTCTTGCACGCACCGGTGCGTTGGTACTCCTTTACAGGTTAAGGAACACATAAAGCTTCGCTTACCAAAATTATGAGAATTACAATGTCTCCTTAGCACGGATTTGCGGCTTAATCTACTCGTTAAGTTAAGGAATACCCAGGGGTGTTCTCAGCAACGTTAAGCTCGCTTAAACTCAGTTAATTTTTTCATCACCAGGAGGCGCCACTAGTTACAATAAGAACAAACTGACATTAATATCATATGTTCACGCTATCATTACGCTTTTTGTTTGTTGTTGCTAAGGTTGTTTCATTTGCGCTTCTATTTGAATTTTTTCGTTACCGACCCTGTTTCGTCGGTAACGAAAAAATCCAAGAGCGTTCATGAAATCAAAACAACTACACAAAAAATGGTGCGCGTCCCCATTAACATGACAGATTTGAGGCTAATGCATAAACAAAATCATGATAAAACAACTAGTAGGGCTACCAACTTAACCATATTTGCAGCGTAGTCAAGTCGCAGTGGAATATTGATTGAAATTCTCGTGTAAGCAGTAAGCTCAATTTAACTTTTAAGCCTCTTCACCAAAGCTCCACAATAAGCTACTGATTGTAATTTCGGGCCTAAGTGTATGTTCATCATTTGTTTATACTTAAATGATTTTATAAAATATCCCATTTAGGTTGATCGGAAGATATTGGAATACCAATTTACAATAAATAAAATAAATATCATGACACCTTCCACAAATGATGTAGCCATAAGAATCACGTGTAATCATCATCAGAAGTCATGATCATCAAATAAAAGATTTCGCTTTATGATTTTTGAAATTATAGACAATGTGTAATAAATACTGTGTACATTTTCATTTCAGATGAAGTTAAGAAACTTTGCGAGAGTACCTATATTCTTGTATTTCATCTAAGACTAAAATTTCATAAGTGTTTAACTGCATAATAATAATAAACCCGTATCGTTATTGAAAATTCAAAATAAAGTATTTTATATGATGTTCAAAATTATTTTCACTATCGTAAAACGAAGTGAATAGGGACAGATTTTGAGTGATATAAACTCACCTGTTGGATGTACGTAGTCAAATGTTATTTGAAATATTTATACTCTACGCTGTGTGCATAATGGGATATTTCATTATATTATCTAATGAAATATACCATTTCATACTGAATGTTTGTAAGATCTATGTAGTCAAGTGTTATTTGATTTTGTCTTTACTTTTTTGTCATAGTGTTTACTATATTTTTAATCTTTCTTAAATATTCATTTGGATGCTGAATGCTTGTAAAATCTACATAGATGAATGTTATTTGAAATATTTGTAGTCATTAAATTGTGTCTTCTATACCAGGGTAAAGGAACACTTGGCTTGTCATTGTCTAAAAAAACATATTTAGACAAGTCAAACTTTGCAGACCGTCTTACGTCAAATAATCACACATTTAACCCTGATACTGGTATCAAAAGAGGGGTGAAAGATCAACTTTAAAATCGTCTTGAATTTTGGAAATAAATAGGTTAAAAAATAATCCCAGTATTCACATAACTAATCAACAAATTACTCTGGGTTCTTCTCCTTTATTTAAACCTATTATCTAATTCTTATTATTGTGGCATTCCCAACTAGCTAATCGTTTCTAAAAACTTTTGTACTGCCGTTCTTTTGTTTCAGTCATTACCTGCAACAGTGATACATAACTATCGGCCTCTACACCTTCTGACAAGATCAACAACTAATTATCTTTAAAATTTATTTTTTACAATTTACTACTTAATTTGTTATTGCATAGAATCATTTTAATTTAGAGTTTATTTTTCATACAAAAACACATTTCATGTATACTAATTTTCAGAGGAAGGCTACTTCTTAAAAAAATAATGCTCATCTCTGATATGGGGTTTTTGTGGTTTCTCCAATATCGTTAAAAGGCAAATGCTGGAGATGTTTTTCTTAAAATCCGTCCACAACAGTACTCTATTTCAATTGTTTGTTACCACTGTCTTAATCACCACTTTTATTTTGCTATCCAATAACATAGGTACTATATATATTCATTACCAACTTGTAATTTCTTTACTTTTCGCTAGCCTGATGATGAGAGCGGAAGCTCTTGAAAGCCGGCTCGCGTCCAATAAAAAGTCACTGTGGATATACTATAAATAAATGTTTTATTTATAATTAATTCACACCACAACCTTCTTCAGTTCATCATTTACGACCCATGCAATTAGAATGTGGAATAATCTACCTTGCAATATTAGAAATTCCTCTACGCTACACGTTTTTAAGAAAAACCTAAAATCCATAGACTTATCCTAAAAAGTTCCTCCCCGTGCCTTTATCCTTCATTTTATAGTACTGTATTTATTAGAGGAAACATGACATATATAATGTTCTACTTAGGACTAAGAATGTAATTAGTTATAATTAAATTTAGTATTAACTGTTCACATTTAGTATTAATTACACATTGTCAACATAGTATCACACATTATTTTGGTTAGCTGGAAGATATTGCCTCCAGGCAATAAGCTCGCCAATTATAATAATAATAATAATTTTATTAAAACATAAATATCACTTACAATAATTGAGCAATAAAATAATACATTTTTTCTTTTCTAATACAATTACTCCCCAAAATTGAGCGTAGCTCGTGCTTTGGGGAGAAGAATTGCTCATGATTGTTTTTTTTCTGATCAATAAAGTGTTTATATTATTTTTATTATTATTAATTCAACATGAATTTCCACCAAGTACCGTCGGTTGAAAAATATCAACTTTATTTTAAATATATTTATCTCTTTTAATCATTGTTGAAGGGTGTATGTATCTACAATGTGAAAATTCACATGAAATAATTTAAAAAGAATTAATAACACTGTTATATTTTCACTATATTTATTAAGACTCTTGACGCTTTCACCCATTCTCAAGAGTATTCCTCTATTCACGGTCCACTATTGAAGTGGGTGAAAATGTTAGAGACTTAATAAATATAGTGAAAATATAAAAGTGTTATTATTTCTTTTTAAATTATTTTTTAATCATTATATCCTTGGTACATATATGTTAACTGTATGTTATTGATAAATTTTGAAATGAAAATGTTGTCTTTTCCTTTACATCCTTGTCAAACAAATATTTCTAGTATTTGTACCCAATTTGAAAAGAATTATTTATTGTTTAACTGTCATACAAAAAATGCTATTTGAAATATTCATTGAATTGATATGCAAGTATCATGTGACAAAGTTTTTCACTTCAAGAATCTCATTTTCTTTCAATCTCATTGTATCTTTTTTATTTATTACCGACTAGTCGGGTAAAAATGCATATATGAGTGAATATAATAAATCTTGATACCAAACATTACATGGAAACTGTGTTTTATTTAACGTTTAACATAATATACATGAAGCCCCTGAGTTAGGGTAGCATTGTAAGCTTTTGGTGTGGGAAATTTTAGGATAAAATGAAGCTAAGGCAAGTACAAATTTTTTAAGAATTCGAATTGAGAAACGCAGTGTACTTGGAATATCATCGAAAGCAATTGAGATTCACGAAAATGGGGTCCGTAGACCAGAAAATGTGGGTTGGGTCTCTGTGTATTAATATCTTCGATATCAACATAAGAGGGTAGCATTAGCAGAGATTCCATTGGTTTCCGACCAGGAGCAATTGTTTTCGCAAGTAATCCTCGATGGTGCCGAAGTACCCCTTGCCGTGAACGCCAAGGTGTCTCGATCGATTTTCATGATGGACACATTAAGGTGCAACCGCTGCTCTTGGATGGACTCTCGGATAAATTCCGGTGTTGCGTATGCTTCCGGATCGATAGACGTGAAATCTTCTGGATCAACGTACAGAGGGCGAGTTTGTATCGCTAGAAGCAATGTCTTCCAACTAACACGGTTACAAAATTAAAAGAAAACCAATTAAAATGAAACATTTGTTTTTAATATTTTATTTGGAATACAATAAATTTCTAATGAAGAAAATCCAAAAATTATGTTAATCGTATTTATATCATAAAAGGCGAAAGTCTATATTTGATGTATAAATAAATATGCCGGCTTAAATTGCATCATTTTTATTTTACAGGTATGCATTATAATTCTCTTATGTAAAAGGAATGAAGAATCTGGATTTTAAATAAAGCCACAGACACCCTCACAGCAAGCAGCATGCTTGTGCTTTGAAGGCGAAGTAGGTTGGTAGTGTATGAAACCGAACCCAAGTTCTCTTAAAAAGATAGTTAACTAGGTATGTTAATAGATAACTCCACTTTCAGGCTAACAAGTGTTTTTGACGCTATTTAATCTAAAAAATATTAAATTTGAAAATAATTGTTAAAAAGACGAAAAAATACATTTCATCAAACCTATTAAATAAAAAAATCGTTCTTCATTTAATCAATATTATAATTATTATTGTCTATGTTCTCTCTCCAATTTAATTATTATTATTATTACTGTTATGTTGGTACTCGTGGACATAGAGAAATATAATTAAAAAATTATAAGATAGCTTATAAAATAAAATCCTTTTCAAGGTGAAATGAAAGAGTTACAATTATATTCTATCCATCGCTAGAGTGCTGCAGTACAGTGACCTCGGCCAACACCACCTTAAATAAGGCCAGGACACTGATTCAAAATGGCCGCCTGGATAGGCTATGCATACAGTTGACAGTTCTCATGTGATGACTTTTAATGTCTCTGGTTACATTCAGTAGGGATAGGTGTTAAAATAAAACAACATTGGGGGCAGAAGCCATTTAATTTTACTAAAAAAAATATGCAATAATATATACACATAATAATAATATACCTATAACAAAAATCAAGTTTAATTTACAAATTACATTTTACATTGTATCATCATCAGGCTTCTCGCATCCGTTGTTGGACATGGGCTTCTTTCTGTAAAAAGAAAAATTATTGCCAGAATTAAGGTTCAATGTATAACAATAATATTTTATAAAGGGGTTAGTGATGCGAACATTTATGATATAATATATTATATTTGATTCAGAATATTAGTTTGAACAGTATAGGCTTTACGATTCTTTACAACTGTTTTGATTAAGTCATTCCTTTTTTCCATAATTATTTAATAATATATTAGTGCATGTTTTGACCATATGCTTCAGAATTGAGTTCGATGAATGTCTAAGTTAGCCTTTTCACAGTTATATGCTATTCCTAAAACACTTCCACCGCTATATTATAAATATGGTTTAACATGTATTTCATCAATATAATGGTCCCGTCAAATTCTTCCTAGATTCTGGTTTTAAATTTAGTAAAGTAACTTGTTTAATCAAAAAATCTATTTAACGTTTTCTACATTCATCGTTAATTATCAAACTTCCAACATCAATCAATAAATTTTTAACAATATCTAATGCAACTTCCGCAGAATTTTCTGAAAATTTATTCAATTTCAATTTATCCAGAATGTTCTCCAAACCATTTAAATTTTGTAATTTCATAGGAAAAATCTTATTATCAAATTTCTTTGTTTCTATTTTATTTATTTATTTATTATTTATTTTATTCTTCACTGTACATTGTTTACAATAATACAAATTTACATAGAAAATATCATTTATACAATTCAATGTACAGAGGGCGAGTTTATCGCTAAAATGCGATGTCTTCCAACTAACCCATTTTACCTACGAACAAAGATAATTCTAATTTTTCATTTACAACAACGGAAGCAATTACTGTTGAAGCAGGATTGATTTCAACACATAAAAAGCTATTAAATTGATCTTTATGTATAGTTACCCATTCATTTGAAATGCTGTTTGATTTCATACATTTGGAAAGCTCGGCTAGTGTTGAAAAGCATCTTCCCGCTTCATACAGATCATTTGAGTGAATGCTTTGGGCTAGGGCAAGTTGTAAATGGTCCAACTCCTTCCATGTTCTCCGGTCATCTGGCACATTCCCTGGGAACCGATGTAGATAGCAAGGCACTCAAATATTTTGGACATTTGGGAAGGAAAGATGGAATTGCTCCATTTCTTAGCCGCTTCTTTTTTGGCTTCAAAACACATTTCTCCCCCGAAGAATGATTATGAAACACACTTTCTTCCAAAATATCATTCCTCATGAAATGAAGTTCACATACCTAGAACAATATTATTATATTATTGAAGGAAACAAAAATTACATAGAATATGATTAACAAAGTGTGCAAATGAATCTTTATGAATGTCAGAAACAACATTTCCTGAGCAATATGGAATATCACATGTGAAGCATCATTCAATGTTTGGTTATGAAGTTTGATTACCTAGGATCTTTTCAACAATAATTATTATTCTTTGCTCACGTTTTACATTGATTATGAATTTCAAATATAATAAAACAGTATGGAAATGCATTTTATAGATCAATAACTTAAAATTAAAGCATATTTATCTCAAAAAACATGAAAATAAACACCAAACATAACAACACCATAACCTCAAACACTGCCGTCAGCGGGTTACAAAGGTAGTTGCTAATTATCTATTTCATATTGAAATCATGTTTGCTTACCTTAGACTAAATATTTGGATTATAATTTTGACGATGAATTGCCCGTATCCATTCGTCACGTAAGCTGGTGTCTTTGGGAAAACTAAAAACGTGGACTTTCGAACCGGTCGAATAATTCCCTCTGCAATTTGGAACACAGCACTTATACACCATCTTTACACACACAGTATAATAATTCCGTCTTCCAAAAGTCTTTGTGAATCACTTTTGATGGTTAAAAACAGTGTATAATAAGCAACAACAAATAATATCACGATATAAACGAGAACACAACACGACGCACCCAACATGGCGTACCATAGAATATCTATGTGTTTACATAGAAATTAGGCTAGGCTGACGTTTATCAATGTAGGCCATTTAGGCCTATTTCGAACGAAATATCCGCCAGGGGCGCTAGTAGTGTCACGGCCTTATATTAAGGTGGTGTTGCCTCGGCACACCAAAAGTAAATATTGACCAATAATTTTACAGAATTGTTATGGTTTTGATTTTTTATGAAATACAAGTCACTTTGTCGTGTTAATCTATTTAACAAAATGACTACTTTGGAGGAAGGTGGTCATATGAATATTACAATGTAGGTGACTTGACCCAAGGATTAAACATATATAGGAAGCACAATAAGGGTTGCACCCTCCCTCACCCATGAATGTCAGTTCCTATGTCATCCATACTCTTCAAGAAAATTGTTTCTAAGGAAGGGCTCAAGGTTCACCTGAAGGACTCCCCCTGACAAAATCCTTCCTGAAATATAGGAAGGCAGCGGGACATCATCACAATTGAGAAAAATGCTAATGGTCTTATATCAATTTTCAACTCTTACTAATATTAATTTAATGTTCCAGAGCAAGTTTAAAACAAATAAATTACAAACAAAAACAGTTTTAAAGGAAACAAGCCAACTGCACCAAAAACATATAGATGCTTGTCAAAATTCTTTATAAATAGCTATACACCAATCACTTACAATTGTAGTATATTGTAGCGCGCATAGAGAGTTCAAAGTAGCAACTATGTAACATTTCAAATATAATATTTGTTTATTTAAATCGTCTTAAGCAATATTCAATTTTGTGAAACCTCTGTATTAATTTTTATTTGATGTAGAAAAAAAAATGTTTATATTTTCTTTTTTCCATAACACTAATTAAATGATTAATCTTAATAAATAAATATCAATAGCATTGAAGTGTTTTTATGATAAATCTCCACCACCAAAAGTCGACCTCTTAAGATTATTTTAAAATATATACAATACTACAATATTCTGTAAAATGAATAATTCATTGTCTAAGCATTCTTATGGGTACTATTCCATCAATGACTAGGAGCATTAAATTAATCAAACTGTAAAATATATCACTATCTTCTCAAAGAGCTCACGATGATCGTAAATAAATCATCATTGAGGCCTTGTCTTACCCCAATTGTATTAGTACTTACTATGTTTTCTATTTTATGTATAGAATTTATTGTAGCTATGTCAGACAGTTAGGCAGAGTTATATAAAATTGTATTCAGGTCAGACACTTTTTTCAGCTACATATTTGCTAATTCATTTATTGATTCCACTGACAATATCTGAATAACTTTAAACAATTTGGTAATGTATAGTAATAAAATAATTCCATTGTAGCCTGGAGGTAGAGTCTCGGCCTCATGCACAAGAGGTGCGTAATTCGATCCCAGGTGCCAGCAATACCCCATTTCACGACACAAGCTTTTAGATTAAAAAAATTTACAAGTAAAAATACTTTAGAGTTTTAAATTTCTTTATTCACCAGTTACATATGTTTCGGGTTACAGGCCCATATTCATGTCCTTGTCGTATCTTCCATTCCTTGCAAACATACTTCCCAAATACACATACTCATTCACTTGCTCTAAACATTCATCGTCAACCTTTATTTCACATACCGTTCTTTCACTCTCTCTTTCAAACACCATTACTTTCATCTTCGCGACATTAATTTTTAACCCATTTGCACTACAGCTATCATACACACACGAAACAATATCTTGTAAATCACTTTCATTCTCAGCCATTAAGACTAAATCGACTGCATACATCAATGCATTCACCCGAATTCCATTCAATTCAACACCAACATCCATCCCTCTCAGAGTCTAATTTCATTAACTTAAAACATTCTTAACTAATTTAATCACACATCTGAAGTAAAAACAGTTTATCACATATCTTAAGAGTCCATCGGGATAATCTCACTCAATTTTTAAGAGAAAACGCCAAACCAAACAACATCTAGGTTAATAATAGGTCATGCCAGATATCATCATCTCGCCCTCAACGCTCCTCTCGGGAGCACAAGGCAGAATCCAGCCTCCTTATTTCAGAGCGTCTCTGCGCCAATTGCGTCACCTCTTTCCACGACATTCCCTGCGCTCTGATATCGTTGTCATAGGAACGGTGTATTGTGGAAGAGGGACGCCTGCAGGGCTACTCTTGAATTCAATCAAGATTAGATTCGATCTTAAGATCAAGATTAGATTAAGACTTGTAGATGGTACCCCCGACGCAATCTAGTCTTGATCTTGATCTAATCTTAACTTTAAGATGTCTTAATATAGAGATGTATTTCCTAACGCCGTTATCTATGGGTACCAACATGACAATCACGACAACTGAATTATTAAAACTAATATATCACGTGATTTCACCGTATTTACACATTTTTTATAAATCTTATATCAATTTCTGATTAAATGAAATGAAAATGATATTATATAATGATGTATAACAGTGCAATTAATTTATAAATAATATTTTTTAAAACCTATGCATTGACACTATTTTTGTCTATGACATATTTTGCAATTGTCTATTATTATCTTACTGACACTGACAGTTATCAATGCTTGTTTTGCGATGTATTAGTTTGTTGTTTTTGCAGAAGTATTCGCGAATTTATTATATTAAAATGATCAGAAAGTCATAAATTAAGGTAAGTATGAAATAAGAATTGTGGAAACAATCATTAATGTACTTTGTTACAAAAATAATGCATTAAATAACATGTTTTGTTTATAGGTTTATTGGGACATTAACTTAACTAAAATGTTTTTCTACACAAGGATTAATGAATAATGTCTGCATATGATCGTCTACGAACTTTAAAGAGAAGCTCTTTTTTGTGTGATGAAGTAAAACAATTTATTTATTTGTTAACAAAGTATATGGCTAAATAGCCTTTACACTACAATAACTTTAAAAAAAAACAACACACTTGGAACAAACACAATCAACATATAAGAGACAATGAATACATCATGACAATAGAAACTACTGGATATTCTCAACAGAAAGCATGAACCTTTGAATAAACCCGCTCACAGCACATTTGCTCATGGTGTACTCTGAATAGTTGAAATCAACTTCACGGTGATAATTCCCTATTACATGGAGTCGATTCATTGATGAATAATAGCTATAATTGGACGATGATCCTGTAGCATAGAACAATGCCTGACTTTTGGTGCTACAACTAGGGAAAATACACCAACAGTTGAGTAGGAATAAGTTGAATAAATTTTGATTTATAAAGTCTTGAACCATTCTCAAATAAATGTTGTATACTTATATGTTTTTAATTATTACCTTTATCATGAATGAATGAAAGAAACAAATATAAGGAACGAATGAAGAATGTTTTTAATTATTACCTTTATCATGAATGAATGAAAGAAACAAATATAAGGAACGAATTAAGAATGTTTTTAATTATTACCTTTATCATGAATGAATGAAAGAAACAAATAAAAGGAACGAATGAAGAATGTTTTTAATTTTTGCCTATATCATGAATGAATGAAAGAAACTTACAGAGCGTGCAAGAAAGAAGTGCGAGAGTGTACATGAAAGTTGCAGAATGAATGGGATGAAAATGAATGTGACTAAGAAGAAAGTGCTGGTGTTTGAAAGAGAGATTGATAGAACAATGTGTGAAATGAATGTTTGGAGCAAGTGAACGGATATGTATGTTTGCGATGGATGGTAGATACGAAAGAGATATTGAAAAAAGAAAAGTGAACGGTGCACTTCGATCTAATAGCAATGTCTCGAACATGTTATTATAAAATATAAACAAAATGCTGGTGCACAACGCCATCCTCGCACCGATACTTATGTATGCAAGCGAAACTTGGACATGGCTGAAGAAGGACGAAAGTGGAAGAAATGCAGTGGAGATGCAAACACTGAGAAGAATGGTAGGTAAAACATTGCAAGATAGAGTAAGAAATGAGGATATTAGAAGAACGAGTGGATGCAAGAAGAGTGTTGTTGATAGAATGCGTGTAAATAAATTGAGATGGTTTGGTCATGTAGAGCAAATGGATGGTGTAAGATTGACGAAGAAGGTATATTAATCTGAAAGAGAGGGTGTGAGAAAGCACGGACGTCCAAGAACCTTGTGGATCAAATACTCAAGGGTGGTCGCATGTTAAGTAAGAGGAATCGGCGTGCATGTATGAGAAACTGGATGAATGTAAAGGAAGCAAAAGAAGTATGTAAGGAAAGATCAACATGGCGTTCCGTTCTCTCTGCCTATCTCACCCGGGACACGGCATGAAGGTAAAGGATAGGATATATCATGAATTTATATATTATAGGCAGAAAGAATGGAGCCCCACGGAATATCTGGTTTATATGGTGAGGCAATTAAATTCTATTATGTGTGTTAATGAATGTGTATTACAGAGATAGAAGAAGTATTTAAAAGGTTTATTTGAATGAGAATATAAGGAAATTGGATGAATTATTGTGATACATGTCTGACTTGTGAATGCAACCTTTAGAAAGATGGATGTTGAATTGAATTAAACTCGGGTCAATGCATTGATGTATGCAGATGATGTGTACATTTTTGAAGTATGACAGATATCAATTAGTGGATAACTTTTGTCAAACATGATACTTACCTATTATAATTCAATGAATAACATTGAATAATATTTTTTGTATGACAATTCATAAATACTTAATGCATTAAAAATGTACTATTCTTTACCCTCACGCCGTGTCCCAGGTGGGGTAGGCAGAAAGAACGGAACGCCATAAAGATCTATCCTTACATACTTATTTCGTTTCCTCTACATTCATCCAGTTTCTCATTCATGAATGCCGATTTCTCTTACTCAACACGCGACCGTCTTTATGAATTTGATCCAAGTGACTAAGCCACAATGTTCTTGGACTCTGCGCTTCGTCACACCCCCTCTTTCAGATACACACATCATCTACTTCATCCTTTCATCGTGCATTCGCTCATCATATCTTTGTTAACACACATTCCTCTCACATCCGCTCATTTTCATTTATTTATTTTGGTCAACGGAACACTACAGACAATACATATATGTTTAGTACAATAAAACAATGATTAACAACAAGTATACAATGCAATGTCCAGTTATAAGTGTTCATATATTATTCTGTGAAATTAAATCAAAGCCCAATTGGTTGTCATACATAATTAAAAACAATAATAAAAAGAAATTAAGTTTTGTTCTGTTCATTCTCCTGATATCCTCATTCTTCACTCTATCTCGCGACGTTTTACCAACCATTCTTCTCAGTGAACGCATCCCCACAGCATTTATTCCACTCTCGTCCTTTTTCAACCACGTCCAAGTTTCGCTCGTAAACATAAGTGTCGGTAACAGAATGGTATTGTGCACCAGCATTTTTGCCATGTTTGACACGATGAATCAAAATTTTTCCAGTTTTATAAGAATTTAATTGACAACAATAATAAAGGCAAAAAAAAAACCATAAATTTCAAAATAAAATGTTTATTTATCTCAAATAAATAAATAATAAACAGTTAACATATATTAGGAATGTAGTGTTCATCACCTAGAGACTAATTTATTTTAAAAGACATAAACGATGAGCTGGTGCCGATTGTAGAGGGAAGCTGGTTCCAAAGTCTAGCGGTGTGAATGCTAAAAGATGAAGAGTAGAAATCAAGAGCAATCTATTGTTCTCCGACCTAAGTGAAAGTCCACGCACTGCTCCAAATTGGAATCTTTATTTATGAATTCTTGAAATATTTATATAATTATTGTTTTGTTGTTGTTTTTTGTGTTTTGTTTTTGTGACATTTGGCATTTTATTTTCTCCGTCTCAAACTTTTTATGTGACGGATGTGTAGTTTCAATAAATTGTTTATTGAATGAACTTTGATACCATGAATTTTGACTGTTTTATCTGAGAATTCTTTATTATTAATTTTATCGTTTGACTAATATTGTGTACTTCTTCTTTTATTAATTGTAGCCAGTTCAATGCAATTATTTTTACTGGTATTTTGATATTTATTTTTTAATAGTGTAATGACACTATCTCACATTTTATACATTTTTAATTGCTTTTTATTTTTATACAGTATTAATTGTTGTTTGATTTTTGAATACCATTTTATAAAAGCTTTAAGCTGTATATATGTGTAATAAATAAATACGTATAATACTAATATGGACAATTTGTATTTGGCGCCTCTTTAATGTTCCGTGACCATTTCAAGGGCACCATGACTTCTCCTGAACAGCAATGTTTCAGTTTGCTAGCCTGAATGTAACAGTAGGTTGGTTTTGTCTTAAAGCCGCAGGTAATCTTTTCCAGGCAGTTGGCTCCTTGACGCTGAAGCTCCTATCTGCAAATTTGGAAATGTTTTCCCTGTTGGGTTCTACAAGTTTGTTGACAGTGGTGGAAGATGAGTGCAGTAGTCGCTTTAGAGTTTTGTTGATGGGACAGAGCTCAGCGAGGCATAGATGTGCTGCACCGTACAAGGCTTTATGAACCGTGAGGTACAGTTTGAAGTCTACTCTCTTTGAGACTCTCAGCCAATGTAGCTCCTTAAGCAGTGGTGTGATGTGTCAGCGCTTATTGTCTCTGTAAATGGTCCCATCAGCACCATTAAAGGCTATCTGGAGACGGTTGAGAATGATTCCAAGAATATTTTAACTAAATAATATCCGAATATAACCTGTAAACAAAACATATTATTTAATAAGGGGAAATAATGTATTATTGTGTAACACAAGCAAAAAGTATTTAGAATTTATTCTCCATTCCTCTCTATTTTATGCTAGTCAACATTTAAGAAAGGGACTCCCACCTTTTACCCCTGGATGTTTCAAGAACATCAGTTCTCATATCATCCAATTTCTGCTAGCCTCTTTACTACTACCATTACTATAGACATAAGACATTTGTATAGACATAACATAACACACATAGATATTTCACATAACACAAACTTAGATGAATCTTGTATTATGGGTACTAACGCGACGATACACACATATACAATGCACTAAACACATATACATGTAACACCCAGACCCAGGACAATTTGAAAAAGGTCATTCCTCAATCTGCCCTGGCCGGGAATCGAACCCGGGACCTCGTGACTCAAAGGCAAGAGCGTTACCTCCACGCCACACCGGCCGACTACACCGTTATAGCATATCTCACAACTGGGGTGGCAAGCAGACCAGCTGCATGTAATAAACTTCCAAGGTGTCCTCTTTGTGCCAACAAAAAATTAAAATATTCAGGATGGATAGGACATTAGTCTCTTTAATTCGGTGAATTTCTGCTATAGGTTATCCAATAGCATCCAGTTAGAAAATATACCAATATTGATGACCTATACCTACCGTTGATATATTATACCCATCGTTGTATTTATTTTTATTATCTTTCACTGTACACTGTTACAAGATATTGTGGGGCATTCGGATATGAGCTAGGGGAGGGGTACAGATTAAACTTAATAATGATTTATTTTCTGCATAGTTGAGTTTCATGACGTAATTATGCATTTACATAAATAATATGGCATTCACTGGGCGAGAATCATTCCCTTGTCCCAATATTGCCATCTGAGCCCTTCTATAATATCTTGTAACGGTATACAGTGAACGATAATAATAATAAAAAATACAACTATGATCATCAATTTATATCTTTTCCTAATGGGTACTACTGGATAACCTATTATAGAAATTAACCTTTAATTCTATGTACGTACCACAATTCATGTCCTCATTTAATCCATATAGGTGTTTCTTGGTCGGCATTTACCATTTCTGCCTATGGTCTTGCCCTCCTCGATGGTGATGAGCACACTCGATGGGTGCCTGATGTTATGGCCAATCCAGTTGAGTCGTTGTTGTAGTTTTGAAATAATATTTTTCACTCATCTTCTTCTAGCCCGCTAGACTTGAATCTCGAGGGGGTCCGAATCCATGTTTTTGCGTCATCTGTTACAGGATGGAGGCCTTGTATACCTCCAATGAATGAGAATATAGGACAGTAGTCAGATAAACAACACATACACTGTTCACGACATAATTCCACAATGCATTATACGTTTTAAAACTAGTCGCACAGTTACACTTCAAAAAAAGCGACTCGGACAAAACTATCAATCGACACCAAATTTTATTTGCGTAAAAAACACAGCAAGATAGGAAAAAAGTATTAGAAATATACTAAAATAAATATTAATCTAAAAAATAAACAATCTTGCGTTGTAAAAAGATGGAAAAACTATGGAAAAAGACTTTTAGATTGCTAAAATGTACCTTCACGGCAATCTTAAGTTTTGACAGCTACTAGATCGCTATACTAGACCGGTATTAAGATCGGCCTTGACAATTCTGTTTCAAGAGTACCGATTTCATACAAATATTAAGATCTTAACGAATTTTTAAGACATCAAACTAGATCGGTCTTAAATATTAGATTTAGACCGTGTTCAAAAGTACCAATTCGCCATTTTAAGATGCAAACAAGATTAGATCGCATTTAGATTGTGTCGGGAGTAGGGCTGCTGGGCCGACGGAACCCTTGCGGACGGAAGAACAGTGCTCTTTTTGGCCAAATATCATTGGGCATTCTCAAAACATGTCCCAGCCAGGACCATTATCTCTCCTGTATTACGAAAAATTATCACAGAAAACATATTTTTAATTATTTTAAAATCACAGATATCTAATTATTTTATTCTATTATCATAGAAAACAATTTTTTTTAATACTACTACTACTATACCATCACGGCATATCCCACAAGTGGGGTAGCCAGCAGATCAGCTGCATGTAAGAAACATGCAAACTGTCCTCTTCGTGCAAATATAAAATTAAGACATTCAGGATGGGTGGCAAGCCTCATCGCTGAATTTAAGATGTAAAATGTCTTAATTTTTTCGAACACCTGCCTTTTACAGGACACTCGAAAACTTACGCAGAAGAGTGGGAGACCAATTCTGGAAGAGGGACGCCTGGGCCGACGGAACCCTTGCGGACGGAAGAACAGTGCTCTTTTTGGCCAAATATCATTGGGCATTCTCAAAACATGTCCCAGCCAGGACCATCGCCTCTCCTGTATTACGGAGATTACAGGTCTCTGCTGGGTGCGCCGACGCATATCATTTGTAACATGACACTAGATATAAGAATGTACAAATTGGAAAAAAAAAACATTATAATCATATGAGTATTTATTTTAAACAGTAAATAACTTATAAAAATATAACATAAAATTATACTATGACAATTTAAAAATTTAAATATTCATTTTTTTATTTATTCACTTTTTAACAATGCATTTCTAATAAAAACTTGATACGGGTGTTCTTAGGCTTTCAGCAGCGCTACCCTCCGGGATTCACTCCTCTACTCTCAGAAGGGGGGGGGGACTTACCTCTTTTCCCGGCTAGCTCACCCTGATGGAGATAAGTCCTCAGTCCTCCGCTCCTACGAACAGCCGGAGGTAGCTAACAACCCGTACGATATCTTCCTCTGCGGGTTTGAACCGCGAGAGGGCCTTTCTCTCTTCCTCCTTCGAAACTCAATAAGTATGCAAGCAAGTGGTGGGATAGGGAATGTTAACTATTCTACTAATTGTAAACTCTAGAGAATTTGATACAAAATATGGTTTATTTACACAATTAAACAATAATATTACTCAACAGTTTCCACCTTGGTAATACCACAATATACAGTAATAGTAATGTAATTTCAATAAGTTAGTCAATAATAATAAAAAAAAATAATATATATAATTAAAAACAGCTATTATTTACAAGAGAAATTAAGAAAATATCATGTTTATATATGTATGTAACCCAGTGTAATGTTACATTCATATAAAAAAAAGCAATTTAATCAATACGAAGAGAACAATTGAAACATTATTCTAGTCTCATAAAACTGCGAGCTCTAGATTAATTAAGGCTAGATTAACCTGACAGTAGTCGTACCGCTAGGTACTTGCGTATGACAATTTAATATTATTATTTTCACTATCAATTATTCATGAAAATTTTATAATTAAGTGAGAGTATCAATTGGTAGTTATTTACACATAAAAAAAGAAATCAACCCACTAATAAACCATAATAAATGCTGATTCACAAAATTATTAAAGTCAGTCATCCATAAATCAGTTGTTCATAAAACAAAATATTATCAAATAATATTAAATACACAAAATCAAAATCAACTAATAGTCATACCACAACAAGGTAACTACCCACGATAATAATTTATCCAGGTCATCAATAACTAGTTACTCATTAAAACATAATAATTATCAATCAATAATTTGATAACAATGTGTATAATAAAAATAAAGTAGACATAAATTTAAATTAAAACAATTTTTCTTACGATATGATTAACCGCGCCTCCGATGTATGTAGATCTTGTCTTCCCTTTCGACCTCGAGTAGCGAAATAAGAAAATTAATCGAAATCTGAATGTAGGTATCTCCCGTTTCCTGACGCACAGCATTCACGTGTCCTCCCCTTCTAAGTGAAATCTCCCCGTTGGCTAATTCACCTCTGACCCTCTGCGACGTCACACAGTTTACACTAGTCGTCGGCTTCTTGCGTTATGATTTTAATTTGCCAACTCATTGAGTAAAGTCTATCGCACCGCTTCGACAGCTAATCAATCAGTAATCAATGATTTACTATAGATTAGAATAGTTGGTTGATTGGTATTGTGTAATTACACACCGATATATTCGTTTACTTGTTCACTACGAATCATTTGACTCA
This sequence comes from Athripsodes cinereus, assembly GCA_947579605.1. NCBI lineage: Eukaryota > Metazoa > Arthropoda > Insecta > Trichoptera > Leptoceridae > Athripsodes > Athripsodes cinereus. Next base: position 16,662,052 of record OX388325.1, on the reverse strand, counting down.
CAATTATTAGTTCTTATTCACGATTATTAATATCTTATTATTAATTTCTCCCAAATTTTCGCGACTATGTATAACAATCTCGATCGATCAATTTGAATTTGAATATGAATTTGATCTCACTACGAACAATCTCTAAGTTATCTCCGCGAATTAATTTCTCACAACAAAATCACTTTTCGCGAATACTACTCGCGATTCTCCGCGAATAACTAAATCGCGATTTCTCTTCTCAACTGAATTTTAATCTTCTCGGCCCTTCCGCGAATAACAATCGCGGTATCCCTTCACAACTAAATTTGAATTCTCTTGACCCTCCGCGAATAACGATCGCGGTATCCCTTCTCAACTGAATTTTAATCTATCCTAATTTTCCGATATGTATGAGCTTTTATACCAGATTTCGCGGGCAAAATCTCTAATTCTCCAATCACGACGTACTTCCTTATCTCTCGCATCCACCCCCTAAGATTCTCGCCAATGTAACACAGGGATGCGGTCCGAACGTCGTTCTATCTCATTTTAACATCTTCTATCTCTTCCTAACATTGTACCGCCTTTCGAGTCGTAATTTATGGCTTAGATACTAATCATCTATGCGCTTCACATCGCGTTCTCCGTTCAAAACTCATAATATCAATAATAATTTCCGACTCTAAAAATATCTATCGGTTTATCTATTTACTCCCCCTCATATCCTATATTTCTTATTTCATCTCTATCACGACACATACCTAATTAAGATATCCATGTTTCACATTTAGGTATCTTTATCTTATTCCTACACTTAATTAAAATTTACAAATACATAATGAGGACTACTCATACTTCGTAAATATCGTATAAATAATTCTATTTCATTATTTATTTACACCTAGACGTCCAATGATTATCATAGTAGGTATAGGATTAGTAAAAGAAAGCCTTACATACACCTCATACAATATACAATAAAAATTATTGATAACAAGTTCCCGATATCAATTAATTATCTATACATCTATATTCACTTCTACTTATTCATTCAATAAAATCAGATCTTACGTGTACACACTTTGTGTCCATTGCAACAACATTCTATAATTATTCTATCCTTTAATTCGAATCTCTCGTAATTATAAATTATTCTCTCTTTCTATCTTCACCTGTGTATTAATAAGCCTACTTACACACCTATTAATTAATCCGGCTACCCTTCCATTCATTTCAATATGATTTTCAACAACTGATAATTTAATACATAATTGATTGATCAACACTTCTTTATTAATAATCCCCCCCAATAACGCAAGTAAGTACATACATACTGCGTTATATTAGTGGTAGGTATTTCGTGACGTATATAATTACTGGCCACCTAGATAGAATTTCTTATCAGCTCCCCTTTTTTTTTTCATGTTCTATTTTACTGTCGCATTTATTGTTTTTCAGCAAAATATCTCATTCCCACGGACTACATTTCAATATTGTCTTTTTTCTCTTTGAGGCAGCCGCGTTTATTATTTCACAACAAGATATTCGAACTTCCTAATAATATTATCTTCTATAATATTTTACGACCCCCTTAGAAAATCACAAAGAATATGCCGGCATCCCGTCCCACGTGCGAATGCAATCTGTTTATTGCACAACGCCAGGTACCTTAACTAATTGGACCTCGCCGCTTTCTTCTCACGAGTGATTATGCAAATATTTCCATAATATTCGTAAACAAAATATTTGTCACCAATAAATATAATTGCTCTACTAATTATCTAGTTTGCCGCTGATAGCAAAATTTCACATTTTTTTTTTTCTTATCTCATACAGATGTAGGTATTTGGGAGATTTTTGGTCGTTCTAAAATACAGAACCATAACAAACTTTACTGTGCATTGTTTATAAGTATTAATAAAATAAGTTCGTTTACTGGCGGGTGCTATAGTTATATATCTGCATTGTATAGTTGTGTGTATGGGTCAGGCCGTAGATTTTGCCACTTTTTTTTCATATCTCGTGTCTCCTTGAGATATTTTATTTCTTATGGTATATAGAGATATTCTAATTATTGAATATTGAAACATATTGTATAAACAAACCACACAATATAATTTCGCATCGATTTTATTAATATTAAAGTGGAAAAATAATGATTTGTATAAAAAAAACACATTTTTCCCCAAAAAATCGCGTGTCTCCTCTACTACTTAAGACAGATTTACTTAATATTTTGAAGTTGTTATTATGCCTACAGTTATAATAATAACTTTTCCAAAACCATCATTAAATTGGCTTATTTTTTATATATTATTATATGTATATAATTGCTTATTTCATTATATAATTAAAGTTCTTTGTTGATGTACCGGGTTTTTGATTTTATGTAACTTTTTTTTATGTAACGGAATTTGAGAACTTTTATTTGCATAAAATCATGTGGTAGAATAATTTTTATCTAGTGATAGCACCAAAGAAAATTGTCATGCAGTGGTCCATGCTTAATTGTTTCTCGGTGGGGTCGGGCACCGTCACGTCATTACGGAGATTGTTTTTGAAGATATCATCGTAAATAAGACACATTCTTATCAAAATTATATTGCAAACTATAGGTAAAGATTAAAGTAATCATGTGATGGTGATTTTAGCTAGAAATACATGTGTTTTCATTGATTAAAGACCAAAATAGTGAGTTTATGTAACGGCTATGTAACGCTTATGTAACACGTTACATAAAAATTTATGTAACGTTACATAAAATCATCAGTAAAGTTCAGTTTACATCAAACACTTTCATTAACACATAGCTATGCGAATACAGATATGACGGGACAACAAGAAGTTGTAGAAAATAGCTACGTAGTCGTAAAATTTAATTCGGAAAAGAGAGCCATGCACTATATTGGGCAGGTTACAGAAACCAATTAGAATAATAGTTACAAGGTAATTTTTTACGCAATAAAGGCAAAGGAAAATTTTCTTGGCGTAATACTGACGATTCTTCAATAGTATAATATGATCGCAATTTCGAAAAAAAATTACCAGGCCCATTATCTAAAAGAAGATGGATCAAGGCGTTCGACATAATATCGAAAATAAATGTCAATTTTTTTTTTAAAAGATATATCTGGGTTTTTGTTATAAACCCAAATACAACCTTATAGACCTTTCACATTAAGCTATTAAAAGCTTGTATCGTGAAAGGGGAGTTTGCCGGCACCTGGGATCGAACCACGGTCCCCATGTTCACGAGGCCAAATTGAATAAAAATTTTTTTTAAAAAAATGTAACAACCTAATGATCTCTCTATCCGTGATCAGACTAAATATTACAATATTAACATAGTAGCTGTAGCTTACTATGTATCCGTAACTACAATAATAACATAAAAAATAGTAAACATGCATTACCAATTTTAATCACGCATTGTTCTATTTTTCTCCCTGTAAATTTAACTTATGAGAACTTAGCTTTACAATTTTATGTAACTTTTTTGTGTAACATTTATGTTATCGTTACATATATTCTATGTAACACTTTATGTCACTTTGTGGCAAAATTCACGGCCTGACCCGTATATGTGTGTGTGATAAGAAAGTGTGACTGCGATTGAAAAAAACTGTTTGTGATTTTATTTAATTTGATTATGTTTAATGGCCTTGTGCCGTGTATGAAATTATAAACAAATAAATAAAAAAATTGCATTAATAATAACACTCCACATCATTAAGATGATAATGGTCTCTTTCCTACTAATGCTGAGGTATACAGTAGTACTTTCTTCATACCTGCAGAGGGAGTTTTGTCCAATGTTATCTTGTCACTGACTGTGCAAATCCTAAAAATGTTTATAATTATGTTAATAATTTATTTATTTATTTATAATAATACATACGGCTTACGCCTTTAATACATAGTTATAAACAACAATTGTACAATACCACCATCGTATCAAATTAAAATCAAAACAAAAATAAAATATACTGCATCACTTCAAATTATAAAAATAAAAATTAAACACATTGTGTCACATAAACCACATAATAAAATTACAACATATCAACAGCATCATGTCAAATCATAAAAAAAAACTGTATCATATCTAACCATAAAATAAAGTTACAATACACTGCATCACATCGAATTTCAAAATAAAAATAAAACACACTGTCATGTCAAATTATAGAATAAAATTACAGCACATTCATCATGTCAAATCATAAAATAAAAATAAAACATATTGAATCATATCAAACCATAAAATAAATTTACAGCACACCACATAAAATTATAAAATAAAAAAAATAAAAATACACCGTTTCATATCAAATTATAAAATAAAATTATAACATACTACATCATATCAAATCATAAAATAAAAAAAAATAATATAAAATATATCCTTTCCTTTATGCGTAAAGCTATGTCTCAATCATAAAATAGATCTCATGAATAGTATGTTATATGATAATATAATATCATGTAATAACTATAATCTCATCGATGTTCGTAACCTAGAAAATAATATCTAGAATTCATAATATTTTTTAATGTAGTCGACACTAAGTGAACTCTATCTGCTGTTACAAACAACATATTATATGGCTTTCTTGGCTGATAATGTTGGACTACTTTCAATTAACACATTGGCGGACATATATTTCTTTTAGAATTTAGAATTACGGACACTTATTATAAATTTCTTATTTTTTATAATATCTCATTTCCGATCGAATTATTATTGAAGGTTAGTATTCAATATGCATTCAAATGAGTTTCCAGCAGATGGAAAATTAACGGCTATTGCCGTCATTGTCGTTTCAGCCCAAATTTGTTTCGTACTAGGGATATGACGGGTATTAACGACAATGAAAAACTGACTGCAATTGCCGTCATTTGATTGGAATGAATAATTTATTATCTAACACATAAAATGACGGCTATAGACGGCAATGCAATCTGACACAATAAAATAATTTTTATACTTTATTTCTGTACGTATTTATTAAAAAAAACGATAATATTATGAACAAAATAAAATGAATATTTGAAACATGCAAGCAACTAAAAACAATTAATGCTAAAGGAAATGCATAACCGAACCTTACAAGCATAACCGAAAACAACTCCTTACTACGAGCTATACACTTGGACATTTTTACTCAAAACATTTTATTATAGAGACACTTTCTTCCTACCGCCATTTGATTACATGAATTATAACGTGTCTTTAGCCGTCATTGCACCAAAAATATTACTTCGTTGTACGGGTATAGCCGTCATTTTCTGGACAAGTGATTTTATTTTGACGGCTATAGCCGGCATAACCGTGAACGTGTTAAATATATTCCATTAATACTGAGACTCCAAACAACATCAGAAGAGGCAAAATCACTACATCAGTAGTAAAAACATTGGTTATTACAATCTCAACAGAAAATTTAAAGGTATGTATTCAAGATTTCAGACGTGGAACCTACAAATCACGATACCATCAGGTTGATTGCAGCTTTACGTGAGGATTACAATAATATGCTGAAGGAATTTCAAAGTCTCAAAACCTCCATTGAACAAAATGGAGATACCTTAGCATCTTTGAACGCTAGAACAAAAGCAATGGAATCAACATTAGAATCCAAAATAGCTCAGATAGACATCATAGAGCGATCAGTCTCTGATAATAGACACTCTAAAGGAAAGGATTGAGGATGTTGCCTCTGGGGGACACCGGGTGGATACGCTGCGTGTATTATTACTTTGGGACTAGGTTAATTCATTCTTCGTTAATTGGGACTTCTTCTTCCAAGTCGGTCCCTCAATTCTGAGAATCGTGACCACCATGACCCCAACCAAGCGACAAGCTCTCCCTCCGTCCTTACCTTAATTGAGACTAGTTGTGTTTTAATTGGCGACCGGTGTGACGCGGAGGCTAACGCACTTGCCTTTGAGTCACGAGGTCCCGGGTTCGATTCCTGGCCAGGGCAAAATGAAGAATGACCTTTTTCAAATTGTCCAGGGTCTGGGTGTTACATGTATATGTGTTCAGTGCATTGTATATATGTGTATCGTCACATTGGTACCCATCATATTTTAATTTGGGACTAACTCGATCTGTGTGAATCGTCTATGCATGTTATGGTATGTTAATCATTCATGGCAATATTATATCGTTATTTTTTATATCTATAAAATTTTCATAAAATCTTACCTATTAAAAAAAAAATCCGCTGTTGAGTTTGGATGCAACATTTTATTTTTCATGTTTTGGCAATCTCATTTTTGACAAATCTATTAAATGGCCATAATGTTCTCTTTGGAAATCCACAATAATTTTACCATCAGCAGACCATTGCTCTTGTAATTATGTTTATAAATTTGATTTGAGGCTCTTCCATCGTGACTTCTAAATTTATGAGATAGTTACAGGTTTGACCTCAATGGCTTTAGATTGGAATGTTTCAATGGAAAATTCTCTCCCTCCATATTATATGGCTGTTAAGTAGATGTAATGTAAATACAGATTTCTATGTATTTTTACTTGCTTTTTTACTTTTATAATATTCACAGGATCAGACAGTCAATTGTAGAACATGACAAAAAAATGTGAATTCAATAAGTGGACCAGCAAAGACCTAAATTTACCTGGAAGTCTAAAAAAAAAACATCAAAGTTAAATTAATCATTATCAATCAACACTACTAACAGTACCGAATTACTAACGATTTTCGGTCAATTTCTACTATAGGTTATCCAGTAGTATCCATTATGACAACATAAATATTGATGATCATAGCATTACGTATTTTTATTATCTTTCACTGTGTACCGTTACAAGATATCACAGAAGCCATATGGGGGCGAGGGGTTGCATCTTTTCCAGTGATTGCAATATTATTTACATGCATAATTATGCCATGAGATTTAACTATGTACACGAATAAATCATTATATAAATATAATTTGTACCCCCTCCCCCATCTCATATCTGGATGCCCCATGATATCTTGTAACAGTATACAGTGAAAGATTAAAATAATAAATACAACTATGATCATCTTTTACATTAATGTATTTAAAACGAATGATGAATAGATTCAAATGAATGAATAAAGTAATATGTATTTAACTCAATAAATTAAGATGAATAGATTTAAATGAATGAATAAAATAAGAATCAGTCCAATCAATACGCAGCATTCTTCTATGAAGCCACATTTCAAATGCCTCCAAGCGATTCATCGTATTCATTTTTAGGGTCCAGGTTTCAGAACTGTACAGCAATACAGATCATACATAGGACTTTGGGAGTCTCTGTCGAAGTTTCAGATTAAGATTGTTGTTGCAGAAGAGCACTCTCATTTTATTAAATGCAGCACGGGCTGCCTCAATTCTGCACTTCACTTCAGTATCCGGGTCAAGAGATTGCGTTATCATACTGCCAAGGTATTTGAATTTGTCCACCTTTTCAATATTTATGCCCTTTAACTGAAGGCATGATCTGGAGTAATCCAACCGTTCAAAGGCCATCCATTTAGTTTTGCTGACATTTACAGATAGACCCAATTCCTCTCCAGCTACATCTACACTATTTAGTAACTCTTGGAAGTCATGTATGCTCTCTGCCAAGATGACTGTGTCATCAGCATACCTTATGTTGTTGATCACAACACCATTAACTTGGACTCCTTTGCTAGAGTTTTGAAGGGCCTTTTTAAAGACTTTATCGGAGTAGAGATTGAATAACAAAGGGGATAATATGCATCCTTGACGCACACCCCGTTGTATTGCAATAGAATCTGTCTTCTCACTTCCTAGTCTAATTTCGGCTGTTTGGAACCAGTACAATTTTTTGATAAAATGCTGTTCCTTGCTGTCTATATTACACTCCTTCAGCATTTCCATCAGTTCAGCGTGTCTCACCCTATCAAAAGCGTTCTCATAATCAATAAAACATGCGAACACCTCTTTACGTTAATCTCTACATTTTTGCAGTAAAACATTTATTGCAAACAACGCTTCTCTGGTACCAAAAGCATTTCTGAAACCAAACTGTGTATCATCAAGATCTTGTTCACATTTAGTTCATATTCTTGCATGAATTATTTTCAAAAACACTTTTAGTACATGGCTCATAAAACTAATTAGACGATATTCATTACACTTTTTAGGGTGTTGCTTCTTGGGCAGTGTGACTTATGTTGACATTAACCAATCGTGAGGAATAATAATCCCTGTGTCATAGATAGTATTAAATAACCTTAGCAGGTAGTCAATGTTTTGGTCATCGATGAGTTTCAATATTTCAGTAGGGATTTCGTCTGGTCCACAAGCCTTCCTATTCACAGATGCTGATATAGCATGAAGAACTTCTGATTTTAAGATTGATGGTCCATATAGTACATCATCAATAGTGGAGTCAGGTCGGTTCGGTCAGAGTTTATTTAAAAGAAATAAATAAGATGAATACATTCAAGTGAACGAATAAACAAGAATAAGTGAATTAAATAGAATTAAAAATTAATTAAACGTAATTAATTATGAATAAAATGTATATGTAAAGTAATGCAAAATTTATTTAATGGTTAAGGGTTTGAATATTTACCTGTTTTCTTGTTGTTTTCACAGTCATACTACCTTCAATAAGATCCAATTCAGCAACTACAAAGTATTCAGCAAGAGCTTTCTGTAGCAGAGGCCAACATTGCTTCAAATATTTTTCACGATAACTAGGAAATAATGTGGCGAATGCACTTTCTTCCAACAATCTATTGGGATTGTCTTCGGGTTTAAACTTCGGTATTTTTCATAGCCCACGCATTATCAATTGGGCCAGATGGCTGAGTTTCTGCTTCATCATTTGAATCACTCATTTCTAATGTGAGAAATAAAATTCGGAGGCGCTATTTTCACCCATTTTTTTTTTTTTTTTGTATACAAACAAAAATATTCCGCGAAAAAGTAGTTATTTCTACCCAAAGTACATACCAACCACAGATAACAGATACCAACTATTTGTTTGACGTTTATACTGTCATTAGACTTGTGTGACGTTTTGTTAGTAATTTCTAATTCGTGTTTTAACTTTATTTTGTTTATATTAATGGATATTTTTATTGCATTTAATTTTCTCTTAAATATTTTCTACAAATTGAGTGTTTTTAAGTCGTTTATAGGTTAAATTTCTGGATTATAAAATGAATTATATCAACATGGGCGGCAAAAAGAAAACCTGACAAAAGCCGGAAAGAAGTGTTTTATGCCATAGATTAACCATAGAATAGTGCTTTCACAGTTTTTGTTTCATTTAGGAAAAGGACAGAAATATAGAAATATATTTATATACCTCGGGTTGTTTATGGTAAAAAAGAAAAAAAAAAAAAAAATGGGTAGAAATAACCTCAGCCAATAAAATTACCGTAAAATAACAACTTCAATAACAAATTGAGATTACACCACGATTATACACCGTATTTGACAGATATTCTTGAAGGATGTTTGACATTTCGATACACGTGTACCAACCGTATGGCAAGCATCGCAGATATCGTATATTCTATTTCTATGGGAACGACCGGAGAAAATAAGGAATCGTAATTTTGCAGCCAGTTTTAAACCAGCGTCCGTTGAGACAGATTGTTAGACAGCGCATAACGGGTTTTTGTGTTGCAGGGTTGCCAAAATTTGAAATATTATTATAATAAATTTAATATTATAATGTTCCTAAATTTAATACTTCATGTAAATCATAAATTTAATAAGTACTTCAATGTTCCTGATATTTTATAATGAACATGTTTATATATGTTCAATGTTCCTTTATTACAGCCAAATACTATTTATGTTAATTATTAGTTTGGGTAACTGCTTATTGTTATATATTGTAAAATATTATATTTTTGTTATTTTAAATAAGTGCGCAATTGTTAATTTTTTTATATTTTTTAAAATGAGCATATTTATATTTTTTATTGTTTATTTCAAACACCCAATTGATATATATATGTTAATTTTTAGTTTGGGTAATTGCCTATTGCTATTTATTGTTAATTTTTAGTTATCACGCAACACTGTTATAATTCTTTTAGCAAATTTGATTTTTATGTTTCAATGTTCCTAATATTTTTTATAGAACATATTTATATTTTTTTAATGTTCCTTTATTATAACCAAATATTATTATTGTTATATATTGTAAATTATACTATTTTCGTTATTTTGAATAAGTGCGCAATTGTAATTTTTTTATAATGAGAATTCAATATTTTTTATTATTAATTTCGTATACCCAAATGATATTTACGGTAATTTCTAGTTTTGGTAACTGCCTATTGCTATTTATTGTTAATTTTAAATAATGTCCTAACAATATTATAATTCTTCTCATTTCTTCAAATTTTTCAATGTCCAAAGTAAACTATATACTTAATATTATTTTTATAATGTTATTTTCTTTTATGAACCTTTATAGAACTAGACTGCGAATTTTTTTATTACAAATATTACACTCAAAAGGTTTTTCACGGGTATGCGTTCTAAGATGCATTGTCATAGCACTGGATCCACTTAATTTTTTATTACAAAAATTACACTCAAAGGGTTTTTCTCCAGTATGAACTCTTACATGAACCGTTAACTCTATAATATTAATTTTTTTTTGTACAAATATTACACTCATACGGTTTTTCGCCAGAGTGAATTCTTTTATGAATTCTCAAGTAACCAGACTGCGTGAACCTCTTGTTGCAAATATTACACTCAAAAGGTTTCACACTAGAGTGAGTTTTTATGGGGCTTTATAATCCTTCGGTACATTCATATTTTTTGGTACTAGTATTAAATTCCAAAGGTTTTTGGCTAGTGTGAAACTCATTAGTACGCCTTATCAAACTATTAGACTTAGGATATGCATTCAAACAAATATTACACTTGGATGATTCTTCACAACTACTATTATGTTTCATGCAATAATTAATTATTAATTTTTCCACACGTACATAAAAATTTATCAGTTTAATATCAGTTTTCTTGACGTCTTTCTTCTCGTTGTCTCTGTCGCAGCTAGGGTTGCCACCTTTTTTTTTGAAAATAAAGTACATTGGTCATTATAGGTAAGAAAAAAAAAGTACGTAGTATCAAAATAAAGTACAATTTATTTTTCTTTATTATTATGTTTAAAGACATATTTTTTAATTGCTTTTTGCAGTTTGTATCAAATTAGTATATCTACTAAACAATTGCACAGCATCTTTACAGTCTAAATTTAAATTTAAGTAAATAGTAATTAATATTTTTAAACATTTTTTCGGTGTAACACATTCACTATCTATTTGATCTGTTTCACTACCAAAATTACGTTTTCTATAAAACTTAAAATCGTATTCTTAAAGAGGCCCTTTAGCTAAAACTGTGAAATATAAAATTTTCAACAAGTTTGGCCGAAAAACTTTCGAAACTTGTTGACGCTGCAAACATTTTGATGTGATAAAATATGAAAACAAATATGTAACAATCCAAACAAAAACAACCAAAAAATGGAAAAATCGTTGCTCGATGTCTTTTTATACTTTGCCTGTTAATTGCCTGATATGTTGAGACTTTTAAACAAGTAGGTATTAGTATTTTTTACTCTCGAAATATTTTTTTTGGCGGCCATTTTTATAACGTGCCGTGGATGATTTTTAATGAAAATAGATCTTTAGAAAAATTATTGTATCTTTTTTATTTATTAACATATCGAGATAATTTAAAAATATATTTTTTAAGTACAAAATTTTCTAGTTTTAAAAATATTTTTAGTCATCGGTATCTATCGACAAAATTACTAAATTTTGCTTCAAATTTACAATTCTAAAATTGAAAAATTCTCATTTTTGCATCATTATTTCAGAATGAAAACAACAAATATCATCATTTATAAATATTTTTTATTTACAGAGATATTTTATGTCATTATCCTCAGAAGCAATGCAGATGAATTTAACATAGTCCTTCTTTTTCTATAACTAGTCGAACTTTGCTCCTATGTGAAAAAATGCAAATTTTGAAACCAAATATCTGAAAAGGGACTGAATGTTTTCTTTTGAAAATTTTACAAAACATGAACCGTATTCTTATTGATAAGTGGCAGGAATTATATGAGTGATATCTCAGCGGTTTTTGGGATATAGAGTTTTTCCCGCGGGCTGTTTTAGTAAAAATAAATCTATACAAAATTATTAATATTTTTTTTTTTGATATGATTTTTTTTTTAGATTATTATGTACTAATTGTTATTTTTTGAGCTTTTTATTTGCTACCGCGGTTTCGGTGGAGCGTCCACCATTAACGAGCGTTAATCTAAAACTATAAAAAAAAATATATATAAAAAAAAATATATAAAAAAAAATCATATCATGTCTAGAAATTGTTATATTGTGAATGCCGAAAACATAAGCAAATATTTTTTTTGTTTGTAACCGTAGCGAAATAATTTAATCAACATTAGATTGAGTAATAAATAGACTATATTTTGGTATATATTGATATTCTATTATATATTTTTATAAATACCAAAAAATTATCTCAAGGTCATTAGGTACATGTTTTATCAAAAAATGTGATTTTTACATGAAATTTTTAAATATAAAAAAGTAATAATCAAAATTGATTTTTTTTTCTCTGAATAATTTATTATAGTTAATAAATCACAAAAATTATTTTCATGTAGTCCAAGTGGTTTTTAAAATAATATGATGTTTTGAAATTTCGAATCGAAAAAGGGGAAACGTGAGCCGTACTGAGCTTGTATTTTGTATGAAGCAACATGGTCTGGTTGTTTTGAACAGGAATTAGCCATATGTATTATCAACATTAGTTTTTTACTTTACAAAAAAAAATATGATTATAGCTTCATAGTATTCGTTTATAAAAAAGCACATTTCTAAAAATCGAAATCGGGGGTGTGTTTGGCAGACAATGCACGAGAATCCTACGATTTTACATATACATTTTTTTAATATAACTGAAAGATAGATAGTTAAAAAATATTAGTGTAATATTTTTTTATGTTTTTTTTCATGAATATTGACCAATTCGAAAAATATTTTTCTTGATAAAATTTCTCATATTTTTAAACCAAAAATCACAATTTTTGAGTTTTCCCACCAAATTTGTATAAAATTGATTATTACAAAGTTTTTGCTAGAGAGCGCTCGTAATGCACTCAAACCGCTTGGCACAAAACAAACAAGAAATTGTGGCAATGGCACTGACATTGTTGACATTTGAGGTTAGGTTGCGTTCAGAAATTGATTAAAACAAGTGCTTTAAGTGATGTGGCGCTGGCGAGTGACGACACCGATTCAGCACCAATTGATAAATTTCGTTTTACGAAGAAATACTTACGACTGAACTTTTCAAAATCCCAAAGAAATCAAATCATGCGAAATAAAGTATTTTCGCGTACTTTATTTTTCTCATAAAGTATAAAGTACGATTACCTAAAATAACGTACAATACTTTATTATAAAGTACGGGTGGCAACCCTAGTCGCAGCTAACTTCAAATCTCTTGGATACATTGGTCAGACTGATTTCTTCTTTATATTGACGAGTTGTACCGCCTTCTATCCCAATGGTTGTTCTCTCACATTCAACTTTTATGTCAGGTTCAAGTACTTACCTACATATTTTTAAGAAAGGAAAGATTAAATCCTGTCGTTTTGAAATGAAACAAACGGATTTCCATTTTATTATTTATTATTACTTACATAATATTTTACAGAAGGTTTCCTGTAACTTGATATAAATAATATGCTTGTTGTTTCTGTAACTTGGAATTCTGAATATAATGTTCATGAAATTGATTTCCTCCCTCACTGTAATTCTTTTGAGAGCGACTATTATATTTCGGGAAATAAGGTGATTATTACCATTATTTAGTTTCTCATATTTTTTTGACAACATATTTAATAACTATAATAGAAATAATTATTATTATTATTATCCAATGTTTTCAGGTAACCTAGAGCTGAGAATTTAAGATTTGTAAAATTATATTTACGATATACCTACATAAATCTGCTGTGTGTATATTTTAATGATATTCTGTACGATTATTTCTGATCAATAAGTAAAACGATGAAGCAGCTAACTCCTGACTCTCCGTTATAATTGGAGTTATGGAAATTATACAAATAACTGTAGCTGTACACGGGTGCCCTCAAACTCTAAATAAAGGGTCGTTAACATTTGTTCACTTTCAGTGATCACTCCGGATGATCCTCCAAGATGAAAAGGTGTGAACAGGCGTTTCATCAATAGTGATCACTATAGTCATGTGTAACACAGATCCGACCCGAGTCAAATGTTCGGGTCCTTCCAAATTGACCCGCGGGTCTACAGATCACCTACGGATCTTACGGGTCACCGGGTACTAATGATCTGTTTGAGCAGAGACCCGTTGGATCTGTGAGGACCCGATGACCCGAAAGATCTGTTTGAGACGATGACATGTAGGATCCGTTTAAGCGGATGACACGTAAGTTCTGTATGTTTTGTTCACAAATTGAATAGAATGACCGTTTGTACTTACCCATACATACATACATACATACCATCACGCCGCTTCCCATACATACAAATCCGTATTCTAATAATATATTGTGTTTTATTGCTGGAAAGTATCGCAAAGTTTTGCAAGTCTCTAAAAACATTTTTCACAAAATAATACTACAATACACAAACACAAAATATTTCACAAAAAAATATCATGGCGAAACATTTTATGAAACCAATACTTTTTCATATTAAATGTTTACCTTTAATCTATAGCTTATCCACTATTTATTTCAACTAAACCTTTGCACAGTTCACAATAAAAAGTATTTTCCTATTTGAAATTAATTGGTAGTATGTTGTTTTTTATCCTTTATGTATATTGTTTTTCTTTGTTTATGCATTATTTCTCTTGACTGTTTTTTTTTATTTGTATTATTTGTAAAGGCTGATACAGCTGTTTGTTATGTAAATAAATAAATATTTTATGGCCAATAAATGTCATTATTATTATTCTTATAATTAATGAGTACTCCGTTCAGATATTAAGTGTAAAAATCTCCATACCGTATGAAAGACATAGTGGATCATAGACAATAAGCTATCAACACCGGAAACAGCTCCGACCCGTAGAGACAGGTATATGCTGCAACCGGAAAGACCCGTGACCCGTGTATGTACCTACAGCGGAAACGGGTCTGAGCTAAAGACAAAGATCTGGGTTGTAACCGGAAAGACCCGTGACCCGAATCATATGTTCGGCTCAATGCTATCAGTGGACCCGAACGGGTCGGGTCGCCTCAAAGTGATCTGTTACCCATGACTAGATCACTAGCGATGACGGAAGAAAGAGATTACCACTCGTCATAATTTTGATGAAAGGTCGTTTCACTGACATGACCATAAACAAGTTTTATCTTATTATTTGTTTTATTCTCTATGAATTTGTATTGAATGTTAGAATCACGTACAAAATTATTATGCAGTCGAGAGCTATATTAATTTGATATGGGGGGGTGAGAGATGGTGAAAGAATGGTTTTGGTTGAGGATAAAATAAATAAAATATTATGCCAAAAATGCCAACGGCTGAGACTCTACTGGGCTACCCACAGCACTCCAGGAGTTAAAACAATAAAATGGTCTCGATTAAATTATACAGTGAGGCTATATAAATTAAGAGACGACAAGTTATCTGTAATTAAATGGACAAATGTGTAAAAGACAAATTTAGATTCAAATAAACATTTAATTAAAAATAAAAAAATTCTTACCACTATTACAAACACATTTGTTTAACCAGCAACACAATACTACGACTTACTCACTACCCCGTATTGTCTGTGCACATGTAATTATCCCAATAAAAAACACTTGATTATTATTTCAATAAAAACGGAAACGAAGCACTTTTAAAATAATTAAATTTCACTTTGCGATGATTGTAATGGATCCCGCGTTGAGGGCGCCTCTGGCATGAAAATGCCTAGAGGCAAACAAGTTGAAGAAAGCGCCCCTTGGCGCAGTGCTGGGAGGGCGAAGTCCCACGTCCGAGGCTCCTGGAGGCAATTACCAGCCTACACAGGTGCGGAGTTGGTACATCATGGCTTCAGGAGGAGAATATCTCAACTCGACTGAAGTCCAATGACCAGAGACCGACTTGTCTCTCTGAAGGTCAGATGATGACTGTTGGCAGGAGCGATCCTTATACCAAGGACAACTGATCACTACCACGCACTGATGATAACTGTTTTCCACTGATGGCTGATGGAGACTATCCCTTCTTTCAAGGACATCTCTCTACTACCCTTGAGTGGGGTAGGGGGTTGGACATATGCATCTACGTGCAGCGCCGTGATTGGCTAATCACGGTACCAATACACGCCTACTTCAGGTATCATTGTCTTACGGGTACAACTGCACCCTTGTCTGCATTCCGAGAATTATGCGACAATGAAAGAGATATTTACAAATAAATTTTAAATTGTATATCGTCCAATGCACTGATTTCTAATAGTTCATTCACATATGTTATAGCGTCTCTTTCACTGATATTAAATTTCTCTTGTGTCCTTTATCACCATTTATAATTATATTACAAGCGTCCATTCCGCAACACAAATTAACACATCTTATATCTAGTACATAGCAACACAATACAACTCTTTAGGTAGATAATTAAATATTTAAAATATGTACATATGTCACAATAAAATTAAAATTCATACCTAAAGAGTCGTTTACATAATTGAAAATATCGTCGATATCGACACTCAATAGCTCGAAGCGTAGGTATAAAAAAAAATCCAAGCAAGCCAATATTCAATAATATTAATACAAACGCATTCTAGAATATTCATTAAATAAATTGATACACTATGAATGCGCCTTAAGTTGATACATAATGAATGCGCCTTACGTTGATACATAATGAATGCGCCTTAATCCTTTGTCGAATTATTCTTTTTATTACCCCTGTTGCTATGTAGGTACAAATAAAAATAAACAATAATATTTTGTATGCAGGTACGAAGATTTGTAAACAATATCTAATAATAATATTAATGCAGGTACCTTTTAAGTGCAGGGATATTTTTAATGTCGGGATTTTCATATTTCTCATGAACTGCATTGTTTTATATTGAAATCCCGTACAACTTTCTAAAAACCAATTTTTTTTTTAATGGTAACTTTTCGGCACAATACCTACTATACCGGGCATATCAAATTCGCCACCCATTCCTTGACGAAAAGTTATCCATTATTTACAATACACATCGCACAATAAAATTTCAGATACAATACACTTGAGCTAGACTAGCCATAAAATTCAAAACAATTAGCAAGTAGGTAGGTGCACACACATTTCAATTTAAATAATTAACAACATTAAAACGCGTTTCTTCTTACTTTACATCTTTTAAAACCATCAGCTTCATTTCAAATTATAAATATACACTTACATTGTCTAATATACTTTTGTTATGTGACTAAAATATACATAGGTAGATGTGACTCTTTATACAAAACGAATATTATCTTCTTCATACATCTCATCAAGCATGCTTTGTGACAGCAGACTGGGGGACTGATTCTCTCAATTGCACATACATCACTCTTCACAAACGTCGGACCTCACTGTCCCTCACAAAACTCACTAACACGGACCTCACTGTCCACACGACGAAATACATTGGAGAACTAAGCAGGACGGAACACTCATCGCCTCTGTGCTTATCCCATAATAAACAAAACATATCTTCATACACGCAGAATTACCATCTTCTTCATACACGCAGACTTTCTCTTCAAAACACGCAGAATAACTCCTCATCTTACAAATAACTCCCAGTGTCAACTAAGAATCCCTCACACATCTCTGTCACACAAAGCATCTCTCACCTCTGTCACAATTTTAATATTCAGAATAAACAATATTATATTTTCATACTTCACACATCCAACATCGACATATTTCGTCCTCACACATTACACTCGCTGGTTACACCAAAACCAATTCTCTTTCCCTTTTCAAAATTATTAAAACATTTCACACATATTACGAAGAAAAATAATGCACACGTAGGCATTTAACAAAGTTGCACCTACCTACCTACGTAATTAAAACATTTTAAACATGAAAACTATACCTATACATCATTCTAACTTAAACTCTGGGCGCCAGAGATATTTTTACGGAAAATATTCAAACCATTTAAAAATATTTAAACAAAAAAACATTTTTCCTATAACAAGCCTAAGTCAATCCTGATCCCATTTAACACACACATGTGACTATCTGGCTTGATTGAATTTTCTCCTCGACCTCAAACATCGAGAATCCATATCGTTGAACAAATTATAAAAATAATCATCGATAGCATAACATTCATAGTTGATTCGATTGATGGACGCATATTTTATCTTTTCGAACAATATCAACGCTGTTCTACGGCGACGCGATATTTTTCTATTCACGAATCTAATAATAATTATAGCTGTACATATAAGCAAACGTATGCAGCTTTCCGCGATCAATCCCGCGACGATCAGCATTGCCAACACTGATTTCAACACCCACGCGAAAGACTTAACCCATTCGTGAATAGAGGGGGGTGTGAGTACCTCCCGTTCGGTGTCCTCATCTATCTCTTCCTCCGAGAGGGTAACCCCATCCTCTACGGGTACAATTTCCTCCCTAGCGTCCTGGCTAGGTACATACCGAACCTCATCGCGAACAGATGCTATGTCTGGAAGATTATCTAACACAACTTGTTCCTCCGGAGTGTATTCTGGAAAGTCCAGGCGCCATACCAACTCTTGCAAATGTTCCAGATTAACTAACTCCCGACCATTAATCCTCGTCCTATACCAGGATGTCATTTGCTTCCATACGCTCATTGCTGGTCCTTCATCTTTAAATAATACATGGCCATACCCTTTTAAACGATTGTTTATCCTGACCTTCCAGTCAACAAAATCACTCCCCAGTTCATCCCGACCTTGACACACTGTCAACAGGTCATTATAGATCGCATTTATCTGCCCTTCCACACCAAACCTTCGCAAAATTATTTCTTTGAATACACCCCATCGACAATACCGAAACCCCAGAGACTTCCAGTACCGCTTTGCGTCGCCGCGCAAGCAATACACAGCCTCCCTTGGCAATTCATCTTCCCACTCAAGCTTCCAGAATTCCTCGCATTCTTTGAGGAACCGTTCGGGGCCTTCATCAGTCCAGCCTCCGAACGAAAGCGAAAATTCGCGCTCATAGCATCTGATAACCGACACCTTATCCATCGATCGAATCATACCGTAATACACAATAAACACATGTCAATAAAACAAAGCCAAAAGTCAAAACAATACACATTCGCCATTACAAATAACTTGTCAGTTCATTATAAAAAAATATATACACCCTCCTCCGATATCACAAAAAAAACTAATTACAAAATCTCAGGGATAGATTCGTTGTAGCGATTATACACAGATGTGTATTTTTTCGCTACGAGCCACACGTTCAGGGGGCCAATATGATATGGGGGGGTGAGAGATGGTGAAAGAATGGTTTTGGTTGAGGATAAAATAAATAAAATATTATGCCAAAAATGCCAACGGCTGAGACTCTACTGGGCTACCCACAGCACTCCAGGAGTTAAAACAATAAAATGGTCTCGATTAAATTATACAGTGAGGCTATATAAATTAAGAGACGACAAGTTATCTGTAATTAAATGGACAAATGTGTAAAAGACAAATTTAGATTCAAATAAACATTTAATTAAAAATAAAAAAATTCTTACCACTATTACAAACACATTTGTTTAACCAGCAACACAATACTACGACTTACTCACTACCCCGTATTGTCTGTGCACATGTAATTATCCCAATAAAAAACACTTGATTATTATTTCAATAAAAACGGAAACGAAGCACTTTTAAAATAATTAAATTTCACTTTGCGATGATTGTAATGGATCCCGCGTTGAGGGCGCCTCTGGCATGAAAATGCCTAGAGGCAAACAAGTTGAAGAAAGCGCCCCTTGGCGCAGTGCTGGGAGGGCGAAGTCCCACGTCCGAGGCTCCTGGAGGCAATTACCAGCCTACACAGGTGCGGAGTTGGTACATCATGGCTTCAGGAGGAGAATATCTCAACTCGACTGAAGTCCAATGACCAGAGACCGACTTGTCTCTCTGAAGGTCAGATGATGACTGTTGGCAGGAGCGATCCTTATACCAAGGACAACTGATCACTACCACGCACTGATGATAACTGTTTTCCACTGATGGCTGATGGAGACTATCCCTTCTTTCAAGGACATCTCTCTACTACCCTTGAGTGGGGTAGGGGGTTGGACATATGCATCTACGTGCAGCGCCGTGATTGGCTAATCACGGTACCAATACACGCCTACTTCAGGTATCATTGTCTTACGGGTACAACTGCACCCTTGTCTGCATTCCGAGAATTATGCGACAATGAAAGAGATATTTACAAATAAATTTTAAATTGTATATCGTCCAATGCACTGATTTCTAATAGTTCATTCACATATGTTATAGCGTCTCTTTCACTGATATTAAATTTCTCTTGTGTCCTTTATCACCATTTATAATTATATTACAAGCGTCCATTCCGCAACACAAATTAACACATCTTATATCTAGTACATAGCAACACAATACAACTCTTTAGGTAGATAATTAAATATTTAAAATATGTACATATGTCACAATAAAATTAAAATTCATACCTAAAGAGTCGTTTACATAATTGAAAATATCGTCGATATCGACACTCAATAGCTCGAAGCGTAGGTATAAAAAAAAATCCAAGCAAGCCAATATTCAATAATATTAATACAAACGCATTCTAGAATATTCATTAAATAAATTGATACACTATGAATGCGCCTTAAGTTGATACATAATGAATGCGCCTTACGTTGATACATAATGAATGCGCCTTAATCCTTTGTCGAATTATTCTTTTTATTACCCCTGTTGCTATGTAGGTACAAATAAAAATAAACAATAATATTTTGTATGCAGGTACGAAGATTTGTAAACAATATCTAATAATAATATTAATGCAGGTACCTTTTAAGTGCAGGGATATTTTTAATGTCGGGATTTTCATATTTCTCATGAACTGCATTGTTTTATATTGAAATCCCGTACAACTTTCTAAAAACCAATTTTTTTTTTAATGGTAACTTTTCGGCACAATACCTACTATACCGGGCATATCAAATTTATTAATATATTTAATTTATTGTACCTATTTATTGGAGCCTGATTGTGAAATCTTTGTTCGTGCGAAATGGCTGTGGGCGAATGAGTCCGAAAATATCACCGTCAACGTTGTTCTCAAGCGCTTAAATGCGTAGATTCCTGAATTTCCATTTTAGTAACTTATACTAAACTATTAGGTAAAGGTTCTCGCTCTAA
The DNA here is from genome assembly GCA_947579605.1 of Athripsodes cinereus. NCBI lineage: Eukaryota > Metazoa > Arthropoda > Insecta > Trichoptera > Leptoceridae > Athripsodes > Athripsodes cinereus. The sequence goes on along the minus strand of OX388325.1, from coordinate 16,640,586 downwards.
GTTGTTCTCAATATTCAAATTAATTGTATAGTAATAGAATCACCATTTAGAAACAACCAGAGAGCCGTCCAGTTAAAATTAATCTACGATTTTATAAGTAAGAGTAACAAACTTCTTTAATTAATTTAACAATAAATTTTTGCTTGTGATTCAAACTTCTTTAATTAATTTAAAAATAAATTTTTGCTTGTGATTAGTAGAGAATTAATAAAGAAAAGAAAAGAAAGTATCACTATGTAGCCACGCCACTACAGGCATATAAATTTATTAGCACCCGAAAATACTTACAACCAAGCCACAATATTCAAAAACCATATGAAAACAATATCCAAAAAAAGAAAAAGAGAAGATAATGATGTACACTTTATATAAACCTGTAAAGAAATTCAATACCTAATTGCGCACAATAACATAATATTTAAATATTTACAAAATTCTCAAAAAAAAAAACATATATATATACTATGTGCACTTATAAATAGGGCGATATATTGATACCATTTTTTTGTTTGCATTGTTTGTTTCTATGCATATATATATTGTCTGTAGTGTGCTGTTGATGTGAAATAAATAAATAAATAAAAATACATTAAGACTATAGGAAACAAACAACGTCTAATAACTTACAAGACTACAATCTATAGAAGAAGTAAACATTAAAAAAGAAAATATATATAGGTATATAGAACAAATCTAATATAAAATAGTATCTAACTTCACCAGGCTACAGTATTTGACATTAAAAATCACAGATATACCTACTGTGCAAGTGCAATATATCTAATATACAAATATTCAAAAACTGTACTTCCAATACCATATAACAATCTCGAGCATGCAATCTATAAAATATCCCTACAATTAAACTAAAAATAGTAAATAAACCACAAGTTCAACAATAAAGAGTGTTCAGTGGCGTAATGAATATTTGATACCAATGGCGTTAATCAGGCATACATGTAATAAAATATAATAGTGCAGTGCAATAACAACAGATAATATAATCAACTGTACAACGGTCATACAAAATAAAATAAATTATAGGGAGTTGATTGATTTGTAAGGAACAAGAGTTATAAAAGTTTTATTACAAGAATAATTGCAATTAAGACCACAGTTTATTTCGTTTTTTTTTAAGTTAAATTGTTGATTTTTAAACACTACACTGTATTTTTATTAAGTATAAATTGATAAATAAGCATGTTTAATAGTACCTATAGTACCTACCTAGTAAAGTCTCAGACATGTTAGCATATTAGTATTGTAGTATTCTAGTTATAATAATGAGTATTATATTATAGTCAGGAATATTATGTATATATTTTAAAGTAAGGAATGAAGATAATATATTAGAATAATAATTTATATGTAAAAATGATTTTGTAACCTTTGTAAAATATCAAAACATTGAATTATATTTGTATATGGATATATAAAAAAGAACCTGTTGACAAGTCTTATAAAAGACTTAACAGGACTTGTAATATTTACTTGTAATATTTTTGATAAAATAAATAAAAAAAAAAGTACCAACTACACAAGTATCTACATATAATAAAAATAAACAAATAGTACACCTCAGTATACCTACCAGATAATCACCAAATCAGTAATACTGATACCAACCGTATAACAAAATATTACTACATAAACAACTATCTGCAATACAGATGTAGCCAGATATAATAGAAAATTAATTTGAAATAACTTATATATAAATAAAATATAAATAAAAATAAACAGAGCAAACAGATTTTTCTTTAAAAAAAAAAAAAAACTCATTCAGTCAAACAAAAATATGACACGACGGGGAATCGAACCCTTGACCTCACGGCTCCAAAGCTATGAATAACTCCCAACTGAATGTGTTAAAATCGTTGCAGGTACAATTTTACTAACATTTAATGTAGTTATAAGTGAGTGTGTCAAATTCAAAGATGCATCTCTCCAAAATGACGGTTTTTGAGATATTAATACCAAATTGTTCGTTATTTTTTTCTCTATAAATTTTGATATGTTTGTAAGTAACCAATGTATGCAGAATTCTACAGAAAACTCATTTAAAAACTTATGTCAAATACAAAAACGCAATCTCTCCAAGTTAGCTCAAAAACAAATTCACATCTCTCCCAATTGGCCAATCAAACGGCAGCATTTCAATAAAAATAGCAATGGCGGATCTTATGTCAGAGCGGTCAGTTGTATGAGATTTTGTCATCTCAAATTATTGTTTTTAATTGATTTTAAAGTAAGATTGACGACTCCATTAGTCCTGTAATATCGGAGAAACCCTGAAAGAGGTCCATGAATAAAAATAAGTGGAAAAGAAACATGGAAAAATAAATTAGGAAAGTTTGAAGTTTTCATACATTGCATTGACACGACAGTGTGCCTAAAACATTTTGTTGATTTAAATAACATAGATTTAAGTAAATAAAATATTATTTTTTAAGATTTTTTCCAAAGTGTTGAGATTTAAAGTATATAAAGTATTAAAGTATTTTTGTTAATTGATAATTAATTTTACTGATCAATTCTGTATTTAGTAACTTGAACTAAATTTATCCTATTTTTTTTTTCTTATTTTTTTTTATAGACAATTAACACAGACTGAGCTAGAAATCTTGTATTATGGGTTGTTACACGACGATACACATATATACAATGCACTCAACACAAATACTCATGTAACACACAATTGTATTTATGATTAAAAATTGATAAAAATGGACAATGAATGACAAATCCGTAATATTTTTAATTACGTCAATCTTACATCTCTTTAGTTAACTTGTTTCATCTATTTCTATTTCTGACATTTGGCGAAGGTAATGTAGATATTTTGAATATTTAACAGTTTCATACGAAAAATTACATATTTTGATCATTGTTGATATGAAATTTTAAATATCGGAATTTACCTTAAACAGGAGATTCCTAGCTAGATGTGCGATCAAAATAACTGGTGAAACGTAATTATTTTTTAATGCCTATTTCTTGGCATTCCCTATTTAAACAGGTTTTTATCTATTTTTGGTGAAAGTCAGCATTAATTTCGCAATATAATAATAATTTAAGATTTTATATTTTATTGAAATATGTTATAAAAAATAGTTTAATTTTAATCACCCAGTAGTTTTGTGACATAATTTAATCATGGTAAGAAACAAACACACATCTCTCCAACTTTCTCAGAAACAAACGCACATCTCTCCATCTGTCAGATTCAATGTTGTATCTCTCTAATTTTTATTTATTATTATTAATTTTTAATGAAGCATATGTTAATTTTTAATTACGAATAAGTATTCAAATAGTGCAAAAGAATTTAAAAAAATTATAAACTCAGTTACACTGGAACAGAAAGTGGATAAAACAGTTTTATTCAATTTCCCACATAAGGTAAAAGTGGAGAGATACGTGTTTGAATTTAACACACTCGTAATAATATGTAAGTAATCTGTATATATGATAACTTATTTCCTCATAAAATCGAGATTAAGTAGATTGATGCCCGTGAAAGGCTAACATGTAAACATGCAGTCGCTCAGGCTCAGATGTCAGCCCAAAATAAATAGGTCAATACTCACCCACATCCAGAGCACCACACATCAAATAGAAAAATTAATAAAATAAAATACTTAAGCAATACCAAAATATAATACAATAAAATAAAAGTAGAAAACAGTCATCGATTAGAATCGAACCCGCGTCATCCAAACTGGCTTAACGAAATACGCCCGGCAACGCAGCAACTCAGCTGCGGCCGACACGACACGGCCGGTCGCAAAAGGTACTTTATATTGCACTCGCAACGCACTTAGAAGTAAACAATCACTAAAATCCGAACTACCGCGGGCTGATTTTACGCACAATAATACCAGTAATATTGCCCCACTAGACCAAAATCTGTTCTGGGGCAATATTATAGAATAATAAAAAAAAACTTGAAATAAAATTATAAAATGGATGATTTATATATGGCGCCGTTTATGGGTCCGCGATCATCTTATTGGCACCGTAACTTATCCTGAACAGTAATATTTCCAATATGCCAAGGCTTAACTTCTCAAACATTGTAAATCCTTTTTACTATTACTAAACTACTGGACAGGTTAAACCTTTTCAAACAAACATCACACTCAAAATGTTTATCACCACTATGAGTTGTTTTATGCCTTGCTGACATAATCAAGCCACTAAATAACTTTTTCACTCAAGTATTACACTCAAAAGGTTTTTCACCACTGTGAATTCTTTTATGATTCTGCAAAGATCCAGACTCATTAAATTTTATCATACAAATATTACGCTCAAAAGGTTGATACGGGTGTTTCCAGGCTCCCAGAAGCACAACCCTCCGGGGTTCACTCCTTTACTCTCAGAGGGGGGGGGGGACTTACCTCTCTTCCCGGCTAGCTCACACTGACGGAGATAAGTCCTCAGTCCTCCGCTCCTACGAACAGCTGGAGGTAGCTAAACAACCCGTACGATATCTTCCTCTGCGGATTCGAACCGCGAGAGGGCCTTTCTCTCTTCCTCCTCCGAAGACTCAATCAATGTGTAAGCAAGTGATGGGATAGGGAATGCTAACTATTCTACTAAGTGTAAACTCTAGAAAATTGGATATAAAATATGGTTTATTTACACAAATAAATAGTAATATTCCAATAACAGCTTCCACCTAAATAACATCCAATATATGTACAATAGTAATAATGAAATTAAGGCAGCTATTAGCAAAAAAATTAAACAAATATCTTATGTCTATTATTATGAATTCAATGTTATGCTATATATAAAAATATTGTACAAAAATAAAACAAAGATTTAAACAAGTCTCACAAAAATTGCGAGCCTATTTATGGCGATTATTATTACCAATTATTACTTAAAAAATAATAATTAAGTAATATTATCAAAATACTATTATCAAAATACTGGAAAATACTGGCCGCGTATGGCATCCCGCCCAAGGTGGTAACCATGATCAAAGCCCTGCATATGGACTCTGAATGTTCTGTCAGAACATCAAGTGGTCCAACTGACACCTTCAGGATCACCACTGGAGTCCGGCAGGGCTGTGTATTGGCACCTTTTATCTTTGCCATAATTATGGACTACCTGCTCAGAAAATCTATTCTGGGCCCTGGCGGTGTGCCTTTATCACAGCGTGAAAACAGTGAGACGTCTGTGGGAGTGCTGCACGATCTTGAATATGCGGATGATCTAGCCCTTTTTGATACATCTGTGGACGGATTACAGTGCAACGCTAATGCTCTTTATGAAAATTCTTTGGGCCTTGGCCTTCGTATCAACGCTGGTAAAACGGAGTACATATGTAATAGTACATGCACGAGTACTCACACCCCACTAATGGTTGGCAATTCCCAAATATCTCAGGTTAGTAAATTCAGGTACCTGGGAGCAACCATAACGCCAGAGGGTGATCTCCGGTCGGAATTACCAATCCGCATAGGAGCAGCTAACGGGGCTTTCAACAACATGAACAAAGTTTGGAAGGCGTCTGGACTCAGCATCAGGACAAAATGTCGCTTGTTCAATGCGTGCATCATCCCAATCCTTCTATATGGCTGCGAGTCTTGGCACTTAACCAAGGCTCAAGAGCGGAAGATACTAAGCTTTGAAAACAAGTGTCTTAGAAGGATTTTGGATGTCAGATGGTATGAACATGTTACAAATGATGCTGTGCGCCGGCGCACCCAGCAGAGACCTGTAATCTCCGTAATACAAGAGAGACGATGGTCCTGGCTGGGACATGTTTTGAGAATGCCCAATGATAGTTGGCCAAAAAGAGCACTGTTCTTCCGTCCGGAGGGGTTCCGTAGGCCCGGGCGTCCCTCTTTCACAATACACCGTTCCTATGACAACGATATCAGAGCGCAAGGAATGTCGTGGGAAGAGGTGACGCAATTGGCACCGAGACGCTCTGAATGGAGGAGGCTGGTTTCTGCCCTGTGCTCCCGAGAGGAGCGTTGAGGGCGATGATGATGATGATGATGAATATTATCAAATGATAATTATTTACATAATAAAAAAAAATCAAACCACTAATCGTACCATAGTAAAATACCGCTTCATAACAATTGCTAAAACATTTGAAAGCTTTTTCCAATTTTTTACAGACTAAGATTTTCTAACCTGAATAATAGGTACTATATTTATTTGTTTATATCAACGGCATAAAGCCTTTTATACAACTCTTAACATGCAATACAAATGCATAAAAAACACACACAATAAAACAACAATCACAGTAAAAGTGATTTTTTTTAAATTAATACCAAATTTTACAAAACAAAAAAAACAAATACAATAAATCAGTAATACCATAGTAAGAGTCATATTGTATTTGGCAATACTTTTTTTTTTTTAAATCAACAAATTACGCAATAAGATAGCAAACAAAAAATAGAGATACCTTCATTTGCAAAATGTTCAATCACAAAATGTGAAATGTAAAATAGCATTTAATTCAATCTTCCATATGATTAAATAAATTAAATTAAGTACATTAAAAAAGTCGACCTGATTACTAGTTACACACAACACACCCGCATACGCTCTCACACACACCCTATATATTATATCTATATTCACTTCCACTTATTCATTCAATAAAATCAAACAAATGTATACATTTTATCGTGACTCATTGCAACAACTTTCACTAAATAATAATTTATCAATACTCCATTTTTACTATTCTCAATTACATAATTATTAATTAAGTACACAATTATGTATTGCATTATATCGTTAAATAAGCTATCATAATGTAATTATTGACAACCCAGATAGATCTTCTCATCAGCACCGTTTTTTTTCCATGTTCCATTTTATTATCGCATCCATTGTTTTCAGAAAAAATATTTCGTTCCCACGGACTAGATTTATACAATTCCTTTAACGAAGCCGCGTTAATTGTTAATCCAAAACAAAATATTCGAAAGTTGCTAATAATATTATAATATTTTACGACTCCCTTAGAAATAAAACATAGACGTGCCTGACGAGTCTATTCACGTGCTTATTCCATTAAACAATTATATTTTTACTGCCCCTAATAAGGTACCCTAGGTAATTTGGCCTTGTCGCCGCTTTCTTCCCACGAAAAATTAACACAACATTGTAAACAAAAATATTTGTCTCTAATAGACTAATTGCATTACTAATTATCCAATTTTGCCGCTGATAGTAAAATTTCACATTTTTTCTCATCTCACATAGATTTATTTTGGGAGATTTTTGGTCGTCCTGAAATATAGACCCGAATCAATGCATTTCACCACTGTGAATCCTTTTGTGTGTCTGCAAGTGACTAGAACGACTAAATTTTTTCATACAAGTATTACACTCAAAAGGTTTTTCACCACTGTGAATCCTTTTATGTGTCTGCAAATGACTAGAACAAATGAATTTTTTCATACAAGTATTACACTCAAAAGGTTTTTCACCACTGTGAATCCTTTTATGTGTCTGCAAATTACTAGAACAAGTAAATTTTTTCATACAAATATAACACTCAAAAGGTTTATCACCACTGTGAATCCTTTTATGTTTCTGCAAAGAACCAGACTCATTAAATTTTTTCATACAAATATTACACTCAAATGGCTTTTCACCACTGTGAATCCTTTTATGTGTCTGCAAACTACAAGATACACTAAATTTTTTCATACAAATATTACACTCAAATGGCTTTTCACCACTGTGAATCCTTTTATGTTTCTGCAAAGAACCAGACTCATTAAATTTTTTCATACAAATATTACACTCAAATGGCTTTTCACCACTGTGAATCCTTTTATGTGTCTGCAAACTACTAGATACACTAAATTTTTTCATACAAATATTACACTCAAATGGCTTTTCACCACTGTGAATCCTTTTATGTGTCTGCAAACTACTAGAACAACTAAATTTTTTCATGCAAACATAACACTCAAAAGGTTTTTCAACACTGAATCCATTTATGTCTCTGCAAATGACTAGAACAAATGAATTTTTTCAAACAAATATTACACTCAAATGGCTTTTCACCACTGTGAATCCTTTTATGTGTCTGCAAATGACTAGAACTAATGAATTTTTTCATACAAATATTACACTCAAAAGGTTTTTCACCACTGTGAATCCTTTTGTGTGTCTGCAAACTACTAGATTGACTAAATTTTTTCATACAAGTATTACACTCAAAAGGTTTTTCACCACTGTGAATCCTTTTATGTCTCTGCAAATTGCCAGACTGATTAAATTTTTTCATACAAATATTACACTCAAAAGAATTCACATATTCCCTGCTTACTTTCCTAGTCACACTACGAACATTTTTGCGTCTTATTTTCTTTAAATGAGTTTGATTACTTGGACCTGGTGCATACTCTGTAAGCGTTGAAGATGTACTGGCCACTGTCACATTGTTGGCTCTCTCGCATTCAACTTTTATATCAGGTTCATGTATATCAATATCATCATACGGAACTGTATTTTCAATGTCACATCTCTTTTCCTGCACAATTTCACGTTTCACTTCGATGTTCGCCAAAAAGGTTTCAATTTCATCATCTTCCGTGACACATATTAGCATGTCACACAAGACACACTCATCCTGTCGGCAGTCTGCAACGTTATGTTCATCAGCACTGACTCCCTCCATCATGTCTTGTGATCTGAAGCTGGGCCACAATATTTGTATCACAATGCACTAATTTAATTCAAATGTATCTATATGAAGTCAATAGATTTGTGTATCTAATCTTTCAGCTTGTTCACTTGAGAAACTAATGGGTGCATCCAGATAGTAGGATAAAACCAGCGAACGATTGGCAATCAAAGGCGACGCCGTTTCCAACCATTCGGTAGTATATACAAATTCGTATGCGGATTGACACGGAACGTTTGACGAAGGTTCTGTGTGAGAAAACCATAGATGCAATTCGGATCCAAATTGTGATAAAGTGTTGCTTGCATAAAAAATCTACATTATGAAAAAATCAAGTCATTAATTATTATTTGCCTGATTACTTGATCATTTCATAATGTAGTTTTTTTTAAATATAATTGTGTCATTTATTTATAACAGAGAAATACTAGATAAGTAATTCAAAGAAAAAATCGGACATGTAACCGACCAAATTTTGCAGCCAGTTTTAAACCAGCGTCCGTTGAGACAGATTGTTAGACAGCGCATAACGGCTTTTTGTGTTGCTCCATTTCACTTCTTGAACTAAAAAATATGATTTTCCATTATGAAAAATTGTATACTTTTATTGTATAATTTTACCAGTATGACTATTTTTAATTCGACACATATATTGTAATGTAATTTGTTATGTCATGTTGTTGTTCTATATTCTGATTTGATTGTAAACATGTTAAACATGTGAATGTATGTAAATAAAATTAAAAATATAGGACAAGAATACACCATAATAGACCATTAAAGATGACGTCACAGAAAAATCATTGAGGGGCATGGGCAGGGAACGCCTAAAGAATCCACACATAAATATTTGAGTCGGTTCGTATGTGCGTATGTCCTTTATGGACTCTGAAATAAGGAAAGACAGAAGTAAAATAATACACTCTATACGAGGTCTCATCTCCTGGGCACGTTCAAGGCTAAAAACATTTAAAATATCTTATGTATTGATAAAGAAATTAACATAATAAAATTTGTATGGAAAAATCTATGAAAGTTTTTGTAAGTAGCAATATTCATGGTCGAACATTTTTCAGTGTACTGAATTAATTTCACAATGGATGTAACGAGAAATACATCAGTACTGAAACTAAACATTTGGGGATTATTTTGGTTATAAATTATTGTGTTTGATTATGATAAAAACTCCTGAATTATGCAAGTTAAAATTGCATATTTTTGACATCTTGGGCTAATTTCATAATGGCCGACATGAATGACATAGAATCCAATACATTAATATTTTGGTTGGTACATCAGTTCATTAGTTTGTTTGTTTTTTGACTTTTATGTCCTCTGTACGATATGTGTCATCCAGTATGCGAGCTGAAAACATTTAAAAAGTATTCTTTTATAAAGATTTAATTTATAAATCATGATGTATTAACATTTTTTATTTTATCCCGTGGAGCACCCGGTAAAGAATTGGTCTCCCACTCTTCTGCGTAAGTTTTCGAGTGTCCTGTAAAAGGCAGGTGTTCGAAAAAATTAAGACATTTTTCATCTTAAATTAAGCGATGAGGTATGCCACCCATCCTGAATGTCTTGATTTTATATTGGCACGAAGAGGACAGTTTGCATGTTTCTTACATGCAGCTGATCTGCTGGCTACCCCAGTTGTGGGATATGCCGTGATGGTATAGTATAGTATAGTAGTAGTATGTATTAACAATCTTTTGTCGATGTTATGAAAAATCACAAAAATCTCATATTATCTACAACGATCGACAATATGCGTTCTTATTTTATTGTAGGATATTCTGAGTTTCTTCTTATTTCTAAATATAGTTATCTGTTATATCAAACACAGAGAATTTAGAAAGATTTATCATATCAAATGATGTGTATCATTTTTAATAAAATTATCTCATAATATGTCATCATAATAATATATAATAATTATACCAAACATTAGATAACATTATTTCTAAAACTTGCATATATTATGTAAGTAGGCACTTTTGAAATACTGTATATCATTACCTACTTATTATTATGCTTGCATCAATTTGTTTTTTATACCATTCCATCTGAGTACACACTATCACTTTTCCAAATTTAAAATATCAAATTGTAAAAACAAATGCTGGTTAAACTTTTGAATAGAATGCTTTTTTTCAATATCTTTCATTTCAGTATTTGCCTTTGTTGTATGCTGTTATACGTATTATTTATCGACTTTTAAACCACTCAACACAACTTATTGATAAAAACGAAATATATTAACAAGATTATTTAAAATCTACAAGTTGTTAACGTATATTATGAACCATTGTTTACGAAATATGTTTTGACGTTTTTGACAGATGGTACGCGCGGCTAAACAATCAAATAACGTCGGCGGTTCTTTAAAACCTGTTATGTGCTGCAAACCAATTTTAAAATTTGGTTTGGAGCGCATAATGGGGTGTTCACATTTGGCGAATATCGCCAGCCGAATTTCAAAATATAACGCCAGGCGAAAAAACAAAAATCGCCGTACGCCCATTGATCGTCACACCTGTTCACACAAGTCCACCGATATAGAAACGATCTGTCAGATGCGTTTTGATTTTGACACTGTTTTCAAAATGGCGTCGAGATGGAGATCGCGAAGTGTTTATTTTTAGTCGAAAATGTTATAGTAGAGGTTATAAGGCGCCTTTTAATTAAGGAAACAAACGCCACAAACCAACAACAAAGATAACAGCTGTCACGAAGCGGAAAACATTTATAAAATTTATAGGTTATGAAGTTTTTACCATAGATATGAACGCCGCGCACATCTGCGCATGCGCGAATCGTTCAATCGTCCGAAAATGTTGGAAGGTGGTCAACTCGAGACGATATCGTTTCTACTGGTTTTTATCGTTTCAGACTAGCTGTCATTTTGTTCACACGGTTCAAATGGCTGGCGATATTTTGGTGCCTGGCGATATTCGCCAAAGTGAGAACACCACATAAGAGGTTTCGTAGAACCAACGACGATATAATATTTTTAAACGTTCCAACTAATATTATATTTTGTTCTCAGTCCAGCGTGACCAGATTTGGTAGTTTCCTACTTTTTTGGTAGTATTGGCAACAGTGTTTTGTAGTTAAATTCTTTGGTAGATCAATGAGCCTGGTCGGTAACCGGTAGATAAAGTATCAGGAATTCGGTAAAAGTACCCGATACTTAATGATTCGAGTAAATTAATATTCTTTAAGAAAACCGAGGATTTTTTGAAATATTTAAAATCAATACCATTTTGAAAATTCGTTGACGGGGGGACGGACGGACTAGGGACAGAAATATTAAAATTGGATGACGGGGGGGGGGGGGGGGCAAGGGACAGAAATATAAGCACGTAACATTTTTCGTCCGAAAGTATCGTACCTGGTATTGAACATAAATAATTGCCGGTACAAATACCCGAAACCCGTTATGTTCTAGAAAAAGGTATTTTGAGAAAATTATCTTAAAAAACCGAAGTGTTTAAAATATTTCAAAAATCCTACACAACTTTAACAGTTTTTAACCTAGACAAGCAATAATTTCGTAAAATAAAATTTGGTCACACTGGTTCTCATTACAATTATTATAAATATATTTAATAAATACAACAATGTGTATTGGTAACAACTTAATCCACGTACCACCACGTACATATTACATATCTGATAAAATATTTTTTCATGTCGTGCGATCGCTGTATTTTCAAGTTTTGCAACACTGTGTAAGAAAAAAAAGAATGTAGCGTCACTTTTCATATCAACCAATCAGAGCAAAGCAAATTACGCGTACCTTTTGAAACGACTTTGTTATAGTCTTATTTAATTGAAATACTTATTTTTCAATATTTTCTTTTCCCGTGGAGCACCCGGTAAAGAATTGGTCTCCCACTCTTCTGCGTAAGTTTTCGAGTGTCCTGTAAAAGGCAGGTGTTCGAAAAAATTAAGACATTTTACATCTAAAATTCAGCGATGAGGTTTGCCACCCATCCTGAATGTCTTGATATTATATTGGCACGAAGAGGACAGTTTGCATGTTTCTCACATGCAGCTGATCTGCTGGCTACCCCACTTGTGGGATATGCCGTGATGGTATAGTAGTAGTAGTAGTAGTATATTTATGAAAATTTTGTTATAAGGTAAGAAAAATAATATTAGTTTACAGTACACACATATTGTGGAAAATTAAATTTATCTAAATAAATGAAAAATTATGTTTATGTTCCCTCCTAAAAATTTCTTGGACCACAATTTTCATTTCTAATACTTTCAAAACTGTATTTTTTTGCCTACAGATTATGTTAAATTCTACTTTTTCATTTTTTAGGCTTGAAAGCACAGAGGACCACAATACATAAACGTGTACCTTTATAATACCAACAAAAATTATATTTTTTTCCTAAGAGGTAAGTTTTGTAATGAATTATTATACAGAAAGTGTTATATATTTTCATATTGCCAGTACTTTGTATTCTAACATAAATTTTATTATATACTTTTTGTAGCTAAAAAAGCATCTTGGCTGTACATAGATAAGCAGTGAATAAAGAAAGTCCTTTCCTGTGAGTGAGCTTATTAAAGGTGAATTGTTTGTTTATGATCATAATTGATATTCAGTTTACATTGTGTTTCCAAGTGTATATTTCATTTAGCATTTTTCTGTTTTAAGAATGCCACCAAAAAAATCTTCCCTCGGAAGACGAACTCCTGGTACGAAGAGGAAAACGAGTGATAGGGAGAATGAAGACCAAGAACAGAGGGAAGCTAGACTTAATTCTTTGAGAGAATATGCGGCAGCTTCAAGATGTGATGAGACTGATGAGGAACGAGAGTGGAGACTGGAAAGTGCACGTGAAAGAATGTCTGATTTGAGATCGAATGAAAGTGTAGCTGCACATGAAAGGAGATTGAATGAACTACGTGTACATGCCAGTACTTCTAGGGATTTAGAAAGCAATGAAGAATATCAGACAAGATTGAATGAAACCCGTGAAAGAATGAGTGAAGTAAGAATTCGTGAATGGAAGAATTTGAAGTTGTCAGCGTTCTCCTATGATAAGAATTTAGACTATGCAAATGACATAAAATCCATGTCAGTTGTATGCAGATACTGTGATGCTCTGAAATGGGAGGGAGAAACTCCAGGTATGTGTTGTTTATCTGGAAAAATAAAGTTACCATTACTACAAATGCCTCCAGAACCATTATATTCATTGTTTTTTTTAAACGACAGTAGAAGTAAAAGTTTTTTAAAAAATATTCGCGCCTTCAATTGTGCGTTTCAAATGACATCATTTGGAACAAACCAGGTTAGTGACGAAAGGTATATGCCAACATTCAAAATTCAAGGTTAGATATATCACAGGATTGGATCTCTGCTCCCTGTTGAAGGAGATACACACAAATTTTTACAAATCTACTTTGTAGGTGATAACGAATTAGATGTAAGGTGTAATAATTTCCCCAATTTAGATAGAGAGACATTACAAGTTATTCAGCAAACACTCCACCAATACAATACATACATAAAAGATTTAAAAACATCACTTGAAAATCATCTGTCCAGCAACGATGATTATAAAATTGTAATAGAAGCAAACAGAAGACCAGCGGGTGAACATCGTGGAAGGTACAATGCGCCTTCAACAAGCGAAGTTGCAGTGATAGTTGTAGGGGAATCATGCGAGAAACGAGACATTGTCTTGAGACACCGTAATGATACATTGCAGCGAATATATGAATCACACAGAGCTTATGATTGTTTACAGTATCCATTGATATTTTGTCGAGGTGAAGACGGTTACCATTTTCTTATGTATCAAGTAAATCCTGTAAATGGTGAAGCATACATTGAAGGACCCACCGACCACCCGGATAGCGCAGAAGTCTGAGGACTTCCATTTATCCGAAATTCTACACTTAACAAATTTTGTCCACAACGGGGCGCCATAGTGGGCAGCCTGAAGGGCTGGCCGGCCAAAACCTCCGTGTGAAATCTTTTGACTAAACTCCTTCGATGTACCTCTATACGAGAGAAGCAAACAACATTTATGAAACAAAACAAAATAAAAGTATACAAAAACATTCTTAGCCAATTTTACAAACCATACAATAACAATTAAACAGAAATAAAATAAAATAAGAAAAACAAATTTATATACATATTTGAGCACAAGGCTGAATTGAGGTGTCCAGAAACTTTTTCAGGTTTTTAGGTCGGCGAGCAAGCGAGTCGCCGATACCGTCAACGCTGCAGAGACGCTTCCCTCCCTAGGGGACATCCCACCCAGACCTAAGACTCTCCACCAAGGGAGACAGGACAGCACAAAAACAAATAAACGAGTTCGCTCGCGACAACCATGATCACACTAGACCAAATCAACCATGTAGCTCTCCAGGTGAGCCCGGCTCACGTAAGAGATCCCATCGAGTTACCCAGACATCTGCAAACTTCAAGAAGGCCCTGAAGTTCCCTGGACAAATCATCAGTTCCCCAGAACAAATGGGTCTGGGGGTATCATCACTCATACTATCAATCATTACGTCTCTAGCATCCGTCATCATTGGGCACTCCCACAGGATATGCCTAGCAGACTGAGTTCCCGTCCCACAAGCACACCACGGATCATTCACCAGTCCAAGCTCAAAGAGCTTGGCTTTAAATTCCCCGTGGCCTGTTACCAACTGAACGGCAAAGTGATTGAAGGACAGGAAGCCCCTTTTAATCCTCTCTCTTACATCCGGAAGAAAACTGTAGACAAGTCTAGCAGTTCTCCCCCGGTCCCATCTTTCTTGCCACACTTCAAATGTTCTGTCTCTGATTCGGCTGAATGCCCTACTAATCCCCCCATTCCCGGGTTCCGCTTGAACAGAAATTCCGAGATGTTCAACTCTACCGTCCGCCTTGATCTTACGCCTGGCTACACTATCTAGGACTTCCAAATCGGCAGGCAACACTCCAGCGATGACAGGAAGACCATCGCTGGCGGCAGTACGATACGCACCTGTGACGGCGAGCAGCGGGAGTCTTTGTCCCCTCAAGACTGCCGCGGACACAAATGGTGAAGCAACAAACAAGAAAGTAAGCTGCATGCAGTATTATGCTTATCATTTACAAATAAGAAATACTGCCAAAAACCATTTACATTATTGTCGCCAACTGTTCCAACAGTATTTAGTGGACATGTACGTCAAAGTTGAAACCGAACGACTCATATTCATTAAAATGAATCAGTCAAAACTACGAAGTGAAAACTATGTTCATTTGCAAGATGCTGTTCGGAATGATGGGCACGCAAATAATGTTGGGCAAATGGTGATTTTGCCATCCAGTTTCACTGGAGGACCACGTTATATGCATGAGAAAACGCAAGATGCCATGACCTACGTTCGAAACTTTGGAAGACCTGATTTATTTATAACATTTACAACTAACCCAAAGTGGAAGGAAATAACAGAAGCTTTATTAAGCGAACAGAGTGCGCAGGATCGACCTGACATAGTAGCTAGAGTCTTCCGACTAAAAGTGAAGAACATGATACATATAATAACCAAAGGTGAGATTTTCGGTCCCACTAGGTGTTATATGTACTCAGTAGAATGGCAAAAACGTGGCCTACCACATGTTCACATACTTATATGGCTACAAGACAGGATTCGCCCACAGCAAATAGACTCGCTCATATCTGCTGAGATTCCTGACCCGCAGGTTGATCCTTTACTGCATGATGTAGTAAAAAGCAATATGATCCATGGTCCCTGTGGGCATTTGAATCCCAGCTCTCCATGTATGGTGAACGGGAAATGTTCTAAACGTTATCCCAGAAAATTATTGAAACATACCCAAACCGATAATAATGGATACCCTTTATACAGACGCCGTAGTGTAGAAGATGGTGGTTCCACTACTACCATCCGAACAAGGTCAGCGAGTATAGAGGTGGACAACAAATGGGTCGTCCCATATTGTGCCGTGTTATCCAGGAGATTCCAAGCTCACATTAATGTGGAAGCATGTCAATCGGTTAAATCTATAAAATATGTTTGTAAATATATAAACAAAGGCTCAGATCAAGCCACATTCTCCCTATCAGATACTGACGAAGTTCAGACTTACCAAACAGGAAGGTATGTTAGTTCTTCAGAGGCAGCATGGAGACTTTTGGACTTTCCCATACATGAGAGATATCCACCTGTCTTTCCTTTACATGTACATCTAGAAAATGGTCAACGCGTGTATTTCACCGAAGGTTCTATTCCAGATATAACTTCACCACCAAAAACTACTCTTACCGCTTTTTTTGAACTGTGTACTGTCGATGCTTTTGCAAAGACACTCTTTTACTACGAAGTTCCCCAGTACTTTATATTTACTCCACAGAAAAAATATGTACGTCGGAAACAGGGTACTTTGGTACCTGAAACATCGGTTAAAAAGAGCGAAGCGCTCGGTCGAGTGTACACAGTGCATCCGAGTAATAGTGAATGCTATTACTTACGATTGCTGTTGCATAAAATTAAAGGGCCAACATCATTTGACTACCTACGCACAGTTGATGGTTTTGTACATCCAACCTATCAAGCAACTTGCAGAGCCTTAGGATATCTCGAAGATGACCAACAATGGGACACAACATTGGAGGAAGCTGCTTTGACATGCTCAGGCAAGTCTTTGAGATATCTATTTGCCATCATGTTAAATGTATGTAATTTAACCGATTCCGCAGGTTTGTGGATTAAATATAGAGAATCTCTGTCTGAAGACGTCTTACATCGGGTGAGAATATCTTCTGGCAACGATGAGATTCAGTACTGTGAGGAAATTTTTAATGAATCTTTGTGCCTATTGGAAGATGTATTGTTGAGCATTGGGGGGAAAAAGTTGACGAACTACAGTTTGCCAGATCCTATACGTGATGCAGATTTCAATGTTAGTAATATGTTGTTGAGAGAACAAAATTACAACATTAATGAATTGTCATCCTACTTGGATGATAATCTATCCAAATTGACAGAAGAGCAGAAGTCTGCATATGAAAAAGTCTTACACAGCTCAGAAAATAATGAAGGCACCATTTTTTTCCTGGATGCTCTGGGTGGAACTGGTAAGACTTTTTAAATTAACTTAATCTTGGCAAAGGTTCGTAGTCAGAACAAGATTGCTTTGGCAGTAGCATCTTCAGGAATAGCAGCCACTCTTTTGCACGGAGGGCGGACTGCACACAGCACATTCAAACTTCCGTTAAATCTGACTACAACTGATACCCCTGTTTGCAATGTCAGCAAAGGTAGTAACGTAGCAAAATTATTATTGAAATGCAACATAATAATTTGGGATGAATGCACCATGTCGCATAAATATGCTATTGAAGCCCTCAGTCGTACTTTGCGAGATTTGTATGGAGACTCTTCAAAAATAATGGGTCCAATAACTGTAGTGTTTTCTGGTGACTTCCGCCAGACATTACCAGTTATTCCAAAAGGAACCCGGGCAGATGAAGTGAATGCGTGCCTCAAATCGTCACTCATTTGGTCCAATGTCGTAGCACTGCCACTAAGAAAAAATATGAGAGTACATTTATATGGAGATCAAGATTCTGCTGACTTTGCTAAAGTGTTACTTGATGTTGGTGAGGGCAAAGTACAAAGTACTAATGGATGTATGAATATACCCGACAACCTGGGAATCATTGTGAACAGCGTGGACACTTTAGTTAAGTCAGTGTATCCTGATCTGGAAAACTGGAGAAATAAATCAATGTCATGGTGGTGTGAACGAGCTATTTTAGCACCAAGAAATGATGCAGTGAAAGATATAAATGATCATGTACTCCAATTTATTGATTCTGAAGAGTGGATATTTAACTCCATCGATACAACAATTGAGCAAGACAGAGCAGTAGACTTCCCGGTAGAATTCCTAAATTCATTGGAACTACCTGAGCTTCCACCACACAAATTGACATTGAAAGTAGGAGCAATAGTGATATTGCTGAGAAATTTGGATGCACCACGATTGTGCAATGGAACTAGACTGAGAATAATACAGTTGCAGTCTAATGTAATTGAAGCAAGAATAATGACTGGGTGTGCTTCTGGTGAGAACGTGTTCATCCCTCGGATTCCACTCATTCCAACAGATAGTGTCTATGAATTTAGGAGATTGCAGTTTCCTATTAGACTAAGTTTTGCTATCACCATCAATAAGTCCCAGGGGCAAACTTTATCTATCGTTGGAATTGACCTACGATCACCATGTTTCTCCCATGGTCAATTTTATGTTGCATGCTCCAGAGTAAGCAATAAAGAGAATCTGTTTTTCTTGCTGAGTAATCAGCATGACAGCAGTACTCTTAATATTGTTTACCAAGAAGCATTAAGATAATAATTACTATCTTCACATCTTCCTCTTATTGTTTCTGTTTACATTCTTTTCTCTGTAGGTATTTACGCTGCTTTACTAGCTTATTCGTCAATTATTTTTACTCCGTTTACAATGTTTTATACACTTTTTTATAAATCTTATACAATCATGATTTTATACACTTTTTTGTACATAGAACTAATTAAAAATGTATTAAAATTTACTCACTTTATAATCACGAACATTTTTTTAAGTGCACCAACTTGGTTATTTTTTCTTTAATTTTTTTTTTTTTTATCTATATTTATCTATCTATTCCCTCACGCCGTATCCCAAGTGGGGTAGGCAGAGAGAACAGAACGCCAATTAGATCTGTCTTTACATACTTCTACCGCCTCCTCCACAGCCATACAATTCATTTTTTTTTATATTCTCTTAATATTGTTCATGTGTAATCAAATCTATATACCTATAATTTTTTCTTTTTCTCGGAACGGTGATGTAATCTGGTCTGACCCGACAAAATATTACTGTTATACTGTATTACCCTTTGCTTTATAATTTGTTTTTATTTTGCGCTCTAAATCAAGTTTAAATGCTATTTTTTTATATATACAATGGATTTCTAGAATATATTTTTTACGATTTACGTATATTTCATAAATTATGTTTAAATTTTTTTTTATACAAATGCTGTTTTAACTTTATCATTTATACAAATGGTGTTTTAACTTAATCATTTATAAAAATGATGTTTTAACTTTATACTTTGTTCCTATTACTCTTCCGATACCAAATTTTTATGATTTCCTATTACAAATGCCATTCAGCAATCTGACACTAACAATCTTAATTGCAAAAAACTGAATTTATTTTATTATCCATACTCTCTTTATAGTTTGTTTTCGTGTGTCCTGTAAACGACAGGTATTCATAAAACATCATGCATTAAGACATTTTACACCTTCAATTCAACGATGAAGTATGCTTTCCATCCTGAATGTCTTAACTTTTATTATCTTATTTGTAAATATGTGTATATGAGTTTCAGCGGACACTTTTTTCCTCACAACAGAAACATTGAAGATTTAAATGTAGTATAAAAGATTCCCTTGAGGCAGATTTTGCTGGCCATCCCCTCAGGCTGCCCACCGTGGCCTGCTCATGAGGACAAAAGTTTTGCTTAGAGAAGAGTCTTACAACTTCTGAAATATCCGGGTATGGGAGGGAGTCTTCAATGTTTTTACAATTGTATCTCTGTGTGTTGATTATATTCATACTTTATTTTACATGTCCATGTGTGTGCTCTATTTCATTTTGTTAAAATTTACAACCAATTTTTTGTTTTGTACATTTCCAACTTTGTTTATTTCATCAAATTAGAAAAATACAATAATATACAACAATTACAAACATTATTAATTTATACATCTTTATTAATTTGTATCATCAATGTTACCCTTTCCTATTATTGTTTTCTTTTGTATCCATGTTTCATTTGTTTTAAGCATGTTTTGTTTTAAGCATGTTTTGTTTCAATTCATAGATTTTCCCACTTCTCTCAACAATTTCATCTTTAATTGATGTAGCTATTTATTTTTATTAAACTTTTGTTAAAAAAGTTTATGATTAGTTTTTACTTTGAAACGATTTGTTCAAAAATCATTATTTTTTTGGTTTCATTAAAATTCTTGCTATAAAGATATATTATTATTTTTATTACCTTCTGTGATTATATTGATTTATCTGTGTTTCTGTTATGATTTTGTCATAATTGTTGGACAAAATGATGTATGAGTTGGTGTTCAGGTCTTTTATAAAGAATGTATTGGTTGGATTGTGCATTTTATACATTCTTTATATCAAATTATAATAATTCTGAGTGTTACTACAATTTGTTCATTTTTTTATATTCTGTTCTTCTGTAATTTGTTGTAGGTATTATATTTTTTTATTTGTATATAAAATATCATTATTCTATTTGTACCTACAATAGGGATTCAATCACTGTAAATTTCAATGTATGTAATAATTACATACTTATGATATAATATGTAAACTATGCGGTTGTCTCTCTATCACACTTTACATCAATTCGTATTATGTTGCCTACTTTGTGTGTATCTCTTTTGGTGTATCTGAGTCAGAGTTTTTAGAGTGCTAGCATTACCTCGAATACTGTTTTTTTTATTTTCTGGTAGATATTTGTAGTAATAGTTTCTTTACTGTAAATGCTCAATGAACGTCATGTACCTGGATCGTCTTCATCATTCTTCAGGTATTACCGTATTTGTTAAACAATGACTTGAATTTAGACTTGACTTGACTATACTAACTGATTTCCTTACTCATTCGTCTGTTTGTTTTTGTTAAAAATGTATAATTATCCCTACATTAATTTGCTTAAATTTTTGTTTCTACACATTTCATTTTGGTAATATTTTGTGTTGACATCATATTATGAACAGAATTTATTATGATTATATTATTCTGAAGAAAACGTTATTTACGTATGGCTTTTATGTAAATTTTATTTGGTATATTTTTGTTTCATTGCAAATTTATTTTGCGCATCGGCTATTCGGCGGGTAGAAATTTAAGCGAGTAATTTTTTTTCAATAGTCGGTATGAAAGTATCCGAAAAGTAACAACAGTCGGTACAAATACCCGGTAAAAAGGTACTATGTTAAAATATTGTTTAACAAAACCGAGGATACTTTGTCTGAGAACAAAGTAATTTTCATAACCGGATAAAGTGTAATAAATCGATTAGAGCATGGGTGGCCAACCTTTTCAGCAGCCGGGCCAAATTTCAGAATGAGATTTCCTACCGGGCCGCACAACAATATACTCCAAATATGAAACATTTGATAACTTAACTTCACCTAAAAACTTCTACCCCCCCCCCCCTCGTCGCTAAATTTTCAAAAGGGTATAGGAATTTGAAATGTTTCAAAACTCCTCGGTTTTCTTTTAGAGTAGTTTCTCAAAATACCTCTTTCAAAAAAGTATCGGGTACTTATACCGACTTTTATTAAAAAAAGTGTGTAATAGTCATAGATTTTAATATATAATACCTAGATGGAGTAGGTACTCGTATGTATTTTCACTGTAATAAAGTGAGGCACCATTTTTCGGTACTTTTGACAGATCGGTTGGCGAAAAGAAGTGCGCTAAATCGCTTAAAACGTCGACAAGATCTTCAAAAAATATCCAATTACGTTTTTATAAATGAAAAATGATATATTTTTATAAAAATGCGAGAAATACTTCATAAAATGTAGGAAACACCACACGCTTTCGCCAACCGTTCTGTCAAAAATTCATCGATTTTTTGCCTCACTTTTGTAAATGAGTCAGGGTTCTAGGTTTTGTATGGAATTCTGTGGGTAATAGTTAACCATAAACATATTTTGCAATTTCTCTATGGAAAAGTTCACCATAGATAAATTTTATAATTTCTTTCTTTTTTCTATGTAATTACGGACAAATAGCCTTTGCCTTTATTTTGTTTTTTATTATATTTTTGATGTATAAAAATGAGATATATTTTGTTTTCTTATTTGAATAATATTATCACTATACTGTAAAATAAAATAAATTTATACATAAAAAAATAAACATTTCTTCTCTCAGTCTCTCGAGGAAAAACTATTCCAATATGTTTAAACAGTTCTGTTTATTTACTTTTATTACTATTATTTGTTTATAGGCACCTACTAGAATGTAAGTATTTTTAAATTGCTGGGTCCACACAGCTGGATGTGAACGTCAATCATCAAGCAAAAGTCTTAAATCTTTCGGTGACAATTCGGAAAATTCTCCGAAGAAATATTCAAATGAAAGCCTTCGTTACCCGTCCATGAGACGTAAGGAAGACATTCATACGAATATTTCTTCGGAGAATGCTTCAAATTGTCGCCGAAAGATTTAAGATTTTTGCTTGATTCACATCCAGCTGTGTGGACGCCGCCAATTAAGAACTTTCATCTTCACATGATATTGCAAATTTTATATTAAAATAGTATTATTTTCTGCAATATTCAATTATTTTTAGTAAAACTCACTTACTGTATATAGTTTTTATTAATATATGAATAATTTGTACCTACTTATTACTATGGTGTAAGATGTTTATTGAAATTTATAAGTAAATTCATGTTTTGTAATTATTTTGTAAATAAAATAATTATATTTTTTCTAATACTTTGTGTTAATATTATATAAATCCCTTCATTAAAATGGTTTTGTTTATTTCTTATAAGTCGCCTAAGTATTTCACAAATAAGTTTTTTGTTTATGTACATATTTATAATTCTATAAAAAGCTTAGTTACTCTAATCTGTTGTTCTATTATCTGTTTTTTTATTTATTTTAATGTTATTTCTGTGTATATAGTAGATATAAAAATATAATACCGCATTAATAAAATATTTTTTACTACACATATCTATTGTTTTCTTTTTTTAACTTATTATAGTTTTGCTTCATACTAATTTATCATTTATTTATTTATTTATTTATTTATTCTTTACTGTACATTGATAAAATACAATTACATCATGATCTTAATCTGTGATTTTACTATTATCCCTGGGCAACGCCGGGTATTAAAGCTAGTACTTAATAATCAAAAAAAACTGTCAGTGTCGATTTTGTTATCATTTTTTCGTCTGACTCTCTTTTTTTTCTCTTATGGCATAACATCCTACAAGGATGATTTGCGCAATCTGACTGTTTGCCCCCTAAGCAAAAGCAAATCCATAGACAAGACCACGTGACCTTTAATGGTCTATTACGATTAACTTCACAATTGTTTTGTCAACCACCATCACTCAAACGTCAAGTTAACTGTCAGAGCGATAATCACCCTGCTTTGATTTCGGTTGTTCGGTTGTCACCCGACGACATGCCTGAACGCGACAGTGCGAGTCGTCAGGTGACTCGCTCCGGCTTCGTGAACGATCGGAGCGTCGTCCAGTGATCACTTGGCGACTGTATGAACGCTGCCCTGCTATGATTTCGGTTGTTCGGTTGTCACCCGACGACGTGCCTGAACGCGACAGTGCGAGTCGTCGGGTGACTCGCTTCGGCTTCGTGAACGATCGGAACGTCGTCGAGTGATCACTCGGCGACTGTATGAACGCTGCCCTGTGTAACAAAACCATAGATTCAGTTCGGATCCAAATTGTGATAAAGTGTTGCTTGCATAAAAAATCAACATTATAAAAAACTTATTTATATACATATATTGTGTTGTGATTTTTCCGGTTAACTTCTGCTTTTATTTTTGTTTTTATATTTTTATACCTCAGTAAAGATTAATAAAATTCTAGGCAGTTGAACTCATCTCACACACAATTAATTTATTTACTTTACAATATTTAGAATCAAACAGTCGTTACATAATATGTTGACAATTAATACATTTAACACGTGGACCAGCGAAGATTCCACTCTTACCAGAAATGTCTAAAGGGTCGTTCACATACGTTCACTTTCAGTGATCACTCCGGATGATTCTCCAAGATGAACAAGTGTGAACAGGCGTTTCATCAATAGTGATCACTAGCGATGACGGAGGAAAGAGATTACCACTCGTCATAATTTCGATGAAAGGACCTTTCACTGAAACGACCATAAACAAATTTCATCTTATTATTTGTTTTATTCTCTATGAATTTCTATTGAATGTCAGAATCATGTACAAAATTATTATGCAGTCGAGAGCTATATTAATTTATTTAAAGTGTTATTTTTCATTTTTGAATTTGTTTAGTTATTTTTATACGAAAATACGTCAAACTACATACAACATGAGTGAGAGTGTAGACATGGCAGTGAAAGCATAGGATGAACAAATGTGAACAGACGTGTTCACTTTCGATGAACAGGTTTGACCCTGACACTCTGGATGATCATCCAAAGTGAAGTAATGTGAATGCTACTTTAGTCTTGAGGAAAAAAAAGCAAAAGTTAATATTCTCTAAAAAAGTCAAATTTAAAAACAACAATAATACAATACTTAAAACTAATACAAAAATACAAACGTAACAAATCCCAAAATACTAGATATCAGTCTTTCAGTCTCATTAGTCTTGAGAAAAAAAGTAAAAGTTAACATTTTCTAAAAAAGTCAAAATAATTTAAAAACAATAATAATACAATATTTAAAATAAAATAAAAATATAAAAGTAAAATAAAAATATAAAAGTAAAAAATCCCAAAATGCTAGAAATCAGTCTTTCAGTCACATTAATCTTGAGATAAAAAGTAAAAGTTAAAATTTTCTAAAAAAAAGTCTAAGTAAATCTAAAAATAAAAATCCCAAAATACTAGAAGTCAAAACAAAGTAAATAAATAAAATCACCCATCCAGTATGAGTAACAAAGCCTAATCAAATACACAGCCAATATCCAATGTACCAAGGATGCTATGATCGAGAGAGCGATGCACCCAAGCAAGCACACCCATCCGACCCCCGCTCAAATGTAAGTGACCCCATGCTGCCAGACAGTGAGAGACCGAAATCAGTCCACGGGGACCGCTGATGACAACAAGGCCCCAGATACTCCCGCTCTAAAGTCTTGCTTATTCATGACGAGTATGTCAAGGTTTTGAAAGAATGAATTATAAACAGAACAAGAGCGTCTCAAAAAAGAATTCTGCACATAGTTGGTGGTACACAGTGGAAATCTGAACAAATGATGGAACCGCGTGCTTCGCGTCGGACAATTAAATGGTATACATATGTACTCTGTACTAGACCAATCAAATCGACCTCGTTATTCAGCAACTTATACAGATACATCATATCACTTGCAGTTCTACGATTTTCAAGGGTCGAAATATGATAAAAACGTGTAGCAGTTTTATAATCATCGAAGTGATTCTGAGTCAGAAAACCTAGATGCTTTATGAATTTTCCCTGCAATTTCTCAATACGTTCAATGTGTGTAACATACTGGGGGCTCCAGACAACTGAACAAAACTCCAACTGGCTTCTCACAAACGCATAATACAGTATCCTAATGAATTTTCAATCTAATTTTAGATAAATATACCTATATATATATATATATATAGGTATATTTATTATATATATATATATATATATATATATATATATATATATAAGTTTATACTTTAGCACTTTGTTGATAAAACCTATGTAGATTTACCGGGACTTCTTGATCATTTTTACTTTCTAGATCATTTGTCATTTTCTTGATCTGATAAAATTTGAGTTGTATACACCAATGCAATCAGTGAGTCATGACGAATCGATTGGTGTATGTAACTCAAAATGATGTGGAATGTGATTTTTTCGCAAGCATCGGATATTCTCCAAATATACCTTTTTACCCTGAAATATTCATGAGCACAGTTTAGATCAATCTTGTCATTTTTTAATACCAAAAGTATGATCATTGTTTGCGATGTTGCCGTTTATAAAATTTGCGAGCCGACCAATAGAATTTCGTTTTGATGCGCTTGCGCATTATCACGCATCCAGGACCGACGCATTACGAAATAATGGCGGGCAAATGTCAAAATTACGTCAAAATTAAGTATTTTCATTATGTTCTTGTGACAGATTTTTTCACAAGTGGTGAATATTTTCCTACGCCGAAATTTAATGCATTCATTTCTTTACAATTTGTGCCAACTTTATATTCGACAGGTGTTATGGAAATCTTCGCATTAACTCATTCCATATTCTGACAAAAGAACCGATTTTGAACTCGGCTCCATTCAAAATGACCTACGGGAGAAATGAAATATCTCCTTGACTTTTATAGTAATTGATAATTTATGTAGCCTAACACCGTCTCAAATGAACTTTTCACGAAGTATGAAGTCTGACAGTGTTCTAATTCTCACGTGATATACGAATGACAGCTACTTCAGAACGTACATAGGCTCAAGTAGTATGAAAATAATAATTTTATTAAGTACTTCAATAATCAAAGGTACACTCTAATCCCGGATTACTAGAATAGTGATGGATCTACATACATACTGCACATATATATGCTTGTATATATTTTTTCTCGGATTGACTAAGATATTGTTTTTGCAACAAGTCCGCCTTTTGGCACACTACAATAATTATTGTATTGTATTGTAACTCTGCATATTTTTCTAGCCAATAAATGTTTACTTATTCTATTACTTCAATATTTTTTATTTGTATTTAATATGTATTGGTCTTATGAAGATATCGCATGACCGCGACAAGTTCGCCCTAGTGTGCATTGTTTCATCTCAAATTTAGCTCATATAATAATATTGTACTTACTGAATGTTCACTTAAAGACTAAATAAAATATTGTTGCTGTCTTACCTTTTTTACTTACCTATTTTTAATTCAACAATGAATGAAATTCATGTCCAATTAGGATTTGTAGAAGGATGAACAAATAAAAGATAAGTCTTTTAAATATCAATTTATAAAAGATGATGCATAGAATATTATAAAAGTAGAATATTAAAAAAATATTTATAAAAGATGATGCATAGATAAGTAGATTGATAATGCGGAAGTACAATAGTTAAACAAATAAACTTAAGTTATGTTAGAATATTATCAGATAACTTAAAAGCTTTTTGTCTTTGTAGGTTATCGGGCAATTTTAAATTTTTCGTATGGTGATTGTTAATAAAAGTATTTATCTGTTTCCATGAACGATTAGGTAAAATGCCTTTTTTCTTTAATTCATTTATTTTCGAAGCACCTGGATCTTTGCCTTCGATGAAATATTTGGCAAAATGTTTGTAAACTTGGTCTTTTTCTTGCTGAAGCCATCGTTTTCTGACTATTTTTGTTTTTATTGTTTTATCTGATTTGCCTTTAAATGAATCATCTGATGGTAAATTTTCACTGTCGCTTTCATCTTTGTTAGGTGTCCTCCGTGATTGAGTTTCTTGATCCATATTTGTCTCCATACGCTCTGATGTTGTCAATTCTTCGCTTTTATCATTGTTAGGTGTCCTCCGGGACTGAGTTTCTTGATCCATATTTGTATCCATATTCTCTGATGTTGTCAATTCTTCAATTGCAGATATTGGATCACTGGACCTAACTTCAGATACGCTTATTCCAGCAGATTGTTTTTGAGGGCCTATTTTTCCCTCCGCTAATTGCAATAAATTTAGACCAACTTTACCTTTTTCTAGAGCCAGCTGTGGAAGCATGTAACTCCCTTTATGGGTACCAGGCGTGTGCCCCAAGAAATGCGATAAGGCGTTCACAAAAGAATTATTTTTACCGGATATTTGACTCATTGTCGCCACATGGTGGCGTAGCCCGGTTGAAGTCATATGATCCGGGTTTGTAAGGGACAACTCCGATCTTAGGTCCCTTAAAATCTTTGAACCACAAAAATATGGTTCCCCTCCTAATTTTGAAAATAGATAGGTATTTGTTGCTGGTATTCCGACTAATTCTCTATATGCAAATATGGTATCTACATTTTTCTTCATTTGTTCCCGAAGAAGTATAGGGACAGTTCGTCCCCTTTTCCCCGGAATATGAAAGCAATAGAGAGAATTTATGGCCTCCTTTTCCTCATCGCTCATTACATCTAATATTTCTTGAGGTATTTCTTGGCTGGATGAATTGCGTTGGCAAGATATATAATTTTCTAATGGTGCTCTTGCAACTTCTCCGGCTCTTCTTCTGTTGAATATTATAATATGTGCGATTGTTATTTTAACCAATTCTTCGTAAGCACCGTAACTCTTTTCTTTATCAAAAAGTAGAGCGGCTTCCACTTCTCTCTTTTGAATAATTTCACAAAGTAATTTGATATCAGATAATAAAGGCATAACATCAGTCTTTAACATTTTTCTAGTTTTTCTTGATTTTTCTGCGTTAGTTGAAATTTCAAACTTCCATGAATGGTTAAATATTGATTTGAAATCAGATAATTTTGCTTTAATTTTTTCTTTTGAAGCTGTGGTTAGTACAGCACTCTGTATAGAGCGACGCATTAGTATGTCTACACAATCTTTAATCGCTGTGCATATTCTTGCCGGCATACTTGGTATGCTAACGAAACCAGTTGTTTCGTCATATCCGCTGATAATTTTTACTGATTTCATAAAAAAGTCGAAATGTACCGGGTCGAAGGCCAATTCAAATGATGATATAGATGGGTCATGAAGTTTTATTTGTTGAAAGAGCTTGGCAAGGCTTCTCATTTTAGATGTTATGTGAGTTTTTAAATGATATTCCTTGTGGTTACTTAACAGCAAGGCTCCATAAGCGCAGATAAGTGGGTCATTTTTTGCAATTACAGCAATATTGTCATCCTTAAATGAGGGAAATATTTCATTTTTCAACGTTTCTGTAATTTCCTCGTTATGTGGTGTTAATAATATAGCAGATGATTTCAACACTCTGGTGCGCTTTGATGGATTTTGGTTTACTTCTGTATTACATTTCTTAACATGTCTATATAATAATTTTCTTTTGAAAGTACCACAGCAGTGTATGCATGTGGCATAATCTTGTATATTGTTGTTTGATTTGGTACGGTGATTGGGTATTACAAAACCTCCATCTGGCTGACTCAATACTTTTTGATTGTAAAGATAATTTCCTCTGTTTCTCAGTTTTGCTGATACCGCTTCTCTTTTCTTTTTCCTTTCCCGAAGGTCTGGATCAAGGATTCCATTGAACTCAATCACCTCAGATTCTTTTGAATGGTGAGCTGTAATATGTCGAGTGAAATTTGTTATCAATCTCATACAATATGGGCAACAGTTTCTGCGATTATATTTAGTAGTTGATTTGGTTGCCGAGTTTGTCACATTGTTCACTGAAGTTATTGTGGTGTCTGAAAAGCAAAACATAATAAATATCGTTAATTACGTTCTACCAATAAGATTGAAATAATATATTACTACTACACCCCGTGTCCCTTGCGGGGTAGGCCGATAGGACAGGCCGCAAGACTGCCCTGTCCTTACACACAATTTTCGCTTCCGCCACGTTCATGCAATTCGTCATACACACTCGTCGGTTCCTTTTACTCAATACGCGACCGTCTTTGAGATCGATATGTTCAAGCCAGGTTATCCTAAGCCACGTTTCTTAATACCTCCTCTTTCAGGTACATACACATTCTTTGTCATTCTATCCTCACTCATTCTCTCAACGTGACCAAACTATCTTAATTTGAATAACAGGTATATAGTATTACTAATTCTATGTTTAAATATAACTATTTCACTCAATATTACCTTGCAATACATTTAGAGGATCGCTGGAACCATTGAAAGATGCTGAATCACTGGGCAAATACGTATGGTCTTCAGAATCATCGCCTTCACTGCAACCTAAAACGTGCATAAAAACATAATCGTATGTACGTAATCATGTAACATATTAAAACATTTGATATAATATATGCAGCAATTTTTCGCTTCCGCCACGTTCATGCAATTCGTCATACACACTCGTCGGTTCCTTTTACTCAATACGCGACCGTCTTTGAGATCGATATGTTCAAGCCAGGTTATCCTAAGCCACGTTTCTTAATACCTCCTCTTTCAGGTACATACACATTCTTTGTCATTCTATCCTCACTCATTCTCTCAACGTGACCAAACTATCTTAATTTGAATAACAGGTATATAGTATTACTAATTCTATGTTTAAATATAACTATTTCACTCAATATTACCTTGCAATACATTTAGAGGATCGCTGGAACCATTGAAAGATGCTGAATCACTGGGCAAATACGTATGGTCTTCAGAATCATCGCCTTCACTGCAACCTAAAACGTGCATAAAAACATAATCGTATGTACGTAATCATGTAACATATTAAAACATTTGATATAATATATGCAGCAATATTATAATATGTAATTACTTGATGATGTAGAATCAAACTCATAAATGTCTTTGTTAAATATATTTTCGGTTTCAGTGTTGATTTGTAGTTGATTTGAGGACGTGACTGCTATTATGTTTGATGGTGTATCATTCTTCTTGTCTAAAACAATAATAAATATACCAAATTAACAGTGTTCCTTATAATGCACAAGATTAGCCGAATGAAAGCATATAGCTACAGCGGACATTGTAATAATATTATAATGTCGTTATAATTTAACTAATTTTAAGCAGTGGAGGTCCCGGAATAGAATAGGTCTTCCACTCTTCACTGAAAGGGTTTTCGAGTGTCCTGTAAAAGGCAGGTTTTCGTAAAACACCCATAAGACATTTCACATCTCAAATTCAGCGATGAGGCTTGCCACCCATCCTGAATGTCTTAATTTTTTTTTTATGGCACAGAGAGGACGATCTGTATGTTTGTAACATGCAGTGAGTCTACTGGCTACCCCACTTGTGGGAAATGCCGTGATGGTATGGATGGATGGATGGATAATTTTAATAATAGGTAGTATGTAGCATTACTAATTCTATGTTTAAATATAACCATTTCACTCAATATTACCTTGCAATACATTTAGATCATTGCTGGATCCATTCAAAGA
This sequence comes from Athripsodes cinereus, assembly GCA_947579605.1. Taxonomy (NCBI): domain Eukaryota; kingdom Metazoa; phylum Arthropoda; class Insecta; order Trichoptera; family Leptoceridae; genus Athripsodes; species Athripsodes cinereus. Next base: position 16,609,010 of record OX388325.1, on the reverse strand, counting down.
TGCTGTATCACTGGGAAAATATGTTTCGACCTCAGAATCATCGCGTCCACTGCAACCTAAAACGTGCATTAAAAAAACATAAGTAATTGTAACATAATCGTATATACGTAATCATGTAATATATTAAAACATTTGATATAATATATGCAGCAATATTATAATATGTAATTACTTGATGATGTAGAGTCAAACTCATCTTGGCAGTTAATGTCAAATTCGGGCTATGTGCTCTTTTCTATAAACTCCCCATAGAAAACGGAACATGTGACGCATTTTTCAAAAAATCGTATATTATAGAAATGTATTCTCATATGAATAATAAGTAAAAAATTGTTATATTTTTTCTACTTTGGATCAGTGTACAGCTTCACATGCTTGTTTAAAACAGTTTTTTCTCATTATCTCAAAATGTATGATTCGTCACGTAGACCATATTTGATATGTAGCGACGAAAATAATAAATATAAATAAATTCATATCAATATACATATAATTATAACACTAACCTGATTTGGAAATTTGTGACAATTGCACTAATTTGCGGGTTCTGGCACTAAAACTCATTTTTATTAAAAATATCTCCGCGGTTACAACACAGCTACACTACACAACGAAGGTACATTTAATAAGACGGCAGAAAGACACGACGCGACGGCAGAAGCGATTCGGCACGAAAGATTCCCCCGCCACTTCATACCTCATTCAATTACCCCTCATGGTGGACAACGCTAGGAGCTAGGATCCAATATATAATTATATTTAGTTACAATCCATTGGATTGGTCTGCAACGAGTTTGGTTTTTCTTCTCCATTCCTCCCTATTCTCAGCCAGTCTTTTAAGCTCTACGTATGAGCCACAGTTCATGTCCCTCTTCAGTTGGTCCATATATGCGTCTCTTGGTCGGCCTCTGCCATTTGTTCCCTCGGTCTTACCCTCCGCGATGGCGATGAGTAGTCCTGGGTGCCTGATGTTGTGGCCAATCCAGGATCCAATACTTGTGCGAAAATAATTTGCTTAGGTATCAGCTTTGATTATTGAAGTACCTAAGCAAATTATTTTCATAGTACTGAGGTATCAGTAAGTCACAAAGGGAATAAACGTAAAAGATTTTTTTTATCTTGTATAGATTTCTCAATTTTTTTTTGAAAAGCACCTCTGTTCTTTTTTCCGAGAGACGTTTACTCGTTTCCCGAAAGTCGCGGGGTATTTTTTTTTTGTACTGATAATATGCATTAAAATCTAAAGAATAACCGTAAAATTTTTTGATTAAAGCAAAATTAACCCCTAAAAATGGAAAAAAAAAACATTTTCACCATTTTATCATGCGATTTTGAACCTTAATGCCGTGGGAAATGACTGTGCCGTCATAGTTGGGTCCGAACCCTTATTTGAAGAAAAAAATATTATAATCGTACTCAAACGGTGACATGAGCGAGACAGATTGCGCTTGATTGGGTAAGACATGCGTTAGAGAGAGAGACAAAAGCTTACTTCCGTGCATTGCCGACGCGAGTTCATAATATGAGTTAATTTAAAACATGCGTAATTAACAAGGTTTTATTCCAAATGATCGAAAATAATGTACAAACGTAGTGACTTTTTTTAACGTAATTTTACTTACGTACCTACAATGTTAGGCCAAATTATTGCTATGCGGTATTAGGTTTGTTGTGTTGCGCGTCGTCAAACTGTCGTTTTTGCCGCGTTTACAAGTAAAAGAAAATAATAATGAATAGGAAAATATAGTTAAAGTAATAGATAAATGCCTACGAATAAATATGCACTGCCTAATATTTAGCTACGAGCCGCCTCTGATCAATAGTGATCCCAAACGAATCTGGACATACCTAAAGCATAAAAATAATTCAACATCCATACCGAATGAAATTCATCTGAACGGAGAAATCGCAACGGACGGTCAAAGTATTGCCGAAATGTTCTCGGATTACTTTAAATCAGTTTTTGTCGTGAATACCACATCGAAGCCCCATCGTGATATATCGGAGAACAACCGCCCATACACTGATCACATAACAACTGTTAAGATAGACAAAACTCTAGTCGAAAAATATCTCAAAAACCTTAATGTTAACAAAGGATCTGGAAGCGACTTAATCCCACCAATGTTTGCCGTTAATTGCACTAAAACAATATCTTACCCTGTGTGTAAAATTTTCACACGCTCCATCTCAGAGGGCGTTTTTCCGCAGGTATGGAAAGTAGAAAATATTATTCCTATTCACAAAAGTGGACCTAAAAATAATGCACAAAATTACCGACCCATATCCATTCTCCCGATTTTCAGCAAAATGTTTGAACTAATAATATACGACCAGATATATTCAACTGTCTGCAAATGCATCCCATCAGCTTAACATGGTTTTCTAAGAAAAAGATCAGTAATATCCAATCTCACTAAATTTACCGATTTCGTATATAAGGAAATGGAAAGAGGAACTCAAGTGGATGCTATTTATACTTCTGAAAAATCTCAATCGGAGACCATAATTGCACAATGTATCAACATTGTGCAAATTTAAATCGGAATTAGGAGGAAGGCGTCCCAACGCTTACGAATTGGCTTATGGCTGGCTTAAGTGTACACTTTGGAGTCCTAGGACAACGTTCACCAATTCCGCCTTTCCAACTTTCACGATTAAGGTATCCAATTGAGACTATTACTTTTTGCAAACTCGGACATCGGTAACTGCTTCAAACACTCGCAATTTTTATCATATGCAGATGACATGAAAATATTTTTACCAATCAAAAACACATCCGATTGTCAGAAACTTCAGTCAGATCTAGATAGATTAAGCGCATACTGCACCAATAATAAACTAATCAATAACATATCTAAATGCTTAAAAATTACATTCACTAGAAACTACCAACCTATAAAATACAATTACACTATAGATAACATAACCATTGCACATACTAACAAAGTCCGCGATCTTGGTGTCATCTTAGACAGCAAGATGCAGCTTGATCACAATATAAACCATATAATCGATAAGGCTAACAGGATGCTTGGTTTCACAATACGGATCTGCAAACCATTTAAGAAAATTTCCACTATAAAAACTGTTTACTTTGCATAATATGTCAAAAGCATATTAGAATTCGCCTCTCCTCTCTGGTATCCTCACCAGATCACCTACAAAATGAGACTAGACAAAATACAAAATAAACTTGTCAAATATTTGAACTACAAAGCACGAGTGCGGTTTCAAACACATTCTGAATCTGCAAACTTCCACGGGATACACACCTTAGAAAAAAGGCGAATCTCAGCTGATATTCGACTTCTTCATGACATAATTCACAACAATATAGATTCACAATTCTTGACCTCTACCATAAAACTCAGAGTTCCTCAAAGAAACACACACACACACACAAGCACTCTTTCATATAGAAACACAAATTACGCCCGAAACACTGCACTAAATAGAATTTACGAAACATATAACACTTCCTTCAATTAACTCGACATTTTCAATACTGCCAAAAACCCATTCATAAACTCAGTCAATAAAATCTTACACAAATTCCAGTAAAACAATAAATAAAAATAATTCTACCTATGGCGACCTGTCTACTGTAAGCGTATTATATATCATTATTATAAATCTGTTTGTTGTATTTTTATTATTATTATTACGATTACTATTATTAAATTACTAAGAATGTAACCCTCCCTTTCCTCTCTCCTACTCTCACCATATTCCCAGTGCTCACTGTTTAAACATATTATTTGATATTATCCTCTATTATTTACATTAATAAATCTTGCACATTAAACTGTAAATTATCTAGATCTAATTGTTGAATATGTTAATTCTTAAGTCGCTTTAGCTAATTAAAAATACAAAAATCCATAATAATAAATACTTGCAATATTGTAAGAAATTTTTTAAAAACAGATATTTCAGGCACAATGCTGGTATTTTAGACCCGCGTTATGAGCCTAATCCTTTGATATCCTCGATATCTGGATAGGTGAATTTTTCCCGGCATTAGGCTGTTGAGTTTATATATGAACATGAATTTTCATATGTAGACTTTTCTGGCTGTATAATGCTGAGAAGTGTGGATGGCAATTCAGCCGCCGCGTTAAAAAAAAAAAAAGATTTTAAGGTAACACTGTAATGGGATTTAAGAATTTTATTATACTATCTATCTATCTATACCAACACGGCATTTCCCACAAGTGGGGTAGCCAGCAGACTCACTGCATGCTATACACATGCAGATTGTCCTCTCTGTGCCGTAAATATTTAAGACATTCAGGATGGGTGGCAAGCCTCATCTTTATTATACTATGTTAATTAAAAAATAATAAAAATTGTGTAACGAAAAAAATAAATAAAGTAAATAAAATAAATAGAAACGTCCCAAATAATAATAATACATACATACATACCATCACGCCGCTTCCCTTATGGGGTAGGCAGAAAGGATCGAGCGCCACACGCTTCTGTCCTTGCACACATTTCTCGCCTCCGTTACATTCATACAGTTCCTCATGCATGTTCTCCTATTCAATGTACTCCGGACGTGTCCGTCCTTGAGGATCTGGTTAGCATGCTCCAGCCATTTGATCCTCGGACGGCCACGTCTCCGAATACCCTTTCTCTCAGCCATGTAAATCTTCTTTGTCACTCTGTCCTCATTCATTCTCTCCACATGCCCAAACCAACATAGTTTATTTACATTCATCCTGGTGACTACACCAACTTTCACTCCACATTCTTCTCGTATCGCACTGTTTCGTACTCTATATATCAGGGTTTCACCACACATCCTTCTCAACGATGTCATTTCAACTGCATTTATACCACTTTCATCCTTCTTAACCCTTAACGTACCGTATTGAAAACAAAACGTTCGGCCCCATGTGGTAAATTCAGTTTACCGCTAACTTTATTTATAAATATCAAGCATATGACTTGATGAATCAAAACTTTATTTATGTCATCTTGTAGGGAATTTTATTAGGAATCGATTGATATCTATAACATATGTACATTATTTGAAAAACATATCATTTTTTTTTTTTTTCTGGAACCATGCGTTTTCTGATATAGAATGACGAGACAGCAACCGCTAAGACAAGTGTGAACCTGTCTGCGACAACGAATTGTACCTACTTGTATGTGTAGTGGTGTGCATGAGTCGTGTTCGACACTTGTAATACAGGATGTTAAATAATTTATTTCATTTTAATAATATTTAATTTTGTAAACAATTCCAAATACTTTTCTTATTTTTATATAGATTTATCACAAAGTTTTACCTATAGATACTGTATTTTATAACATATTTAAGGTTTAATTGCTATGGCTTTTTCAAAATTCAAAAACAATAAATAAATCACGTTTTCAATTTTCAACCGGGTTAAAAAAAACGTGTGGCTGAATTTAAAAACACTTTTATTATTATCTATCAATTAAAAGTCACAAAAAAATATACAATTTACATACAAGAGCACAAAGATAAATTGAAATATTAAAACATAAGTAAAGGTCAAAACATATATGTATATAAATAATTGACATTTATTAAAACCTCAAAAATGTCAAAAACGACCGAAATATTTCAATTAACACAATCACAAACGTAATATAAATATCATTTAGGTACATTTAATATGGAGAACAAAGATGAAATCTATTTTTTTATAGAAATATTACAATTAACACGGTAACCAACATAATAAAGATATCATTTAGATACATTTAATATGGAGCGATAAGGAATAAACTCAATCACGATCATTATCGTGAATCAATCAATTATCGTGAATAGCGCAACAAAGCATAAAGACATAAATATAAGGTAAAATAGAATGATTAAAAACAATAGGTGTCTAAACTCGTAACTTTGAAATTAAAAATAAATTATGACTGTTGTTCTTCTATGTTCATATTTTCTATGGAATAACATTCTACGCAACTTATAACTGTTTCCTCTTTCCTATGCAAAATACAAACAGCCTTATCACACAAATGGCAATTCGAGACAAAACGATAAAAGCATGATACGAGACACTCTGTACAAAATGATCATGGTCATGAGATCTCAACATAATACTTTGTGTAGTTAGTAAAGCGGCTCTTAGTAAAATTTATATTATTTATATAATGTCTAACGCAACAAGTACGTATTAATATTTGATCCTTTTGATAAAGTGTTAATATTTTCACAGTTTTAAGTAATATTATTAAACTGCGTGCTGCTGTGCCGTCCAAAATGCGGAATAATTTTACGTAAGACAAAAGGCACCTAGCCAAACATATAATTTATAATACGTTCAAGACAACGAGGATGTATTAATATTTGTTACTTTTGATAAAGTTGTAAATATACATACATACATACATACATACCATCACGCCGCTTCCCTTACGGGGTAGGCAGAAAGGATCGAGCGCCACACGCTTCTGTCTTTGCACACATTTCTCGCCTCCGTTACATTCATACAGTTCCTCATGCATGTTCTTCTATTCAATGTATTCCGGACGTGTCCATCCTTAAGGATCTGGTTAGCATGATCTAGCCATTTGATTCTCGGGCGACCACGTCTCCGAGTACCCTTTCTCAACGATGTCATTTCAACTGCATTTATACTACTTTCATCCTTCTTAAGCCACGTCCAGGTCTCACTTGCATACATAATTGTCGGGACTAGGATAGCAGAGTGCACCAACCTTTTAGCTGCAATGGAAATGTTCTTGTTCGCAACTATCGGTCTAAGCGCGCCATTCACCCTGTTACCCGCAACCTTTCTCCTTTCAATGTCTTTTTCGCATCTTCCATCTCTTGTAAATAGACTACCTAGATACACACATTCATCCACTTGTTCTAACATTTCATCACCAATCTTTACCTGGCATTCAGTCCTCTCTTTCTGTCTCTCAAAAACCATGACTTTCGTTTTCTTTGCATTCATCATCAGTCCATTACTTGCACAATTTTCGTACACACATGACATCATTTTCTGTAGATCGTTCTCATTCTCAGCCATCAATACTAAATCATTAGCAAATATTAACGCTTGTACATTCATCCCATTCAAATCAATACCTACATTCATCTCTTTCAGTGGCCTAATACAATGATCGATGTATAAGTTAAACAGCCATGGCGACATGACACACCCTTGCTTTACTCCTTTAGTCAGAGTGAACCATTCCGAGAGAATGTTGTTCACCCTGACACAGGCAGAGCTTCCCGTATATAAGGATGCTATGGCACGTATTAGCCTGTCATTCACCCCACACATCGACAGCACACGCCATAATTTTTCTCGCTCCACTCTGTCATACGCCTTCTCCAAATCAACGAAGGCACAGAACAGCTTTTGATGCTTTTCAAGAAGCTACTCTGTCACCATTCGAAGAGAGAAGATCTGGTCTACGCATCCTCTTCCATTCTGAAAGGCACCTTGCACATCCCACACATTCGTCTCAGTTACTCTTCGCACTCTCTCAATCAGCACTCTTCCATACAGCTTCCCCACCGAACTAAGTAAGCTAATGGCCCGGTAACTCCCGCACTCGAGTCTAGACCCTTTCCCCTTATATAAAGGGCAGATCACAGCTCTACGCCAGTCATCCGGCGTATAGCCTTCCCTCCAGCACTGATTAAATAGTGTATAGCACCACTCAAGAGTTCTCCGTCCACTTAGCCCGACAAATTCGGCGGAAATCATATCATACCCAACAGCTTTACCGTTCTTCGCTTTTTTCAGCGCACTCTTGATCTCATCCATAGTTATTTCCTCTTCCATACTTTCATTTCCATTTTCAAAATACTGGTTTGAACTCCCACTTCCACTTTCATACAGCTGTTCAAACTATTCTTTCCATCTATTCACAACTTCATCATCATTCATCAGCATACATCCATCTTCACTTTTAATCACATTCATACTATTCACCTCATTTTTACATCTCTTTCGTTTCACTTCCTTCCAAAATATTTTCATATTTCCTTTTATACTTTCCGACAGTTTCTTACATTCTGATTCTTCCAATAATTTCTTCTTTTCTTTTATAACTTTCTTCACTTCTCTTTTACATTCCTTGTATGCTTCTTTAGTACACTCTTTCCTCACCTGATCTAGATTACGTTAAGCTAACATGTCCTTTCACGCATTCTTCTTTCTCACAACTGCATCCTTCACCTCTTTATCCCACCACGCGTCTCCTTTCTTTTTGCCAACTACAGCTTCTCCGCAAATATCTTTCGCACAGTCCACTAGCACACGTTTCATCACATTCCATCTATCATCTACAGTCAAACTATCACTTTCATGTACATCTAATTTCTCTCTTGTTTCTCTTTCATACTTCTCTCTGCACTCCCCGTCATTCAACTTTTCGACTCTAATCCTCTTAGTTTTTTGAACTTGATTTATCATAGATCGCCAGCCCGAGAACAAGCATATTCTTGTTACAACAAGAAAATGGTCTGTTCCCAGCTCAGCACCCCTATAGACCCGGGTATCAGTGGTATTTTTTCGAAGATTAGAGTCGATACATACATAATCAATCAACGATCTCTCATTTCCTCTCTCCCATGTAAATAAATGAATATCCTTATGTCTAAAAAAGGTATTCGACACAAACAGATCCCATTCTATGCATAAAGTTGTAAATATTAGCAATTAAATTCTACCTTAACACGAATAAAAGTAACGACAGGCTATAAAAAAGTTTTTTTTTTGGGATGAAGGAAGTAATTTTTTGTTTTTTTTTTATTGCGAAATATTGAGAATACTTCAATGGAGGATTACAATTTTTTTGAAAATATTAGGATCCATAGGTTTTAAGAAAATCAACTTTAAATTGGCAATGGAAACTCAATTTACCACATGAAAACACAAAGTTTAACCTTATGTTTTGTTATGATTTATGATGTATAATTTATTGTAAAGGCATGCATCTTCATTGGTGAATAAAATCATCAGCGTACGTGAATAAATAAATAAGTATTGCCGCAGAGAGGACGTTTTGTATGATCTTCCACACAGTGTTTGTCTGCCGCGGCAAACCTTTTTTGCTACATTATTCTATACAAAGGTGTCAATATAGCTGGTAGACTTATTGTATTTAAGCAATTTCTTCTAGTCAACCAAGTCCTTCATAAACTATTACCCACATTGAGCATATAATAAATAATAATAAGACCGCGTCAAATATAATTAAAGCGTGTAATAATAAATAATTTTATTAATGTATTAAACCTACATTTATCATTTTAATTAGATTTGCCAAATTAGATTAAATATAAATTTATAGGAACCGTTTCATCGTCAAACTACGGTAACCTTTTGTCTCCTTGTGTTCCCTGAGGAATTTACCTACTGCGCGTATTATTCATTGTGTACCTAAATCGTTTTTACAAAATTATGTCTGTTCGAACTATCTATAATAAGCGATACTCAAAGTGCGAGTAAGGAATAAAGAAAGAACGAGATAGATGAACATTTGGCCTTGGAAGGAATAACAAGTACTTATTCCTCATACGCTTGGCAACGTTGCGTGATCAAGAAAATATCTGATGGAGACATGCACACAAAACGCAATTTGTTTTTTTTTTCGTATATAGTTTTTATGTGGAATATATAGATACCTATCCATGATTGAAACGTCACTATGAAAATAGTACCATCGCAATTCCCTCAGCACCTTATATATTTCATGTGATAGGTTGATCTAGAAAAGTGTCTTAAAAGCACATGAGCTGGATAGTGAGGTTGGATAAATATATATATATATATATGTAAGGAAGATTCACAGGTAACTTATAGAGATTTTTATTTGATTATACTTTCTTTAACTATAGAGTGAATTAAATAAACTTTAATTTCATATTGTCGAGGACATAGAAATAAGCTTTCCTAGACTCGCTCAATTCAAAAGTTGATAAAATAATTATGGCTACTTTTCATGAACCTCGTCTTGATTGGATTATCGACCAAATGTTCATGTTCATATGTTGTATAATATGTACACACATACTTGCTCAATGTAATTAGGTACTCCTATATCGAGAGTACCTTAGGGAATACGAATAGGTTGTTTGGCAATAATATTATTTCGATCGTACAATTTGATAAAACAGCTGTAGGTATAATTTATGAAGAAAATAATTGTAAATGATAATTAATTTAATCAAATACAAATTTCATATCTATTGAAGGGGAATACCATATGACATTGCCATCTCTTTCATCTCGTTTGCTTTACACGAAGTGTGAAAATTTCTCACTCGCATATTTTTTTTGTAAAAACACGAGTGCACTACTACACTCTAATGTATGTTGTTATGGGTAACAACTAGTAATGTAACGAATATTCGCATTTTTTGCGAATATTATTTTGGTAGAACAGTATCGGTAATTTGGTAAAAGTACCGGATACT